>NC_051170.1:121859620-122447120 GCF_013339725.1 Rhipicephalus microplus | reverse complement strand
GTGACGGCCTCTCGCGGCGGCCTCTGTAACAACCGAGCGCGCCATGTTCAAATCAGCCAATGGCTGATAGAAGGGCTTACTGGGCTGATTTTCCGTGATTTGTCGAGAGAAGAAAAAGCTGTTTTTAGCTGACTTTGATAATTTATTGTGAATTCCAGGCCGCGTGCTGCGCTATAATATTTGGCTCGCGTGTTGTCGGGAGCCTCCACTACCGATCGGCAGCGTTTTCTGACCATGCTCAGAAAGTGTTTGGTTTGGTTTGGAAAAACTTTATTGACAAGTCCGAAGGCGTGCGCCCTAGCACACGGCGGGCCGCTCCCACGATGGGACAGTAAGGCCGAGCCCTAGCGCCGCATCGTGGGCCCTCTGGACAGCCCAAAGTTGCGATGTTATGTCTGGACTCCGGAGAGCGGAGTCCCACTTTCTGGACGATGCTGTATCGGTGCCACGTACCGAAGGGCACTCCCAGAGCATGTGGTGTAAGGTGGCTAAACCGCCACATTTTGTACACGAGTTGGTTAAATAAACATCAGGATAAAGCTTGTGAAGAAAGGCAGGGTTAGGGTACGTTTCTGTTTGAAGTAATCGCAATGTAAGCGCCTGCGCTCTATTTAGCTTCGCATGTGGAGGTGGAAAGATTCTCCTATCCATAGCGAAATGTTGGGTTATTTCATTATATGTAGTTGGCGGATCCCTGTTTACGAAATCTCCAGTTCGACCCAAAGGTCCTCCATGGCCGCGGACAGCTAACCCTCGCGCCCTGGAGTGGGCCAACTCATTGAGATTTATGATCCCTCCGTCCATGTTTCCCATATGAGCTGGGAACCATGTAATGGTATGGGTTGTAAGCAACTTATCACCGAGTATGTTTTTGGCCTCTTTGCACACAGCTCCAACACTGAAGGCACGAATGGCAGCTCTAGAATCGCTAAATATGTGTTCATTACGCTGATCTAAAAGAGCCAAGGCGATGGCAACCTGCTCAGCTGCATTGGCAGTTCTGGCGCATACCGACGCCGCATTAATTGTAATGCCTTTGTGGTTGATTGCCACTACCGTGAATCGGTCTCTCTGGCCATCATATTGCGCCGCGTCCACGAAACAGGCCCCCCCCGTCAAGATCCGCAACTTGGCGAAGAAGGGCCCGAGCGCGCGCTCTCCTCCTTCCAACATTACGTTGGGGATGCATGTTCCGCGGGGCAGGCGAGACAATGATGTTTTCCTTCTGATCCCTCGTCAACCCTTGGTACAGAGCCTCAATCTGAGCTGGTGGAAAGTGTTGCAGGGCCCCTTTAAGACGGGTGTGTTATAATACACACTGAAACGGATGAACGGCGCTTAGACTGGATGTAGAAAGAAGCGACAAATGTGAAATAAAGGTCGTTGCTAGTCAGTGCCTGGTCTTGTCGTTTTCTTTACATCCCGTCTTAGACTTCTTTTTCGAAGTTCTGTATCTCATCGTGGTGTAGCGAAACGTCGGGGTTGTTCAATTTAGGCGCATCGGACGACCAGGGAGACGAATAAGTGTGGGTGAAACTCCGCGGAGGCCATCGATGAGAAGTCAACACGATGAATTCGGGGAGCACTCATTGGGGGTTTATTTAGCTAACACAACTTCAAGTTACAAAATGCACTGGGTCACAAAGACAAAACAGAGAAAATGGTGACATACCCCTCGGCCTGCATGGCCTGGTCTCCCGTGGTGAGATCCGCCGTTTACCCCGACTCCGCTCCCTTTTCAAGTTCAAACATCCTCTTTTTAACCCTTGGTCGAACAAAGAGTCTTCACAAAAACCAATCACATGTTGGGACTCGCAGCATCACAACCAATCACAGAAACACTTTCATAAAAGGCACTACAGTTGTAAAAACCTCCTTACCAACTGAAACACGCAAAGGGATAAGTTCTCCGCACGGGGCACTCTCTCCCATACCAGGCCGTGCTGCCTCCTTCGGCCGACTACCGTCGGCGGCCGTTCCCACGCTCGGGCCCCGTAAGTTCTTTCATTAACTGTTGCTTCCTAGAAGCGTCCTTAAGAGCGATGGGTACACCATTGCTTACCAGGTATACATGCGACAGCGAGGCGCCCCGACATCCTAACAGCAGCGCGGGAGAATATGGTCGCGTCCCCATGTCATTCTCAATGACACGCGTGCCTGTTAACAATGGCTTAGGCTCAGACGGTGGCGCCGGACCTGCCTCTCGCTAGACGCTTTTCCGAGTAAGCTTTCCCCTTCTAATCCCGAACGGGAGCGACCTTGACTGCTCCGTTTGTAAGCCGTAAATGCAGCGTGTAGGCGCCTGTCCCAGGCTGGAAAACACGATTTATCCCACATTCCATTAAAGTCAAAAGCCGAAGCTCTGTAATGGCCAGAGAAACGAACCCAAAGGTAGAAGAGTACAAAGAAAGACTTAAAAAAGAAGCAGAGGAGTTGGTTTTGCACAAATTTCCTGAGAAGATACTGAAGCTGGAAACCTTGCTCTCGCGACAGTGGTGAGGTATTGGAGGGGGCTGGGGGAGGTGGCAGCTGGTGGTAGCCTGATCTTCCTTTTGCACCCCACTGCCGACGCCCACGTTTATGTCGATGTTTTGGTGCGTATTTACTTGCTTGCGTGTACACCTACCCTAAGATAAAAGATGTGACGACCAGCGCGCGATCGCCGATAAGAGTGCGCTGAATTTATGGCTCCCGTCAATTCGGGGTCGAGAGGGACACACAGGGCGTGTGCGTCTCTCTTGTCCGTCGTAGTCTTTGCACCTGTCACCTCGAATCACGCAATAACCTATACACCCACTTGTTCACCTTAACGCTGTACACATGCACGCAAAAAAGGGTAACCATCTCGAGGAGGGGGGAGTGAGAGAAAGGGGGAGAGTGTTGTACCATTTCTGCACCTAGACGTGGTGTTGGTTGAACACCCCCGATCTTACTTCTGCCCCTGTCTAGCACATATGCTGCAGTGGTTTCTCAATCTTTCTAAAATGGCGCCCAGGGAGCACCGACCATGGGGGGGGGGGGGGGGGGGCATCGCCGCTGCTCGCTGTCCCGCGAAGGTGCGCGTTCAAGACGCGCGCCCGAGCGCGTCCGCCGGACGTGCCGACGCAGGCATGCAGCCATGCCCGCGGTTTGGACAGGAGCCATCTCTCTTTTTCCTCTCTCTTTTCCTCTCTCTTTTCGTTCTCCCCACTCCTCTGCACACACGAACGCTTCCATTATCGAGACCGCCTGCCGGTTTCTTTCCCGTATAACAGGCGATCCGAAGGTTCTGTTTAGGTTGCAAAGGCGCCTTGTGCGCGTACGACACGTGGACGGACTCGTGGTGGCGCTACTATACGGAGGGAGAGCTTTTTATCTGCGCGTTCCGCCGTCTTGCGAGCCGCCTCGTTGATAGCGAGAGCTGTTCCGCGTGCACTTAAAAAGGTCCCGCCTTTTATGCGGACACCGACCTCCCAGCTGGGGGTCATCGTTGTCCAGTGCATGCAAGATCTTATACGCGCAAGACAGCAGTGGTGTTATTCACGGCCAGCAGATCTCTGTGGTTGAAATTTCTGGGCAAGTAGTATACAAGTCTGGCGTAGGTGATCGATCTACCACGGGTGCTGTATAAAGATCTACTGTGAACGCGAATGCACAGCGATTCTGTAGAGGGGATGTTGTCATTCTATCGATCTTGAAATGACGGCTGATGTAGTATAGGTTGTTGGGACGGGTCAGGTGTGGCCTTTTTCGTGTGTTTTTTGCTATTCAGCGACTGGTCCTGATAAAGCTGCTTCTCGCATACTGTGGATAAGTATAGACGCAAGTCGAGGATTACTGCAATTGATGCGTCGCGGAATGCGCTGTTCCATGCAAGCGTTCCGAATTCAGTGTTTCCGGCCGTGTTCGCTGTGTGTAAAACACCCGCAGCCCACGATGTGTTCACGGAGGTGTTCTTGCCCGGGCGGCGTTATTGCGCTGCTAGGGCTTACGCCTAACATACGACACATCCACTGAGCCTGCATGCAGGCTTGATCAGCCTTGCCCGAGTGCGAATGGAGAGCCTATACTCAGGCCGGCGCACGGGGGGGGGGGGGGGAGGCAAAGGGTGAGAAGGGGGCGCAATGCCAGCCCCGTGCATTGACATGATAGAGAGAGAAAGGGGGGCGCTACGATGAACTTTCGCCACCCCCCACCACTGAGAGGCAACCCTTTGCACGCTTATGCTTATACTGCATGGCAGGCGCTCGTTTTCAAGACCACTGGGCTAATCTTGTATGACTTTCCCTAAAGAAACGACGTTTTTATTTGATGCATCAGGACATCAGCAGGGGTGCGACAGCCGAAATATAAATTGTAGCAGTGAAATGTTACTTTTGGAGCACTGAAATCTGAATTTAGAGCAGGTTACGGGCGAAAAACATTCGCTTTTATCACGGAAGACTGAATTTGGAGCGGTATGAAAAAGAAGGCTCATTTTAAGAAAAAAAAATTTGCAAACCATTGAACAAACCCTAAACCATGTAGAGTGAAATAAGAACTGCTATTTCGATAAAAGCAGTATTTAGAACGGCCCCCCTCTGCAAACAATGATAAAGTCCATGCATTCGCCACGACTGTCAAATCCTTTGGCAAACTCTGAAGACTCAAATGTGTATCTGCCAAGCTGGCGATTCTGAGATTCGGAAGATTCGTAAAACTGAGAAGTAAAGGTGGCAAAAATTAAAAAAAAAAATAAAAAGTAATGGTGCACAGCTTTCTTAATTTGATGTTTTATGGCTGCTGAAATCTCATACGCTGCTAAAGTTATTTGCCAGTGACTTTTTTTAGACGCCAGCGATCACATTAGTACTCACAATTAGGCGGCTTACACACGCATGAGTAACTGAATGGATTGTGCTGTTTTCTGGAAATAGTACTAGCAGCCCCTTACAAATCTTAAGATTGTTCCGCAGACCACTAGTGTACTGCAGTGAAGCTAGCTTAGGCGGCGTTTTGCATTGTTTAGAACAAGGCCAAGAACTTTTCCCGCCCCCCTTCATTTTTTTTTTTCGCGATGGGTTTAGGTTTAGGGAACTTCTCGGCTTGCCTTCCAAGGTGCGTTTGACTAGATAAAGTAACAACAGAATGCACCCGTTGGCCCGGCCACGGCACTGGTGAGCCGTCACTATGGCAACTAACGTTGTTGCCGGCAACTCCGGCGTTTGCAGCAGGTCGTGTTTGTCCGCGCGCAGTAACAGTGAAATACGCTTACAGTTTTAGTTTCTAACATGCATGCCATAGCCGCATTTGCTGACTGGGAAATTCATATTTTCCGCGAAGTGTCACTGGCTGCGGCAACGCATATTTGTCTTGGAAGTTGCGTCGCTACGCCGACATAGATCCGCTGCGGTCAGCGGACCGATGGGCGCGTGGCGTTGTTACTCTATCTGGTCGATCGCACTTCGCGACTATGGTCTGCGCGTCAGGACCCATGGGTTCATTGGTGACGCAACCTACAGGTGGCCAACATGGCCTCCATTTCTCCCTGAAATTCGCGTGACGGTGTAAATCTTGAGGCTGGTCCGGTATTTCGGCGTCGCGTGGTGCAATTAGGGCATATTTCATGGTTTTGGCGCAGCTCGGTGCACAAATGGGGAAATGTATCAAATCGGTGCAGCTGTTGCACTCATGCGCCAAATAAATGTAAAATGTTCGTGTGTTCTATATTAACTACATGGAATGGATCTCGTATTAGGCATAAATATTATTGAGAACTAACCGACAATGATACTAGGGAAGTTATAGTTGATGTTATTAGAAGCAACTGTGATGTAAATGTGAAGAAATAAAAGTGGACGAAAAGAAAGCATGCCACCTGCTGACTTAACTTGCCACCAGGTGACCAATAATTCCTCGCATACTACCGGAAGGCATCAAGTCTGCCATAATGAGACCCTCGCTATGAATGAAGAAAAGTGTAAGTTTAATGGCTCGTTCTCTCTCTCGGAAAACAATCAGAAGGAGCGCTTAAATTTACTTCTTTCCTTCTCGTATTAGGTATAATTTGTTCAGGTATGTATTACGTGTGTATACGTATTACATGTTTGTTCGTTTGTGTTATTCTTTATGACGTAGCTCTCGCGTTGTACTGCTTTTCAGTCGATACTTGTCGTTGTGTGCTTCTTTCGCCTTATAACGTGGTAGTGTGCCCGAGTTGTCCAAACTTGCTTTAATAGGTGCCGTTTACTATTGACCCGTCGGTTTATCGTACGGTGTGTCCAGCCTCGGGATTGGCTGTGAAGTATTCTTTCACAAATTCCTTTATCGTGAGGTGACCATGTGTGCGCACACACACACACACACACACACGCCGTCCCAGTTTAGCCAGATTGTGGAGGCCTCGGACAGGTCCCCCTAAAACGAATATAAATTACGGTGTAGCAAGTTACATGCGTACGGTTCCATGTAGTGAGAGTAGCGTAATTGAGCGCAGCCAGTAAGGGACACGCCATATGTCTAGCTTGTCGCGTTCTATCTGCACTCCACTGGCGAGCGGCTGAGCTTTCAGTTAGCTCAGCAGGGTCGGCCGTGTGATCTGCACTTTCCCTTCTCGGGCCAGATGCACTGATCAGATTGCGCCGCGGCGGACCGCCGGTTATTCCTCCCTTAATCGCCGTCCCTCGGCAAAAGGCGGCAAGGCCACGCTGTGTATAATGTAACACGAATCTGCAGGGCGCGGGGCAAAAGAGAAACGGGTCGAGGACGGACACGAACTTGGAAAGGGACGAGACGATGTGCTGCTTCTGGCCGCGCGCGCCTCGGCCGCTGTTATTATCGCCGGACAACCGATACTCATTTCGTTGTCGCACTTCGCTGCCTTTTTTACTCGATAAAAGCGCGCCCTTCCGCATATGTCCTCGTAAGACGCGTTGTAGTTGTTGATGCTTTTCAGCTTCATATTATCGTTTTTATACTTGCTTTATTTGTCCGAAATTTGCAGGGAAATGATTTAGAAACAGAGAGAGAGGGAGAGAGAAACAAAAGAGAAAGGTAGGGAGTTTGACCAAGCTATAGGCTCGGTTCACTACTCCCAACTCCAAGTAAGCGCTCGCCACCTTAGCGGCCGCGCCTGGAAACGGTGCTAACAGGGTCAACCTTGTAATTAGATATGTTACCAAGTTGCGCACGTTGAGAAGCGGCCGCATAGTTCCTTTTATTTTCGCCATGCTGCACGCGCGAGCCCGAATAGAAAAAACGTGATGTCTTAGGACCATTGAAGTGTGCCGCAATGCGTGGCATCGCGGTGGAAAGATGGCAACGTATCGTTCTATCACTTCCAGACGGGTGCAGACGACGAGCGTCTGAGAGCGGTGCAAATCAGAAACTTAAGCATTGAAAAGAACGGGACGGACACTATGGTACTTTGTTCTAACCAATAAGCTAACGACGACTTAATTCTCTTCGGTTAGTAGTGCAATATTTAGCGTGTGTGCATTCTTATCAATATTCGAGCTTCTCTAAGCACGGAGTATACATAATTTCGTTTATATAAGCAAGTGCTTTAGGAAATTTGTTGCGTTACCTGTGTGGCTATTTGTCACATACACTCTAAAGCAATCAATTATTATTTTCGATGGAGGCGATAACGCTGTAGCCCCGCGTGCTCAGATTTGGGTGCACGTTAAAGAATCCCAGGCGGTCGAAATTTCCGGAGCCCTCCACTGCATACGGCGTCTCTCATAATCATATAGTGTCTTTGGAACGTTAAACCCACATATCAATCAATCAATCAGTCAATCAATCAATCATACAAAACATCGATTATTTGGGAAGTGTTTATGTCACACAGCAATAATCATCATCTACTTCGAGTACTTTTTTCCCGTTATCACCTCGGTTCCGGTACTTCCACGAACGGTGCACAATAACGCGAACGATGGGTTTAGGTTTCGTTCCACGAACGGCGCGTGATAACGTGAACCGCGGTGTTATCACCGCGAACGGTGCGTGCGTTATCAGTGTGACACGCACAGCATTCTTGACAGGAAAGTCGCCAGCGCCGGGTTTTCAAAAAAAATATACGCGAACAAGACAGACGATGATTATTGTTGTGTAGGAGGACTACTCCCCGAATACTTCATTTTTTCCCCTTTAGAGTGTATGGTTGTTTTCTCTCCAAGTCGCAGTAGTACCTATTCTTAAATTAACCTGAACCTGCTGTGGTTGTTCCCCTCCTACCCTTCCCCGAACATTTTTTGTTTAGACTGCGTTATACACGTGCGAGGGTCGCGCGTGCGCAGCATGCGTATATGTATGTTCGTGATTATATATGTCCGTGCATTCGTAGCGTGCGTAGTCTGCATGTATATATCTGCTTTGAGTATGAACTACTGCCAACCCTCGCAAGTGAGTGTTCGGAAGCACCCGACCTTGTTCACTAGAAACTTAATAACATGAACCGCAAACGGAAAGGAAGCAGCACTCCCATTACAATCGAAACTACGATTTGCCTTCTCTCAAGGTACACCGGCCTAGGCATAGATCTGTTCTCTAATCAAGTGGACGGCATGCACATTCATCTTTTGACGAGAAAAACGGAACTCGATTGATTGATATGTGTCATTTAACGTCCCAAAACCACCATATGATTAGGAGAGACGCCGTAGTGTAGGGCTCCGGAAATTTCGACCACCTGGGGTTCTTTAACGTGCACCCAAATCTGAGCACACGGGCCTACAACATTTCCGCCTCCATTGGAAATGCAGCCGCCGCAGCCGGGATTCGATTCCGCGACCTGCGGGTCAGCAGCCGAGTACCTTAGCCAATAGACCACCGCGGCGGGGCGGGGACAACGGAGCTCAATGCGATACATGCAATCGACAGCACGAGTCGCAGCGTAGTTACCTGGAATACTGTTGAGGCCTTGCCTGTAGCAGTGCAGCAACGCAGCGCAAATGTGCTAGCACTTTTCGGAAAGGCCCTCGGGCTCGCTAGGAGAGTTTTTCAACTTGAAGTAAATCTAATCCGGTTCGGAGAAGAGGCTCGATGTTGTCTTGCACAGCGCCACTATTTCCGCTCTTTGGCGAATAAAATTCTTTATGCGGATGAAAATGAGGTGGTTCGAGGCCAGCTACTTTTCGCCTTCGACGAAGCAACGCAATTCTACGCCACAATAATAATAATAATAATAATAATAAAACTTCAACACAGCGCCACGCGAAAGTGCCCCGTTGGCCCTATTAGGTGCAGCCATTTTTGTTGTTTTTTTTTGACCAGCACAAAGAGCGTGTTCTGGAGTTGCGACCTCCACCTGGGGTAAGCGAAAAGGGAAACGATAGAAGGATGAACTAGAAAACAAAAAAAAAAAGGAAATGAACGGTTAGAACACGCACAACACGAACTCGCATTGCCTGTTCATAGACGCTCGTGAAGCCCGGTAACCTTCAGGTTGCTCTGCTCACCTGAATAGGTACGTAAAGATAGCAATAACGTAGATAAATAGAAATAGATATGACCGATACAAAGTCTTGTACCGCATCGAAAGGGCTCATAACACTAAATGTTATAATAGCGCCGTGGTCGCACGGTTTGTGTTACTGTCCTCGACTAGACGTTGTGTACACAGATGATTGCTCGCGTCTGCGCTATAGCTCATGTGGGTTGCATGTCATTTCATAACACAAGATAGTGGAAGGTCTAGTGAATGGGAAGTGCGGGGCTGTACTGTGATGGGAAAAAAAAAAAAGATCGATTAGAGGAACTTGCGGATATGGGAAGGAAAAGCTGCGTTTTCCATGGAACACAATGCATTGATGAGCTAATTGGTGCTTGGCCGCTTGATAGCCTGTCCTTTTCGACCACTTCAGTTTCACTGATGTATGCGACGAGTGAGAGTAGAGGCTGATGGTGGTTGTAGGTTCGCTTAGCTTGGCTTATAGGTAGCCGGCAGCCTGAGCTATCTGCTGCATCGCAGGGGCCTATAGTAATCGCGTGAGATGTGAGAACGGTGGCTTGGAACGTATAAGTATGCACGTACTGTCAATGAACTAATCATTTTGGAAACAAGTCAAATCAAAGTTTATTTTCCGTTCTGTAGTACAGAAAGAAAAGACTGTGAAAAAAAAGCTGTGTTTTAAAACAGCTTGACCAGTTCAGAGCCCCATACAAAAACTAGCAGGAAAAATAAATACAAAATAAAAAAGTTGGAGTAGCGGCAGCATCGCGGTGAACATGGAGATATAGTACCTCACGGGTAGCGTGCCATAACCACGCGCACATATTGTAGTTATGATTTAATACATATATGAAGAGCAGAGAGAAAGCGATGTTATTACACTGTGTAGAAAACGAAGCATGCTAACGTGATTGTCATCCACAAACAAAATATATGAGGCACATAATACGCTACATAATAAAGGCATACATTGCAACACAACACACTACATAGGTCATAATTCCAGAAGTACCCACATGTAATCAAAAAGGAAATCTATACCTTAGAGTTTCATTTTGTGACTGAGAGCAAAAGTATATAACTGGATCTGCTTTTGTTTTAAAGATCAAGTGTCACGCATTTGCCGATAATTCATGGATGTCGTGGTACGAACAGTTGAATACGTGAAAACCTTTCAGGTCACAGTGATTTAAAAGAGCTGGCCTTATGAGGGTGTCCCTTTCTGAAAGCACTGTTGCGATGTGTGAGAACAATAAACCTGCTCTGATAACTCCGTAGCAGTGGCAGTGTTGGTGTTATCCCGAGCTCCTACAGTGTGTGATTGCGGAATATATTCATCCCGGACGTAAAGTAGCACACACGCGCAGCGAAGGTCTGAGACATTCTTGAAAAAATAACGTGGTAAAGTTTTTGAGCTATTGTAAGGAGCACGAATTAAAGGATCCTACAGCAACACTACAGTACTATAGTCAACAACCCCTTTGTATATACGAGGTGCATTTTCTGATTAGCTGCCGGTCGAATTATGACTCAACTTCGAATGTCTGCAGTGTCGACAGCACTGCTTTGGGCCGTTGCCGATGACTTGGCATAACTATTGGGGGTCGGTACTTTTGCACTGCGTCAGCGTTTGTCAGTTGTTTTTTTTTTTCGTGCGAGTACTAACTTTTGTGACCAGCTATAGTCACGTGAGATTTCAATTTCATTGGTATAGAGGTGTACGAGGATCGTTATTGATGTCTGCTTCGGATGGACTCGCGAATATTGACCACTCGCTGTTGCACCGGCTTACGTGTGCGTTTTCACGCCTGCGACTTCGATTCGCAGGCGCCGGCCGCGCTGCCGCAAATCGATCCCGTGGTTGTTTTACCGGCGCATGCGTATAGCCCGTTACTTTTCCGTGGCCCACTGGTATGCGAACGAAGAAAAAAAAAATGGCAGCATATCCACGGAGTGAATGATGGGGAGGGGGGGCGAAGCATTCGTCCGTCCATTCGTTCTTGCTTCCGTCCGTTCCTGCGTACGTCTGTGTAACCGTCCATGCGTCCATCCACCCGTCCGTGCGTGCGTCTGTTCGTGCGCCCGTCCCTGCGTTCGTCCATGCATGCGCGCCTGCGTCCGTTCATGCGTCCATCCATGCATCTGTCTCTGTGTCCGTTCGTCCATCTATTCAGCACTCAAAGTACCACCATCTCGCATCTTTTCATCATATATTCTCCATATAGAAGCACCGCCATCCAGCGGACATTTCAAGGACTAAACGGGAGGTGGCACATGCACACTTTCTTACGGCTTGCGCTTCGCGTTTACTTCCCAACTTTAACCACCTCGAGTTCAAGGTATATACTAGTTGACTTTATTCATGGCTATGCGGCCCAACGCTCGCTAAACCTTTTTAAAACCAAGGAGGTTACACCCAGCGAGTATAACGTAGCAACCCTTTCTTGTCAGATCGTGCTCAATGTACATGCCAATAGCTGCTAATGGGGACCGCAGCGTGCGCGTTACCTAAAGGCCGAATGCTCCTGTCTCTCATTCCCCCTTAGCAGCCATTAACATGTGCATTGAGCACTATCTTTTATTGTTCAACAACGCACAGAAGAAATCTCTCACCGGAACCACCTTGGAGGTCAAAATCGTAAGGACCGCCATTTCGGGTATGTGCCACTGGTGGCTTCGTACCGCGAGGGACGCACAAGCCACGCCATACGGAGCTTCGCGAAATATAGATGTGCAGAAGTGTATGTGCCCTGTTGCTGGAATGGTATGAAGCCTTTGTGTTCTGTACATGCTGTAAATAAACTTTTTCTAAACACGGAGCTTCGCCCCTAAAATGTACGATAACAAGACGCTGGTATCGCTGGAGCAGCTGGCCGCTGCGCGCGCTTTTCTCTGACCACAGCGAGGCAGCGTTCACCGCACCACCTCCGAAATGACCCGCAGCCATCAATTCTTTAACACGCCGTGGACTCAGGCAGGCTGGGTAATGTCATTACTCCTATCCTACCACGTTGTACTCGACCAAGTCATAAAACGGAGCCGTTCGTTTTCTTCATTTCCTGTGCTTTACGTGCAGGGCCAAGCCAGGAAATAATAATAAAACCGGATGCCATCTCATACCGACCCGCACCTCGCGTTGACCTTCAGTCTTTCACCCTCTATACTTTCTATCAGTTCACGACTATACGATCCCGGCCCTGACAGCTTATAAAAGCGCACCTCCGCCGCTTTTCTTGCTCGCTTTGTATCCTTCAGATTCACGAACCACCGCATAAAAGGGGTCAAGCGTGGCTTTTATTCAGGTATCGGGCCTTGCGTTGTTGGTGGAACTGGGATTACCGATGGCCGTCGGGCAGCAAGGCGATATCGGGGAGCTCTGTAATGGCGGCTATAACAAGGGGCATCTATGGTTAATATTTTCGCCTCCTTTTCTGTTTTTTTGCTTCGTCCTTTGTTCCTTCTTATTTTCGCTTCGGATTTATATAGGGTCACGTGTCGGCCGTGAAGAAGGCTTGTTGAGGAAAGTCGTAAAGTAGATGGCGTGCTCTGAATTGACTGCGTCATATATCGAAGCTTTACTGAACCAGGAAAGTTAAAAATTGTGCAAGTCAACGAGACTGGGGGAGACTCGGGCCGTTCTTTCCTACAAGAGCGAACTGACGCGCTCGTTTGGTACTCCAGACACCCAACGCGGGAATTTCGTTGCGACAGTTGGTGCATCATGATCATCACCATCATCACCACCACCACGTATCAAGAAATAACAAAAAAGAAGACACGACAAAAAAAAGAAAGCAGGAAGACAGAGAGGAGGAAAGAAAGAGAAAGCTGAAGAGAAAACAGAGGAGGTTGCCCAGCTTCACACTTCCTATGCAAAGCTGCCTTATCATTTTTCTTTCTTTATAGAGTTCTGCTGAAAAAAAAAGGCAGAGCGTCTTTTATCAAGCGCACGGTGATCCAGCGCCACGCAACTGTCCAGTATAGTAATAGGGCGGCACGTACTTCTATACAGGCAACACCCGTTTGGCAGCACTCGGTCTCCATCTGTTGAAAAACCGTGGCTGCTGTAAGAGATATCAGGGCACGCACTCGTGTGCCCTGCTAGGACGTAGACGCGTGGTGATAAGGGACTGTTCTGGTTGCGTATGCACACCACTCTCGTTTATCTCTTGGCACGGAGCGGTGTTGTTGCCGATAAGGCGCAAGGTATACGGCGCAAACGCGCAGAGAGGAACCCGACTGTGCGGCAGAATGAGGCGTATATTTCAACGGCGTGTTTACGCTCACAAACAAGCCAATAAGTTCATGCAAAATGAGTTACGGAAACGCTCGAGATCACGAAGCTCACGATCTCGCTGCGAATTCGTTGAAGGTTGCGCGTATTTAAAAAACTACAATCGGCTGAACAGTGATACCTGTTGAACTATAGCGATTGCTGAGTACCTTGAAATGTATCTCGTCTTGTTGGCGTTTAGAAAACCCTGTTCTCATCAAACATGTCGTGTTCTAATTTACACATAGCAAACTTTAAGTCACGACGCACGTGCTTTAAGAGGTCATGTGGTGTCTCAGTCCTCGCCTAATATGTATGCATGGATTAGAAACGTCCTGATCTGCTTCTGGATGGCGTTCGTCCATCGCAAAGTACCTATACATTCTCGTTCTACCTACAGCGTGACGCCGAAGCGTGAGAGGAAAGACAAATTTTAAAAAGCGCGCCCTTCCTTCGCACGCCGAACACACGCAGCGCCACGCCTTCGTGCCGCCGGCGTTTCTCGTCCTGCAAAAGGGAGATTCGGTTTCTTCTCGAACATGCGCAACGGCTCGGCAAGAGCCACGCGCCGCTGCTTCGAGCGTTTGTTATACGATTTTTCTTTCTCCGTTCGGTGTGGTCCTTGAGAAACGACTTCGAGACGGAAAGTCCCGTCGTCGGTGCGTGTTTCAGTAGTCGGCGAAGCGCGCGCATCGCATCTTTTACGAATTCTCAATGCGCTCCGCAAAACCGCCTCGGGCAGTCTTCCTGACTGGTTTCTCCCTAGCTCACGGCGGCGTCCACTTTCGATCGCTCCTGAATCCTGTCTTGAGTGCCGGTGGGAAAAAATGAATAAAAACGAATATCTCTCGTCACGCTGCAGCAACTTGTAGTTGTACAATTCAGAATAAAGCCACGATACAGCGGCCGATCTGCGGATAGATTCAGGAAGGCGATGCGTCGCGCACTTCGCCTCCAAAATAGACGCGCACGCACGGATCCTTGAACGGGGATCCACCGCTGATCAATACCGTGGGTGTCGGGCCAGCCTGATTCCCATGGTGAGACGTCAGCCGTGCGAATGCTTCTGTACTGCTCGAAATGGGCGTGTCCAACTGCGTAAATAATGCGTTGAACCGTACACTGCAGGCATGTAATTACAATTTTACTTCTCATCCTCTTTTCCAGTTGTATATAGCGCAAAAAAAAAAATGTAGATTTAAAGCTAGAAGTCCTGGCAGAGTAGCCTGTTTTATTGGGTGGGTTAACACCTTCGCAACTGTCTGACCAATAAAGAAGGCGTGCATCACCCCGCCCCCACCGCCACGTGATCCGCGAAACAAGTTAAAGGTTGCACCTCGACATCTCAGTTGTCTCTCCCTGTGAGAAAAGAATCGAGCTGATTCACAGACGTCCGTCAGTATACCCAACCACTCTTTCTTTTTATTTGAATATTTTTGATAGTTTTAAGGATACTCGGGTTTTTCGAAGACAAGCTCGCTACAAGTAATCAGGTTGAAATGGACGTTCCCATAACGACATCTGGTGTGAAACACATCACAATGGAGGTAAAATGCAAATGCATCAGAATGGGACATAGTTGCCTTTGCATTTCGACCCCACCTGAAATCTGATGTCTTAACTGGCTCTCGAATCCGGGACCTTGTGCTAGGTGTTATATTTACGCCTGTATTTTGTGTGTTTTATTTTCGCTTTATGATGTTTTCTGTCCAGGCCCTCCGAATGTGCTTTCGGAACCCACCTCCGTGGTAATGAGCGGGCGTATTATGCTTTTCTCGTCAAGTTCGTTAAAGTTGGCTTCCCCGTTACAAGATGGTTTGCGTGGAGAAGCCCACTTATCTTCCTGTAGACTGGCGACGCTTGATGACGTACGATTGTTGTGATGGCTCCGAAAATTGTGGCTGTGAAGCACCCAGCGATAAAACTTTGCACATCGCTCTTTTTATTTTATTGGCTGGCTCTTTCTTTCTTTATTAATTTATTTGTATTTTGGAGAGTTCCCATTTCGCCGTGTACTGCCATTTTTCTGCATTTCATTTTATCGGTTGTCCAGGGGTCAGCTAAGTCAAGTTACCGCGAAAATGCGAGAATATGTTTATGTAAGCATAAACGTTAAGAATCGTCGACCATCCGTTTGTAATAAAAACGTACCGGTTCCTTGAAAAAAAAAGGGAGGGGGGAGAGCTTCGTTTTAAGAAAAGGCTAGTCTGTCACAAGACTTGAACCCAAGCTACGAGGAACGCTGGTTTGGAGAGAATTTTTTCTTTGTTTTTTTTCCGTTTTTTCCCCCCTTTTCACAAACGTGCTTCCTCCTTGCGAACTTCCACCAAACCGACTTGTAAGGGTTTTCGCTAACAGTCGTATTGGTCAATTAATTGAGTGTAACTGCGCTCAAACCACGTCCGCGTGTTAGTGAACAGAACAGTGAAGGTCGTCACTGTCGTTAACCTCGTACCGTTCGAATCGAACTTTGGGCAGCCACCGCGTTCGAGAATGAGCGATAAAACGCTCTTATATACTGCCACAAAATGGCGCCCTTGAACTGACTCGGCTATAGAACCGTGCGCACTTGGGCGTGACGACAACGCAGCAATGAGACGGCAACGCGCCCCTCAGTCGTCGTAAAATAGGCGAAACACGTATTCGCGCGCGCACGCCTGTCTTATTCTTTTTATTTATTTATTTTTTGTTCTTCTCTTATAGCGTGTGATCGTGCCTCTAAGTAGAGGCGCATTAGTACGGAGAACGGCAGCGCGAGCACTCTTTTTTTGCTGCACGAACACCGCGGAGAGATATACATAGAAAGTGCTGGTGTACCTTCGTAGCCCCAGCTGCCACTTCGGCAGCGGCTAGCAGCAGTAGCGGTGTTAATGGAGGAGAGAACTGCCTTATGGAACGACGTCCTTGTCGGACTCGTTGCCAAAGAGGGGGGAGGGGGGGGGGGGGTGGCACTGAAAACGCGGATAGTGAAAAGTGGGCCGCTGCAGGAGCCGGCATGTTTCGCGAACCTATTTATCGCGATCTCTCGGAGATCGTTCGCTGTGAACTGAGTGTTTTTTTTTATTTCTTAATTTTCCTTTTTCTTAGGTATACTTTCGTTTTCACTGGGATTCTCTCAAGAAGCGAGGTTTTCCCAAACCTCGGAAGTAGTGCGCGCTGTAATGGAAGTAACGTTATGGAAAAAAATATAAAACAAACAAACAATGAAATAAATAGACTAATTTGTTCACGGAATAAAGTGCATGATGTTTCTCAAGTAAATGCGTTCTGATTGGTGACACGTTTGGTTAACTTGCATGAGTTAACGTGTTGTCTGTCGTTGATTTGTACAGTTCAAATGATAAACCGAGACGTGTGCTGTAAAAATAAAAGTTCAATGATTAGCTTGCGTATTGGCAGAGAAGCTACGGAAAGCTCGGAGACTACATTTGACCGCTCGTCTTTCAAGGCGAGAGATTTAGGTGTTATCGCAGTGCGATCCCATTTGTAGGTACAAATTTTCGGCAAGCGTTCTCGTTTGAAATAAAACATTTCACATAACTCATATAGGGATCATTTCCGAAGGCTGTTTTGTGCCAGGATTTCGACTATATGTCCATACGGATCTCCGAAGCCGCTAAACTCTGGACATAGATTCAGAAGTATAGCTTTTGTTTCGTGGTTAGGTTTCCACACGCGGTGACCACACAGGATGCCTTGGGGAAACAGTGCTTGAGACCGGTCATGTCTGTGCATTTCACGAACATAATTATTAAGAAAATAAAAAAATGGCGTAAAGACGATGTGTGGGCCCGCGTGTTTGAGAGCTTTGCTTAGGGTCTCGGCTTGTCGGCCTTTGATGTCGTCGTCGTGGTCTATCATAAACGGGAATGTTCCACTAAAATTGGGCCGATTTCACTTCTCGCCACTGGTCCACGTATACACCACGCGCATTATAAGTTAAAGGTTAGAGCCTCGAATATTATGTTTGGCCCAGCAATGGTATCATAATCACCCAAAATATACCAAGGCGCTCGAGTTTCTCACCCAAAATCAGGGACACAAACGTGCGCGGTAGGGTCGTCTCTTTGAAACCACACTCTCCTTGAAACACATCTGCAAAGGGACGGCGCATTAGTGGACTGGTGGCGAGTAAAGCAGTATAGAGTAATTATCTTGCTAACACCGGCGCGCACTGCAATTTTTGCCCCTCCCCAGGTTTCATGCTGATGAAGCTTAAACACCTTTTCCGACATGCCCCTTCGCCGCAATTTTCTTTTTTTCTCCAAATTTCGCTCTTTCGTGAGATTTCTGACTCGCAGTAAGTGTGCCGTTTCTTTTTAAAAGGCCGCATTCCGATAAAGATACGCAAATTACGATAGACGGGAGATTTTTTGCCCCGCCGCGGTGGTCTAGTGGCTAAGGTACTCGGCTGCTGACCCGCAGGTCGCGGGATCGAATCCCGGCAGTGGTGGCTGCCTTTTCGACGGAGGCGGAAATGTTGTAGGCCCGTTTGCTCATATTTGGGTGCACGTTAAAGAACCCCAGGTGGTCGAAATTTTCGGAGCCATCTACTACGGCGTCTCTCATAATTGTGTGAGACGCCGTAATTTCGGGACGTTAAACCTCACATATCAATCAATCAATCAATCGATCGATCATTAGGCGGGAGATCGACGAACAAATGCAGGCTGATGTGGTGTCCAGGACACGCAGGCCTGGACGGAAACGAGAGTGCCGACGCTTTTGCTCGCGAGCTCACGAACTGAGTGGAGCCTCGACTGCACTTTCAATCCTTGGAGACAGGCCAGGAAAAAACTTAACGAGCCATCCAGATTGGCCCCTCGCGAAATTATTGGTAACCAGTGAGGCACGCGACAAAAATATATCTCCCTCCACAAACCATTAGAAGGGGAGGACCTGATTTGCCTCCGCAGAATTCAAACACGGGTCTTTCTGAACCTTCAACGATAAAAAAAAAAAAAAACTCCAACGCTGTATGGGCACACCTGTCCGTGGTGTGGCGGCTCGCCATCTATATACCACATATCGTGGGGATGCCTAAACCGCGACCACCAAATTTAAATACCTTTTCAGCCCAGTACAAGCTCTCCAATACTTTCGAGCAATGGGAGGCACAGCTCGCCAGCCCTGATCCAGGGGTACAGCTCGCGCTCCTGGGACACGTCAGGCAGGCGGCAACAGCCATGCGGTGCCCTGGACTTGAGGCCTTACCCTCATGACTGCTGCCCAAACCCTTGCGAATAAAGTTTTCTATTGCTTCATACCTTCCTCTCTCTCAATTCGTCTTTCCCTTCGTTTCAGTGCAAGGAAGCACGTACATACCGCATCAAGGTGAATCGTGCGTTTATTTTTAACATAGATAACTAAAAGAAGCTGTTCCTTTGTTTTGAAAAAAAATTGAGGAAAAATGGTGGAACGAATGCTCACACGGTGCTAGTGACCTGCATATCGGCCATTAGCACCACGTTGTTGCTCGCCATTGTTGCCGCTGGTGAAGGTATAGCGTGTTTTCGTAAACGCCCTGGCCTAGCTACTTTTTATATACGATGCCTGCGCACGCCCTGATGAATCTGCTTAGCTATACGTGAACGCACGAGTTAAGTACGTTCGTGCTCGTGAACATTACCAGTGTGGCGGATCGCTTCGCTGTGGTGCTCTCGATCTTTGCTTAGATGTGTGTGCGTGTGTGTGTGTTTGTGCGTGTGTGCGTGTGCGTGTGTGCGTGTATGTGTGTGTGTGCGCGTGTGTGTGTGCGTGTGCGTGCGTGTGTGTGCGCGCGTGTGTGTGCGTGTGTGCGTGTGTGTGTATGTGCGTGTGTGCGCGCGTGTGTGTGTGCGTGCGTGCGTGCGTGTGTGTGTGTGTGTGTGTGTGTGTGTGTGTGTGTGTCTGTGTGTCACTTGCAAAATTACACGCAGTTACGTTTCGCCCTCATCACTTCTCTACTACCGCGGAACTTACAAGTTTGTGCCAGACGAAAGTTTGTAAAAACCGGGGGTCCAATTCACAAACCTTCTCTTTTGTAAGTGCGTTTCGCCATTGGTCAACCGGCTTCACTAATGGTATCTCGCACATCGTGAATGGCTCAAATATCCCCTTACGAATATATTTAGCGTAAGACGTTTCTGTGTGTACGGGCCCTGTCCAGCGAGGAGCGATCCTAACGGCTTCGCGATCTGTGCAATATTTCGGACGCTCCTATAGCGATCGTCAAGCTTTGATCACCCCCACGGGGCTGCTGTGGCACCGCTGATTTGGCTCCAAACAGCATCATTGAAGAATATGACAGTATGGCGGGGTTTGACAGTTCACGCAATAAGTAATGCTCTAGTTCAAGTCGCAGCGTGATCGTCCCGGACTTTCCGCGTTGTCCGGTGCTTGTGCTCCTTAATTGTGGTCATCTTATACCCCTGTCACTCGGCCACCACCAAACTCCGTTGAACACCGTCAACGTAAATCTCCCCTAGGGGGTTGTACGGAGAAGGAGTTGTGGCAGTGTCACACGGCAATGACAAGGTTGTAACAGTTGCCGCGAGGGGGCTCAGCTGGCGCTGTTTGATTTTCGGAAAAGTATTCTAATTTGATCCCTAATGATTTTTTTGTGAATCCTCGTTATGCGGTTTTTACAAAAAAGCACTATAAAGTTGGTACGTGACTAACAAACCATCAAAAATATTTTCAAATAAAAACGCATTTGCTAATTGTAGCAATGCTGCTAGTGACGCTGGCCACATTGTGCTTTTAGTTGTTTTGTTGCCTGTGTACATGCCCGGTACGAAAGTTCTTATGCTTCCTTGCCTCGTGAGCGCACATTTTGTGTTCTTCAGCCATGAGTGACACAGCGGACGACGTGAGGAAGTGGTGCGATATTGCGCTGGTAATGACGTTGATCGGCTGGCGCCGGCCGGCTCGACTCACGAGGCACGGTGTGTAGGGCATCTGTGTTGAGAGTAAGTGAACTCTGGTGGGCGTAAATATTGTAAACAAACACGCGTTGTGAATGAGTACTACAACGAAAGAACGTTTAATATTGCTAAAATGTATTATTCTTTCACTGCGGCCACTTAGTGCTCGAAATGTTTCTCTGACCTCTAGACTGCTGAAGACGAGAGTACCTCGTTTCGCTGCAAAGGGAGATCGTTGAATGTCCTTTGCGAAATGCTCCGTTCACCTTTGTTTGCGTAAGGGTGGCCGTGTGACACCAACCGCATCTTCGTTGTCGTAAAGACGAGGGAATTAAACGGTCTTCACGGGTGTTCGTGTGACAGGGGTATTATTTAGTGCTACATGGTGCTCGAGCGTTAGCCAGTGAGCCCGAAGAACAAGGAATTGATATTGCGTTGATTGGGTCTTCTACTATACCTGTCTAGGAAGCATTTTTCAAACTCTCTCGTCTTGTTGTCCGGGTAGTAGTTTTAGTTAGTGAATTTTCGCGTCCCGAAATCTCGATATGAATATAAGACGCCGTAGTGGAGGGCTCCGGAAGTTTAGACCACCCGAGGTTCCTAAACGTGCAACGAAACCTAAACACACGAGCCTATAAAGCGTTTTGCCCTCATGTATATGCGGCCACCGCGGCCGAGATTTGATTCCTCGATGGACGACCAGTCGAGCACCGAAAGCACCGGGGTGGGTCTATACTATTCAAAATATAATGGAATCGTCTGGTGAAACGTTGTGAGATTTTGCAAAAACATTATGATACCTATACATCGCTGCTGTTTCTTCACTGATTGCCGTTTTGTTGATGTTTGCATTACACACTCTGTTCGGGCATTGAGTCCGTTGTACCGGACAAATAAATAAAACAAATAAAAGCTAGCATGACGAGAGTTTCATTCTGGTTATCGTCCTTGCTTTCAACCTCTCTGATTCTCTCTCCAGCTTCGGAGCCTTCTCCTGTAACACTCGCGGGTTCCCTGCGTACTTCGTGCCAGGCGGATGATTTTCGACCTATCACAATCGCCGATAGAAACACATGGTGCACACGTGAATTCTTTCCGCATTGTTCTGCGCACACGGCATTATTCGTGTCCTGTTACGTAGACGCGAAGCCGACCGGGCCGGAACCGACACGGGCCGAGACGCCGAACGCCTTGCTATGCCGTCGCCGTTTCATCCCATCCCATTGTTCTTCGCGGCGGCGAGAAGAGGAGGCGACAGCTTCCGGCTCGCGTCTGCGACTTTTGTCTCCCAATATGGCTCGCAGCCAGGAGCCTATAGGCGTTGTTAGCTGTGCGCGGGCCTCGTCACACGACACGAAAGGGCCTGCGCTTCGGTTGGCACGCGCGATTCGCTTCTCGCGCGGCACATGCCATGGCCGCGCTTAAGCGGGCAAGCTTCGTGCGATATTTACTGCGGCGAAGGCCTTATATGCTACATCAAAGCGAAACGTCACCGTGGGAGTCAGCAATGAGTGGTGTAAAAAAAGTGATGGCGCGACCGTATGATGACGTCACAAATCTCCGGAACTTATGACATCATGACGTCATCACGTGACACAGTCACTTGCTCATAAGCGGGACGATCTCGGAGGCACTGTAAAACACGTGAAGTGCAGAAACCTTGCTATGTCTCACGTCCGGGAAGCAGTGTGAAACTATGTCGGACGCAGAAAACTTTCGATGGGGGGAAGGGGTCAACACAATCGACTAAGAAGGAAAAAAAAAAGGGGGGGGGGGCTGTCACCTATGAGTTGTCTTAGACATACGCATAAGACACTGTGCGACTTTTTATGTCTTCATGGCCCAACGTAACGTTACTAAAACAATGTAATGCCTGTGTACTATTCACAGAAATGTCCGAAGCACTTGACCGTTTCGTAAGAGGATATAGAGAAAGAAAGAAAAAAAGAAAGGGGGGTTAATTCTTCAAGCAATGGCTACTTGTTCCATACACAGGCAACCCTATGTAACTTTAGCCAGTGCTGACATATATGTACATCAGGCTTTAGATAAACTGACATGTTTTCATTTGTCTTGTGTATATATCGTTCTGATTGTAGTTCTGAACAGTATTTCACATTTTGTACATCAATTGACTAATAGGTCCGCCGCCTCCAATAATAATAATAATAATAATAATAATAATAATAATAATAGAGATGCTACGTCCTAAAACCACGACATGATTATCAGGCATGCTGTGGTAGGTGGCTCTGGAAGGGCCGACCAACAAGTGTTCTTTACTGAGCACTGACGCTGAGCAGTCGAGCACTTTTACCACTGCACCACTTCACTTGGACAGATAGATGCTCGCAGTACAATTACTGTTCTTTTTTTGTGTGTGTTACATAACTTTGTTTAATTAGCAGATCACGCTTTCTCCAGCTGCTTTTTTTTTTTTCGGATCATCCTTTCCATTTTTCGAGTACGGGATAAGCAATTTGAGATTGATTTAGTCTGGTTAGGTCGTCTTCCACCTGCATTCCTCTATCGCTCGCCCTCTTGCTTCAAATTGGTCCTCACCAAGTCGTGTTTACCATATTTCTTTGATTATATTCTTGGTACTAGTACCAAGAATACGGTTCTCCTTCGTACATTGGCCCCCCTTTCCGTCCGCCTTCCATTCTCCTTCGCGCTTTCTGCCCGTGGTATAAAGCGTAGCGGCTGTTTTCCACCGCGGTCATTGGCGGCTCGATTCCGAGAAGGAAGTATATAGTGCCGGACGCGGATCCGTCGCCGTCGTTTCAGGAGCGGAGGGTTATTAGGGCACGGCCGAGGGCGGCTTGCTTGGAGATGCATTCGACAGGAGGACGGAGGAAGAGGATGCAGAAATATGCTTAGCGAAGATCCGCGTTTCCCGGGGTCGCAGCCATCCGGCCTCGGCGCCAATCGCGTGGGCAAGTCTGCATGCCTCCTTCCCTTGAGCCTTTGCCCTGCATCGCGTATGGTTTATTTTTTATTTGCTTCGCGAAAATTCGCCGCCCGACCGCGTTGAACCAGGGTTCTCGAGAGGAACGTACTTTACGCGGAAGTGTTTTATTTTGCGTGTTATCGTAGACGTCAATGGTGGTGCGCTGCAAAAAAAAAAAAAGCATTGTCATTGAAAGGAGCAACGCCTGTGTACCGTATGCCCCATATTATTTACGCCAAAGTTGAAAAAAATGTAAGGGCCGCTTGGGTGGACACAACCAAGGTAATGCTGCTTCCCGTCAATCGGAGTATGACAGAATTTCATTTATTTATCTAGGGGGAGGGAGGAAAAGGGTGCATGTTTCGTGGTTATATCATTAGTTATTCTGTTATTGCAAGAAATCCACAAAACGACGCGGAAAACGCCACACTTATGTGCTCTCTAAAGCTTTACGGCCAGATCAAATAGCTTCGCTCTTGATTGATATGTCGGGTTTAGCGTCCCTAAACCACCATATGATTATGAGAGACGCCGTAGTGGAGGGCTCCGGAAATTTTGACCACCTGGGGTTCTTTAACAGCACCCAAATCGCAGCACACGGGCCTATACACCATTTCCGCCTCCATCGGAAATGCAGCCGCCGCAGCCGGGATTCGATCCCGCGACCTGCGGGTCAGCAGCCGAGTACCTTAGCCACTAGACCACCGTTGCGGGGTTGCTTCGCTGTTGAATCTTCGAAGATGTTCAGGGGGCATCAGGTCGGCAAAGCTTGTGGAGCTCGCCCGTGAATTATATTTCTAGCTCTGCACTCACTCGGACTCGTCGAATTTTTTCACAGTCTAACTCACTCGGAATCACACTCACGAATATTTTCCTCAACCTGAGTCACTCGAACTCACGAAAATATTACTCACCCGGACTCACGGCTTGATTCTGAGTCCGAGTGAGTCGACTCGGGAGTAAGTTCGCTGACCTGTGGCTGGGGGAGACCTCCTTCGCCAAAGAACCAATCCTCATTGCAAAGAAGACATATGTGAACACGTACTGTACAGTGACTGGTGTATACCATACTGATTTTTTCCGTGGTCATTTATGGTGCGCGGTGATGCCATTCGACAGAACAGACGCTTGTCTGAACGTTTTGCAAATCCACGCGTATGTTTGCTGTTTCACCTCTGTAGCAATACGCATGCAATAAGGTTTATTTTTATTTATTTATTTATTTATTTACAGTACCTACAGCGCCCGCGAGGGGAATTAGTGTAGTGGGGAGATAACGATTTCGAAATGCAGAATGGCGACAGTCCATTAACACTGAGTTGAACATAAAATAAATACAGATACATAATAAAGCATCCAATGGTGACACGTAATAAACATTGACGTGTGTGAAGGTACAGCAGCAAGAATATATATATATATATATATATATATATATATATATATATATATATATATATATATATATATATATATATATATATATATATATATAAATGCATACGCACACACACACACACATATATATATATATATATATACTTATATATACACACACAGATAAAAGCAGGCGAAAAAAAAAGAGCTGAAGCGCAAATCACTAGAGAGATGAAACTAAAGTGTAGGCAACTTTAATGTGTGCCCAGGCTACGATAAAATATGATGTTCCAGCGCAGTGGCGAATGTCTGCCTGGACGCGGCTACAATTTCATGAGGTAGTTTGTTCCATTGCTTAATTGATCGCGGAAAAAATGAATATTTAAAAAGGTTAATTCTGGTAGCGAACTCGCGCACTTTAAGGGGGTGATCAGTACGAGCAGACCACTCGGTTACACGGCGTGTTCAGGTGCACAAGGAAAAAGAAAGAGTGATAAGATTGATTTTTCTGAAAGACCTTTCAGACGTCATGCTTGACCGGGGTTCTAAAATTTCAAAGCCGAGCTGTTTCTCTCTTTCACTGATTTTATCTTTCTTTCTTTTTTTTCCGCGCTAAAAAACTGAATAAAATGAGTTTTTTATTATTATTGAAATGATGAAGAGATGTTGGTGTGTTTATGGCAGCACTTGTACATAGACTACCTAGACTTAAATATACGTTGCGCTGGCGTAAGACGGCAAATAGGATAAAGAATGATATAACGCTGGAACAAACAAAAAGGCTAAGATAAGCAGTACTTGAAAGGCACTACCGGTACAGCGGCACGCGTAACCGTAAAGCGAAGTTATGTTTTCGACACTTCGGCGAAGCAATTACTACCTTCATTGGTGACGAACGTACACACAGACACGTTTACATCCGTCCACACGGATGCACAGTCGGATGCACAGTTCGACTGTGCACACGGATGCACAGGCCCACATTATACCATAGGCTCTCCGAAAGAAATTTCAGGTCACGAAACAGTCGGCACCAGCCGCAGAATGGATCGCACTTATAGTGGAGAAAGCCTTACCCGCGCCGTTTTTCCGCAGCAACAATAGAGTGACCGCGACAGGCAGAACAGCTTCCGCTGGTCTCGGTATCTATTCGGGACGTGTTTACGGACGCAACGATGCGGACACTGCTCGCAACACTGCATCGCCGGACGCGCCTGCGCCGCGGGGAGTAGTTGTGCACGGTCGGTGTACCAGCTGATCGGACGCCCAAATCCAGTTCTGGGGCCGTTCGTCTTTCCCGCCGACTCGCTTCGCCCTCGTGCGGTTGTTGTTGTTTTGCATCGACACGCGCGTTCCTGTACGTGCTTATCGTTCTTCTTCTTGGTTTTCATTTTTATTGCCGCGTCCTTGCATAGTTGACCTTTCCTGCCGCTGACCTTCCGCGAGCGCTGGATGTCTCACCGCCTTGTAATCGAGGGAAAACCGCGTCGTGTGTTTGTAGTGCTTCTCGCTATGCAGCCGGCGGTGTGCTTCTGGAGTCCTTTATTTGTGACTCGGCGAAAAGTGTAATCTCTCTCTCTCTCTCTGACCTCAAATGTGGAAGAAGCATGCATGCAATAAACGCAGACAAATGGCGAATGCAAGATAAGGGGCACGCGCGTGTCGCATGCAATAAAACCGTATAATGTGGTAATGCTTGTCTAATGTACGTAAAAAAATGTTGTGCGTGAGTGCAGTGCAAACACAGATGAATTAGACGGTGCAAGCTCCACCGCCAGCCGCACTGAGGCCGTCACAACTTTCATCTGTGTAATCCACAGCACACAAAGATATACCGCAGTCATAGATGGAAACAAAACGGGATAACGGCTACTCAGTTGCATTGGTACAAGTACGAATAATGTCCTTTACGCTATTCTTCCTTCGTGGTAGGTTTATCAGATAGTGTCTAACAAAATAAACGAGCCATTGGTTCATTCGCCTTCTCAGTTCTGATAGAGTGACATGTGACACGTATAGACAGCAGTAAGCGCGTCGCCGATCCCGCTGCTGTGGTCCAGTGTTTGTGGTATAGACTGCGAACCCGAAGGTCGCGGAATCGTATCCCGGCTGCGGTGACCGCATTTTCGATGGGGGTGAATTACCTGAGGCCCGTGTACTTGGATTTAGGGGCACGCTAAAGAACCCCAGGTGGTCGGAATTCCCGGAGCCCTCCGCTATGGCGTCCCCCGTAATCATATCGTGGCTTTGGTTATTACAAAGGCGCGTCGCCGTTAAGTATAGAACAAATAAAATAATTTACTTGATCCTCGTAAATTGATTATTGGCCTTTAACTATGTCATGTGACTATGCTGTGGCAAGTGCGCATCACAACAACATACTTACAGAGAATTGACCACATGATCAAATCAAATTCACATACGTATGTGAATTTCGTATGCTCATATGGACTCATATGAGCATATGATGTGTTCATATGAATTCTCATGCTCGCATGATTATATGCTTATATGAAAATGGGAACTCATATGAGCGGATCACTAGAACACGCATGCAAACGATCGCACAAGTAAGTCTTCAAGGCTGAAAAATACCAGATTTCTACTGTAGCAGCGGCTTGAAGCTATATATACACCTGTTTTGGTATCACACACAACGTACTGGTTAGCAGTCACAAAATTTATATTTGTTGATTTCTACGCATCATCATGTCCTCTTCTGTTTGCTTGTGTGTGTGCCATTACGGAGCACGAAACTTTTATTCCAAAGTAGTCATTAAAATTAGAGCTTGCCTAAATTTAGCTTACAATGTCACCATTACGGCAAAATGTACTGCGGCATTTAGGAAAGATCTGTTAACGTAGGTAGCTTAGAAGTTGCTTAGTTAAAAACACTAAGAAAGGTGGTTAGTAATGGCTAAAGCTACTAGCTGGTGGCTAGTAAAATTATGCTGCGAAGGTAGTATAGCACTCCGGAAACTAGTAAACACACGTGTTTATTAACTGATTACGTACTAACTCTTTTTCTTAGAGTGTAGGTATCGGAAGCGTTGCAAAGGTCTGTTTCCCCTGCCGGAAATGTATACCCACGAGTCGACTTTCGGCTCATTACATGGCGCCTATTTTCGTGATAGCAGATTCAGCTTAAGGGTCTGATACTCTTCACCCCCGCACCAGCCCAATATCCGAGTTTACTCTAGCTTATGTCTTCAGCCGTTCCGCGATACTTGTTGCGCGCCTATGTCGCTACAGCTGCGATATCTGTTGCAAACAAAGTTAACGTTTGCCGAGATCGTATACGCATCACGTATCGTTGTTATGCAGCGTTTCGTACACCACTTCGAGCAGATCTTAAATTTTCATTGGATCCGCTGCTATATTCTAACAGCTCTGTTATCGTCATGCGAGCCTTCGCTTCTATAATCGCGCATATCGACTATAGGCAGTGGTATGCTCTAACGACAAAACGCTCCGCTCCGTCAGCGCATGGAAATCGTGTGCCGTGAAAGTGTGCCTTCTGCAATGTTCTGTGCTCATTCAGCTGAGTGTCACTTCACGGCAGTCTGGTACAACACCCGCTCATGTCATCGAAACCACAGCCCCCCCCCCCCCCCCCCCCCGTACTGGTCGGTATGGGAATCGCGTCACACCGAGGCGAGAACCTACCCAAGTCTCCGCCGATCCCTCTATAGACTTCTCGCTTATTTCGGCAGTGGTGCTTCCGGCTTCCGTCGCCTTCCCTAGCAGTACGTAGATTCTTCCTCTATTTTTTTTTTTCCTTTCGTTATCGGGCGTTCGTCGGTGCAAGAACGTGACGACGGCGCCTTCTCCCGAGGAACGCCAACCGATAAGGCGCCGCTAGCGTCACGTACACGACTGCGGCGGCACTCGATCGAAACGTTCCGGTTGCGACGGTTCCGAGTGCTGTATACGTGGACGGCTCGCTAGCCGCCTCGGGGCCCGTTTCCCATCGAAGTCGCGTCTGCGCCCCTCTCCACGCTGGCTGTTGATCGTCATTCTGCGATCAGCGCGAGCAAGGTGCCGTCCGCAACATCGTTGGGATGCCGCAACCGAGGGGGCCCCCTGGATGCCTTTCTCTTTGCCGAGTGTTTTTCCGTCCACTCTCTACCAGCGCGACGAATGATTCTCCGTTGCTCAGCGGGGCTGAAGAACCCTACTGTGGGCCCCCTTTGTGTGCTTCGATTTAAACTGTCTTATAAACCCAACAGCAAAAGTTTGCGGCACGCGAAGCTTAAAATAATAATAATAATAATAATGATAATAATAATAATAATAATAATAATAATATCCGTGCTTTGATTGGACAGCGTGACTGCCAATCACATTGATGCGTCCTCTACTGCCATCTCAAATCCTTTCCTAATAATAGTATTGCCGGCCCGACCAAACTTGGTTGACGTCGATGGTCTGACTGTTTCTGCACTTGTTTATACTGGGTCGCATATTTCCGTAATGAGTGTTCGCCGCCATCTGCACCGCCTTTTTCTCCCATTGTACCATGCTTTCCAGCACGTGTTACACTGGACTGCGCAAATTGACGTGACCCCCCCAAAAAAAAAATGCCCTGCAGATGCGACATCAACCTCGATTGTCATGCGTGCAGCCAAGCATGGCAACGTTTCTCCTGTGGAAAGGTATAAACAATTACCTGTTTGACTAGAGCATCATTCATTAAAACAGCAGAAGTTTTCATCTGCAGCGGAGCTCGCGTTCCGCAAACTTTCGCAGTCGTGTGTGCGTGCGCTGCAGAACATGGTGCGCATTACATGTAGTCAGTGCTAGATGTCCTAGGTATATAGTTCATTGCGTTAGCGAAGAAGTGTAATGAGAGTGGCATTGTTTATCTAGAGGAGGCACACTTTAGGGCAGGCGAAAACAGTGATTTTCGTTTTCTCACATTTTCACACGAGAGTGTTTTATGCCGGGGTCCACCTCGGCTTCGCTAACGCATTTTCTTCATGGATTTGACGCTGTAAAATATGCATTAACAGAGGGCAAAGAGAAAACTAGAAGTTCCGTAACTGCGAGTCGAACCTATGACCCCTGGCTCCTCAGCGCGAATCGAGTCAGCCACAGAGCATACGCTCGTCAGCTGACTAACGGCGAGCTGTTTATATACACCATTTACGTATACCGTCCGCCGTACTCAGTGCTTCTTGGCCTAATGCAGCGCGTTTCCGTTATCACTACCGAGATTACGCGTCGCGGAGGGCGCGCTTTAAATATCGGCGCGCCGCACGTCGCGAAGCGTGCGCTTGTGTTGTGATAAGGGTCGTTAGTATTTCTAGTGCTTTCACCGCCGGTTTGCTCTTAGCTACAGGGAGAGTGAAAGTGCAGCGGCCGTGTTTGCGAAAGTTTGCCCAGGTCATCCTTTGGCATGGTAAGGGCAGGGGACGCTGCGATGACCTCCCCCCCCCTCCTCCCCGTGGATCCCTGCGCCCGCCTACGGTATTTATTGGTATCCCCCTACCTCTAGGAGCTTACTGAACCATGATTTGGCACTGCCTCTGTGGTCTCTCACGTGTGACCGAGAGACAACGTTGCGTGACGACGCCATCCTGTGACGTCACGTCGTGACATTTTGACGTTCTGTTGATGTCACGGGACGTCGTCTGCGATCCCGTGACACTTCGTAACACTCGTGTTGACACCAACGCCACTCACGGTAGCTTTTCGAGTTTGTGAAGCATCTTGAGACTTCGCCTCCATAATGCGTCCGTTACGAAGCGGCACCTGATCTTACATCGCATTTTCAAAACATCCGTGTCAAATTAGGACCATTTTGCATTGATACATCAGTGTACGCGGCCGGCGTTTCCGATCGTTGCCCGATACGTGCTCGAAAGGCCGTGACATGCGGAAGGCACGCAGCGGGTCACACACTGCGGATTCCGCACGCCGCGCCAGTGGCGACGAAGCTCGCGTGTACGACAATGTCGCGTTCTGTTGTATTACATTGGCCTCGAATCGTTCGGCGGCACTGCGTGTAAACAGCTTCGTGACCTCGAGAGACCCGTCGCAACCGACGAAGCGCTTAACTTGCTTTTGGGGGAAATAGCGGGCATAGATGGGTTGCGTTCTAAAACCGGACACGCTGCTTACACTCTTCTCAAGTAAAGCTATGCGCTCGAATTTCGTTTACAAACGGCCCACAACACAACGGCGAGCTTTCGCTCGCTTATGCATTCGGAAAAGGGCTGTCCGATTCAGTACCGACTGCTACGCAGTCACTGCACTCACTGTTAGAATCTTCTATTTCCCCGGCGTGTCCTGATTTCGGCTACTTATGATGACTTGGAAGCTGCCATCTCGAAATTAATTTGCCGTGTTGCCCCTTTAAGATTTCGCTTGCACAGCGCAGGTTTAGTGGCTATTTGCGAAAGGAAAATCCGGTGGTCCTATCGTAGAAAGCTGTCTTCGTCGTGAACGACTATGTGTCACAGAATTTGTCACTTACACACTCGTCGTCCACTAACAACAGAAGTAAAAATGTTAATAAATTAGTCAATTAACGAATAAAGGACACTGCCATATACCCAGGTCATACATGTGTGTAACGTACGTCATTAACAGACAAACATTTGGCTGCGTAGCAGCGTGCTCCACTGCTAAGGACGTCGAAAGACGATAGTCTACTGCCTAAAGAGAGGAAAACGTTTATTTAATGTTGTGCGTGAGAAGATCGGTGAGAGGGATCCTTAGTTCGGGATCCCATTGGCGTGCGCCGCTGTCCTCGCACATTTCACGGGGGCTTCTGTGGTCTTCGGCTCCTAACTGGACTGAGATGTCTCCCACCCTTTTATGTTGCGTTGTGTCCTGGGTTGCCAAAGTGGATGATGTAGGCATTCCCATACCATGTAGTTGCGCTGCGTGAGATATGGCGCTATCCGGTAGTAACAGAAAAAAAAGTGAAGAGAAGAAAGTTTTTTTTTTAGAACTCATAGTCGCTGGTAGGCGGCAGCACTGTGTTGTTTTAGAGAAGCATAGAAAACACGTGCTTTTTCGTTCGTAGCGTCGCCTTGTCAGCGTAGCGTAATAAACACTGCGGTCTTTAGAAATATGTATCTGTGCGTTTTTGTGAATAAAAAACACACTACCGAATAGTTACGTATTGATGTTTCGCTTCAAATGTGCGTAATATTTAGTTTTTGATTGACGCTGTTCACAAGTATGAACGCTGCCACCAGATTAAGATGGGTGGTCGTTGAGCAATGGCTCAATTTTTCGCTGATGAGTTAATTGAATTTCCTGGACAGATAAAGCAACTGATAGACTGGTAAACGTGCCCTATGCTGCGCGCAGTGGGGACGGCTTTAAGCTCTCCCGTAGTAGAGTACTAAATACTCTAAATCGTTACCCACTTTTTCTAACCCCCCCCCCCCCCGCTCGCCAGGGATGCCTACAGGACGGCTTTATGCCCTCCCATAGTAGAGTACCAAGTACTCTAAATCTTCAACAACTTTTTTAAACACACGCAGCAGATCTAAATGTCGGAAGTTGAATTAGTCGGGAAGTTAAAGGGTCGATAATATTCTAATTATCCTCTTGGGTAACGCTGCAACTTCCCGATTTCGTGAGGTGATAAATATTGTAAGATTGAAAACACAGTTGACATTGATCAAAATGTTGAGGAAACCCTACTGAAAAGTTCCGTATGAAATCTTACGGAAAACATATGGACTCCGTACGATTTCCTTATGAACTATACGGAAAAGATATGGATTTTTATGGAAAGCATACGGAAGCTGTATGGCATATACGGAATACTTTTTAAGGGAAATATGGAAGGATACGGAAATTGTATGGAACATACGGAAAATTTCTTAGGGAAGATATGGAAAGATACGGAAGTCATGTGGTATATACGGAAGATTACTTACGGAAAATATGGAAAGATGTGGAAATATGGAAAGCTTTACAGTAAGAGTATACGAACGAGCCTCCGTGCCCATGGCAATGCCCACCCGTCGACCTCCTCTCAGTGATGATATCACCACTCCTCGTCTTCTACATAATTTTAGCAATATCTCTAGAGATGATGCCCTTGGTTTACTCTTCACAGCTCAATTATCTGACCGTGGTTTCATTTGGTGTTTAGATTTGGGTTTGTATGCTGAGCCGGAGCATCTATGCTGGTGTTTTTCACCGCGTTCGAAAGAATCGCTTTTGAGCATCTGAGCAGGTAGTAATAACGGCATTGCCTACAACTCGCTAAACTCGGCCCTGATGAAGCCCTGCCACCGTAAAATCTGTCAACTCAACTTTAAGGAACAATTGACTAGGTTAAAGAATGCTGGCTTTCCTGTTTCAACCCTATCGTCTATTTCGATGAGGTTTGGGAAGTCATTAAAACTGCCTGCTTCTCGGCCTAAGCAGCACGCCTGTGCTATTATAAAAAAAGCAATGTAGTCGTGATCCCATGTATTTATGGGCTTCCACATAGCCTCAAGAAGATCGCAAAGGGGTATATAATGTAAATGTTTTTTTTTTCTGCTCGAGGGAAGGTTAAAATAATTGTGCCGCCATATATATAGAAGAATAGTCAAGTCACTGAGGAATATGTACTCCGTCAACCTTCGCACCCGTTTTTTTTAATCGTGTGTATGCGGTGTATAGTGTATAAGGTTCCGCTGACTTGCGGAGAACAAATAGATTGCACTGACTGGTGCCGGCCTCAACGAGATACTACGCCAGCACAACATATTAAAAGGCATGCCTACTTCGAATTTGTCATCTCAATGTCGCTCATGTGGTTGTAAACTGTTGTTTTCTAGCACGCCTGTCATCTTCAGATACGTTGGCCAAAGGCCACGAGAAATCATAGAAGCTTTTCACACTACGAAAAACCACAATGCTTGCATTTCCGCCCCATCTATTTGTCTTTATAACTGCTGTTTTAGCCTGCTCGAAAGGAGTGACAATAATCTGTAATGAAGGGAAGTGTTAATTTAAGGGCTCGTTGTGTGTATTAGACACATCATTAATGAGAACTAACAGATAATGATGCCAAGGAAAGTGTAGGGCATGTTATTGGAAGTAATTGTTACGTAAATTCGAAGAAAGAAAAGTGGACGAAAATATGACTTGCCACCCGCAGGATGCGAACCTGCGACCCTGGAATGACGCATACGATGTTCTGCCACTGAGCTACGTTGGCGGTCATCCCTTCCGTCAGCTGTATAGGCTATATGTGTGCATTATAGGAGCATTGGGCGCCTTACTCGGAGGATCGCAGGTTTGGACCCTGCTGGTGGCAAGCTATCTTTTTGTCCACTTTTCTCTCTTCACACTTACATAACAAAACTTCTAATAATATGCCCTATACTTTCCTTGGCATCGTTGTCTGTTAGTTCCCTTTGAATATCTGTAATGTGATGATGCCCGCACAGGACTGCGTGCATGTACTCTTTTTGGCACAACGAACCCTACGGCCCTACGTAATATTTTTTCGGGTATCCCATTTTTGATGTCGGTGAGTGCAGAGCATTGTGATGTTCACTTCCAATTATGGTTTAAATTAGCGCTCGATCATCGTTAGGCTGTCATCAGCGAAATGAGAGTGTGCAAAAACAAAGTCCCCCCCCCCCCCCCCTTCCCGATTTCTAGCCACGTCTTCAAAAGCCTGTAACGCAAGTGACGAATTAAACTCTGCTGGTTGGAAACAACACGTCTCAGGCCGTCATGTTTCGACAATCACGTACGCAAACAGTAACGGCTGCAGTCGCCAAGAGATACCGATCATTTGCTTGAAATCGAAGGAGCAAGAATGTAGTTCGAAAAGTAATCAAGTACCCAAGACTGTTTTTATTTTTCAGTCACTTGTCTAAAAGTAGCCATATTGGCGCTAAGTATAATCAATAATTAAATCAATTGTGAGGGTTTTACGACCCGAAACTACGACATGGTTGTGAGATACGCCGCAGTGGAGGGCTCTAGAAATTTCGACCATCTGGTACCGTTTATCGTGCACTGACCTCGCGCACTACACGGCATTTCTCCTGCATGGAAATGTGGCCGCCGTGGCCGGAATACGATCTCCTGCGACCTTCGGGTTAGCCGTCGAGAACCGCAACCGCTCCACTGTGGCAGGTTGCAGAGTATAACATAGCAACCCTGCTGTCCGCATGGCGTGTTCTGTTTACTGAGCTCGGATATCGTTTCTTCTCGAAAGAATACGCTGGGCAGGTACTCGCGTTGCTGCGAGTTCAAAAGAAAGAAAAAATATAGAGAAAAAAAGGAACGAAAAAAACAAACAAAGCGGGAGGTAAAATAACCGCTTTCCCGGTTGCGTCTACAGGCGCGGCCTGCTATAGAACGGTGCTGCCTTCCTACACTCGCGCAAGAGACACTCTAGATAAGAGATACTAGCCGTACTTTTTCAGCCGCTCGTCTCCACGTGCACCGATTGTCTTATCGTCAGGTGCCTGTGTGTCCGGAAACGAATGGGGCGGGTCTTTCCAGATGCTGGTTTGTACACGCACGAGGTCTTGTCTCTCGCGGATCTTGTTGTCTCTGCATGATGTGCTTCAAGTAAGAGTGCGGGCAAGACATGAGGACGGAAGTGCGCTTGAGCTTACAATCGTGACCGGGTCTTATCACAGACGTACCCAGCAGCCAAAGCTGACGTCAGACGTCAGAGCCTCGACAAGGCATTTTTGGTGGGCCCCGCATATTTAAAACAGCCCAGAGGAGATTATAATGGCACCCAGGGTGCTTAGGCAGAAATGTTTTTCGGAGGGTTCATCTCCTTGATATAAAGAGGAATTGGGAAGGAATTTCGAAGCACTTCTTTTAATTCGTCATTTGTCATGTCTGTATGCCATGACGAAAAAAATTCTTGCGGGGCGGGGGGGGGGGCATGGGTTTGGTGGGTCACCCCTTGGCGGCGCCACTGCACCCAGGAGGCGGCCCTTTGATGAAAAGTCCGTGGCAAGGAACCTATTTGCACGAAGTTAGCGAGAACAGAGCGTCGTAAACGGGCTTCCCACAGCGCTGTGTACTCATTTAGCGTTTCTCTTTAATATACTTCATTGGAAGTACATTCGAGTTACAGTGGCCCTTGCCGTCCGGTTAGATTCCCGTTTCATGCCACGGGGAGCATTTACACTAACCGCCCGTCCGATTTGGCCTCCGCGCAGTCTCGCAGGCGTTCCCGGCGGCCCGCGACAGTCGCGAAGGTCCTCCGGGGCGATCGGATTCCGTCGGGGCGAAAGGTCGCGGCGCTCTGCCCTGACCTCAATAATCGTCGGTGCGCAAGGCTGCGCAGAAGGCGCTGCTCCGGTCCCTCGAGTCTGTAAGGACTGTATATGTCCAAGTACTTACTGCGTGACGTGATGCGTGTTCCAAAGTGCTGCTCCGTGTTGTTTTCGTGCACCCCTCTCTTTATCCATCTCTTCTGAGACGCATTCCGCAACAGAATTCTTGCTTCGGATAATCTACGTCGGCGTCTTAATCGGTCGAACGCATGTAGCGTACGTACGTGATGGTCTACAGCCGACCGCTCTTGTAGTCATTCAATCAAATAAGTGTGTGCGGCGAAATCAAATTCCTGTTCGAGGCGTCGCTGCCTCTTGCTCGATGAAATAAATGCCCAGGATTGCGCTTGAAATGTGTGTGTACATGTACACATATATGATGTTGCCCCCTTGCCAAATGAAAGGTTGTACAATCGTCTAGCTGTTTGACGACATCTCTTATTCTACGATCTCCCCATCTGTAAATATGTAGAGGACGTCAAATAAAACCATTTCCAGGGACGATTTATTTTTATTTATTTATTTTTATTTATTTATTTTTATTTATTTATTTATTATTTATTTATTTATTTATTTATCTATCGTGTAGTAGTGCTTGAAAAAAAAAAGGCGTTCCCTTGAGCATATACAGTCGTGACTGAGACTTATCACATACGTACTGCATACACCCAGTAGTAAAAACTGACATCAGACGTCAGAACCTTGACAACGCATTTTTGGTGGGCCATGAATATTTGTTGACGATGACATCCAGATCCAGTAGCTGCGTCCCTCAGCCTATGGTGCCCCACTGGCGATCACACCAATCACTGAAAGTGTCGCCACAACAGCGCGTCTGATTCGGTCAACAGACTATCAAGGAAGGACTTTTTGACACTAGTGCACGTATACGGTACGGCGCGTCTGCTGGCTAACTTGGCAGGTTCCTTAACCAGAATTCGCTCACATTGTTTCTCGTTTTTAGGGGCGAACGTCTTCGTGGTCTAGATCAGTCCCGCGTCCCTCCGACGTAGCCAGCATAGCATACCCACAGACGGACGGACGGACGGACGGACGGACGGACGGACGGATGGATGGATGGATGGATGGATGGATGGATGGATGGATGGATGGACGGACGGACGGACGGACGGATGGATGGATGGATGGATGGATGGATGGATGGATGGATGGATGGATGGATGGATGGATGGACGGACGGACGGACGGACGGGCGGGCGGGCGATTTTTTTTTTCCGGCTTTCAACATTTCTTAAGCGCATGGGCACGCTGCCGTGCGAACTGTTGCGAAGCTAGTTCTAATAAACGCCAATGGTTGTGAGCGCTTTTTTGTACGTGTACAGTCTCCCTTCGGTGTCGTATTCAAACTTGTCAAAGCTGTCCTAAATGTTGAGTGCAGTCGTAACACCAAGCGAACGTGTGATGCATATGCTGTGTACTTCTCGGGCTGCCCACTGGTTTTGTTCAATCGCGTGCTGCTGTCAAGGTCAGACTATTTCTGGCAGTGGCTCAAGTTGAGACGAGTGGGTGCGCATAGCCTGTCGCGCCGCAGATCCCGTTTAATTGGTTTTAACGAGCGAGCCATTAGCATGGCTGTTTCCTTCTAAAGAATCGCGCATTCGTTTTGCTGAAGCGCCGTCTCGCCTATCTAGCTTGCCTGTCTTCGTCATCGGCCAACTGCTCACCATCTCTCGAGTGCGTAAGGTCAAGTCTTATATGCAGTATCATCTGATTGAGAAGGTCGCAGTAAGTTATCAGCTTTGGAACCGTAAACTTACAAACTTGCACTCGACCCCGCTCCTTATCTAAACCTTATGTCCCATAGACCCACCAGGAACTTTCACCCTTGTAAATTTAACTCTATTTTTGCACGCACAAACAATTTTAAACATTCCTTTTTCCCACGCTTCGTAAGTGATTGGAATGCCTTACCATCTGATACCTTCTTATCAAACATTGTTCCTCAGTTGTTCAACCAGCTTGTAGAATAAATTTGTAACCGTGCCTTTATCCTGTGATTGGTTTTTCCCTATCAAGTTGTGTAATAATCTGAGCTACGCTATACAGTGTGTGATAATTGCTGCTTGCTTCGCTGTTTTTGGTAATTACCTTATTTTGTGCCATATGTCTGAAATATGCACTGATTAGTTCTCTCATGTTCTCTGGTGTATTCTTCGATTGTTCATTGCTTATTTCTTCTTGCTCTCAATTTGTATTTCTTTTTCCCCTCTTTTTTCATCTTGTTTATAACTCGTTTTTCATCATTGTTATACCAACAAACCACTCCTGCTTGGGCCGCCCAAGGCCTGCAGTATTGTGTAAATAAAATTTTAAAAATGAACAAAGCTACACCTAGCTCTATTGGAAATGTGGGCTATTATCTCCCATTATTCCGAAACATTGCTTGCTCCTTAACACTGGCGCCTACACAATATAGAAGATTGGCTAACAAGCTGGCAGTTATTGCATGTGTCTTTGTTTGTCTACATCACCACCGCGCATGCTCATCCCCCTCCCGCCCCTCTCCCGAATCGGTGGCGATGGCCACGAATAAGGTTTTTGAAGCTATCTCAAACCGAAACTAAATCTGGTTGATAGGGAGGAGTCTGTAATTATCTGTTACATGCTGCAACAAATTATGTACCGCGTTATGACTAACAGGACCCGAGCAACACATTGCAGCAAACAAACAAACAAACAAAAAAGCCATGTCGTAGTTTTTGTGTCATTACCCCTTTAAAGGGTCCCTGCAAAACTTTTTTGAGCATGGTCAGAAAACGCTGCCGATTGCTAGTAGAGACTGCCGACAACACATGAGCCAAATATTATAGCGCAGAACGCGGCCTGAAGTTCACAATAAATTGTCAAAGTCAGCTAAAATTGCTTTGTCTTCTCTCGACAAATCACGCAATGTGCCCAAAAATCACACGTAGCAAGCCCATCTTTCAGCTGATTTGAACATGGCGCGCTCGCTCGTTACAGACATAATGCGATTGCAGCATGCGATAAACCTTTGTAACTTCACTCGCACTGGACGGATTCTTGAAATTTTTGCGGCATTGAATTTGTGAGGCAATAAGGTCTTCCGGTGAATTTTTTCTATGCTTACCTAAAAAAAGTGTTTCATGGCTCTTTAAGACTGTTTCCACTACATGATATTGATATAGTGTGTGTGTGTGTGTGTGTGTGTGTGTGTGTGTGTGTGTGTGTGTGTGTGTGTGTGTGTGTGTGTGTGTGTGTGTGTGTGTGTGTGTTTGTGTGTTGGAAGCACTTCATAGCAACAACGTGGCTCTGTTGGAGAACACGTACACTTGTCACGCAGAATGCCTGGATTCGATTCTCACTCGAATGGAAGACTTTTACTATTCATAATGTTTGCATCTTTTCCGATGTATCGCTCACAACCAATTGCACCGACGTCGACACCAATTTTTTTGCGAAACGAGCACTTGAACGCTATGCCGTCAAGACACGAACGTCAAAGCAGCAGCAGAATGAAAGGGCAGCAGAAGTGGAAGGAGACACTCGTAAATGTCTATCCGTGTAAGCGAATATTTCTCGGTTTTGGAGAATGGTGCGTTATTGGAACTCAACTCGCCGCATTTTCAAACTGCACGTTTCGTTTTCGGAAAACTGCACGTGTTCTTTGTTTTGAGTCGTTTCTTTCGCTTTTGCTCCGCAGCTTCCTGGGCCTGCTAAAATGGCGTCACAGCCAGCAGAGAAAGACCTTTACATTATAGGTATCACTATGTCAGTTTCTTTTTCCTGGGTTCATCGGATTAAATGGCGTCCTCAATGGATGCGCCACAAACTACGGGACTGCGTCGGTAAATTATTATAATTATTTTAGGGGCGAAGCTCCTTATGGCGTGCGTCTGTCGCTTCTCCCCCTCCTCCTCCTCCGTATGTATGTATGTATGTGTGTGTGTAGACACCGGTGGCACATACCCGCTCTAGAGCGGGTATGTGCCACAGGGGTTGTATATGGGAGATGGTGGTACTTGGAGTGTTAACTAGATGTACGGATGGATAGATGCACGAATGGATGGACAGATGGGTGGACGGACTCATGCACGGACGCACGGATTGACGCACGGATGGTCGCGCGGACGGACGGAAGCAAGAACGAATGGATGGTCGGATGGACGGAAGCATGGATGGGCTGATGGACGCTTCTCCCCACTTATCATCATTCACTCCGTGGATATCCTGTGATTTTTTTTTTTGTTTCTGCTAATGTCAGTCCTGAAAATCTCTTCCCAATCTTAAAATTTGGGAGCATCCGAGTGCCGAACTTAACAAAATGGCGTGCCTTCAAAAAGTATCGGCGCTAGAAAATTGTTCGGGGGTGTTATTAACGAAACCATTTTCTCTCTCTCTTTCTGTCACGGTGCTGCTTTCGTACTCATTGCCAAGACAGAAAAATCAGGTCTTCGCTGAAATTATACCGCTCGCAGTATTTAACGTTCCACTATACTTACACGCTTCGTTGACGTTCTAGTTTTGTGACCTGTGGAAGCATGTACCGACTCGAGTGCTTCGCCCGGACGACGAGCGTCGTATACAAATCGCGAAATTCTGGCTGTACGATATATTTTGTTTTTCATGTTCGCGTTGATTATAACGCAAATCGATGGAATCCCGCGCCGATTTGTACGCAGTTTGAACGCAACCTGTTCCTGCGTACGCTATCGCTCTTTAAAAGTTGACGCTTCGTTTTCAAGTCCCATCACTGTTGTGTATGCCCGTACGCATCCACTCGGTAATCAGATCTAGACGCCCACGCGTGTGGTCTTTACATTGATGGGTAAGTCGGGTATATCAGTACTAGCCAACCGGAACGAAGCAATACGCCGCCTGAATGACGTGTACTTTTTGCGGGAATTTTTTTTTCATCCGACAGGTTTGTATACATAATAAGCCAAAACGAAAACGGACTTTAAGCGGCTTTCCATAAGCAGCTCGCGCAAAACAGAAGTATGCGTGAGGTCGCCGTCATCTTTTCTGGAATTGGCGGCGTTTTTTTTTTTTTCGCTTTGCTTGTTTGTTTTCAACATCAACGGTATCGGGCCGGTGTCAACCTACTTTGCAAGTGCACTGTATCGATGCAGTCAGGTGCTCTGTTACGCTTCAGCTGCACCAAGCGTTGTCCACGAAGGCGGCTGACCACTGTTTATCGGAGCCCCACGCCGTACACAATCCAGCTTGTACGTTGAAAACCCTGACGCACAAAATCGTTATTGATTGCGCGTCACCGAACCGATCGATACTGGTGTTAAATACACGGGTGTTCTTTGCGTTTGGGCCCCATCGTCGAAATTGAACTGACGTACTGGCGCTTAGCATCGAAACAATAATTAGGCTACTACGCGACTGGTTTTTATCATTATTGTTGTTGGTTCTTTCTCAAAACAACGTGAAGAGACGTTATGGCGACGAAGGAAAGGACGAGGCATTCTTATTTCTCGTTCTATGCACATTCGCAGTGTTCCGAAAAGTTATGTTTCTACACCGAATTTTTCTCGCTCTTCACACGACGTCCGATTATGAAGTATGCTGTAATACGGCCGCCGAACCATCTCTATGTCCAAGAAAGTATAAGGCGCCGCTGCATGGTTGGTTCAATGTGCGGTGCTGCACGGCCAAGGGACGAAGTTTGACAAAGAAGAAATTATATGTGGGGTTTAACGTCTCAAAACCACCATATGATTATGAGAGACGCCGTAGTGGTGGGCTCCGGAAATTTATACCACCTGGGGCTTTTTAACGTGCGCCCAAATCTGGTCTACAGCGCTTTCGCTTCCATCGAAAATGCAGCCGCCGCAGCTTGGGATTCGATCCCGTGACCTGCGGGTCAGCAGCCGAGTACCAGCCACTAGACGACCTCGGTGGAGCGAAAAATAAGAAACAAAATGTTGTTATGTGACATAAGGCTGCTTACAGATGTACTTAAGGACTTCTTTTCTGCAAGCCTGGGACTGTGTCGTACCCGACCGACCCTCAGGGATATGGCTGCCTCTGCCTCAGCCCGCCACTAAAGCCTCACCCGGGTGGTTGCAAAGGATCGGTTCCTACCCCCGCAGCTGCATCCACTTGGAGCCCGATCCTGTTTTGCGTGGGTACATGCCCTGCCAACGTAACGACCTTGCTCCATTGCCGAGCCACAACAAGCCAACCTGGGCACACGAGTCCCACCGACAGAAGGACTATCTCCCACTGTCTCCCAAGCGTGATTGTGGTGTTTTGACCACTAGACCACCGCTTGGTTGCTCAACTATGCGCTTACGCGCTATACATACTTTGTAGCCTTTGCAAAGTGCCGCTGCAGCAGGTGAGGTTACAAATCGAGATAATCGAAGCACCGTACAAGATAGTCAGTTAAATATTGTGAAATGATTGGATGGAAGCGGGCCTAAGCCTTCATTTCCGTTTGCCAGACTGGCTGCACAGCTGAAGTTTGCATTTACCAGTACGTAGAGTACTTGCGTCATCCTGGCTGTTCCTTTTTCTGTGCGTGGCAGCGTCATCACTGAAAAAGCGCAGCGGAGAGCTTATGTTTCATGTGTAAGTGTGCGCACGAGGGTGGCTGGAGAGGGGAGTGGTGGAAAGTCTGCCCCTTGCGTTCACTTGACCGCTGCGCCAAACATTCGCCGCCATTGAGCTTAAATACCTAGAGCTTAAAGGGACCGTCTACCGCTCGAAAAAAAAATCTCATTGTGGCGAAAATTAGAAGCTCGTTCATCACGTCGGTGGCAACGAGCATGCTTTTGTTTCATAAAAAGAATTAATAGTTTTGATTTCTTGCTGAAAGTCGACAAAAAAAGTACCACTAGCGTCACCCAACAGGAATGTTTTTTTTTTTTTTTCAATCTACTGGTTGGACAAGAAATATCTGCAGGCATCATCGCCTCCACCGACCAGTGTTGTAGGCATTCATCCCACCGATAGAAGGAGACTGTACGCAGATGGAAGAATTCTGTTTTAAAAATTTCTACACACTTTACAAAGAAACTGCGGTGAGGTAGAACACTTTAGATGGTACGCTTTTGATTGCGACACAAAACAGAAAAGCAATGAATGACGGTAGACAGTCCCTTTAAATTTGGGTGACTATTTGTCTGTCTGTCTGTCTGTCTGTCTGTCATATAATTCAGCCAACCGGCCAAAGTTTAAGCACTTGCTGAGTGCTTAGCGCCCGTGACCATCTTGAACTGCTGGCTGCAATCATACGTGTGAATGTTGTCGATAAAAAGCAAATATTACGCATATCTGAGGTACAGCATCAATGCGCAAGTATTAGGTGGTGTGATCGCTTGCTAGAAGATATACAGATAAGTAATTCTAAAGACGCTAGTTTTTCTTACGCTGCGCTGAAAGTGCGGCGCTATGCGCGAAAAATGACCCGCCGGTGATATGGTGCTGCCACCTGGCAGTGGTCCTGGGTTCTGCACAAGCTCGTGTTTCCTGACGCCACTGTCAGGTGGCGTCCTTATCTCACGCAGCGCCATATTTCACGCGGATGAGAATATGGCTCGTGCAGTACGGCCGGCAGAAGACTGTCGTCTTTGGATTACATTTACAGCGAAGCATGTAGATACCTGGCCAATCTTTAGGGGCGAAGTTCCTTAGGGGCGTAGGCAAGTCCCGCGTTCTCGTAGCTACCTCCAGTTCTCGGAGCGTTCACTAGGTGGCGATAGAGTTGTGGCGCTCGCACCACTAGTACTCGGATCGCTCTCTAGATGGTGCTGCGGCGCTCGTTCCACTCCGATGCGTGGTCTCGTGTAATAGGAGACTGCGTTCGCTCTTGGCGTGCTTCCTTTTTTGCCGGCAGTTTGTGTGCTTCGAATAAGAGCGTCGAAGACAAGGCGGTGGAACGGAAGGCTCGAAAAACGGCTGCAGCGTGTGCTCGAAGCATTTACATGATGACCGACTGGGAAATACTGACGGATGATTCACGTTTTACCAATGTGCCTGTGGAGCTTCGCCCACTCATCATCATTCACTCCGTGGATATGCTGTGATTTCTATTTCACTGGCTTCGTTCGACTACTAAGATGTTATCCTGCCTGCTGTGTTATTGAGTTATCGTCGAGCTTGACGTTTCGTATAACCTCGTTAGCTTGCGAAAGCGCGGAGTCAAATGCTGTCGAAAAAGTCGAGAAAATGTTGCATCACTGGAAATACGTGACTGGTGAGTTCGGACAATTGTGTCTTACACGATCGCTGATGTGAGAAGCCATGTCGAGTTTTGAGGAGCAAATCATCTTGAGTCGCGGGAGTTACTGTATGCTCGTATATGTGTTGAAAGATATTGTCCTTATGATTACCTTCTCAAGTAAACGAGCTAAGTAACTTTCCCAGATTTCAGTTCTTGTAGGAGTTGCACATTAGCAGATTAAAATTATCGGAGGTCGCGGATTCGATCCCTGCCGCGGCGGTCGTGCTTCGATGGAGTAAGGGAGGCAGTGAAACAACTTTATTAGGCGCGAGTTAACTTGACCTCACCTGGCTAGGCCCACGAGGCGAAATGCCCGTGCACTGTGTGATGTCAGTGCACCTTAAAGAGCCCTAGGTGGTCAAAATTTCTGGAGCCCTCCATCACCGGTTGCCTCGTTTTCATCTATCGTTGTTTTGGCGCGTAAAATCCCTGGTATTATAAGGTTAAAATGACCATTTTGTACGCTCTTAGTTTCTGTGTTATACCGGTATTTGAATCAACCTCATTCTGGCAGAATGGGGCTCTGAAAGAATGCTCTCAATTACTTTGCACCTATTTATCGCTCCTCTTCGCTTCTAATGAGTGTCCCTTCAATGATAATGGATTCGGCTTCTCGATAAAGCAATAAGAAAAGTGAAAAAAAGAAAAGATACGTTGGTGAGAGGAGGACGGTGCCACGCAGGCGCCGCCGGTGTAACATGAATCGTTTCTCTCTAAAAAATCGGGGCGTCGGCCCCGCGGTTGTCGTCGTCGACATCGGCGGCCAAGTTCCTCGTCCACGGACGAAGTTGCCCGCTGCTCGAAGGGGATCAATGACATGCCCCGAGCGGTGGCATGTCGCGCGCCATTCGTCTTGCGTGTCCCTGTTAATGACGCCACTAACATACACCTGCTACTGCTGATGCTGCTGCTCGCCTCTGTAGCTGCAGGCCGGTGGAGGAGGGGGCTGATTTTCGATCGCTGCGGGGATGCTACCCTGCATGTGCGATCGCCCCGGCGTAGTTCTTACCGCACGCCTGCAAGGAAAGCCTCGTTTTTTTTTTTTTAGTGGCTCATCCAGGACACTCGCGGGTGACCCGCGATGCGCTGTCTCTTTTGACTAATGACCACGTTGCAACCTTCCTTGCTGTCCAGTATGCATCGACTTGCGTTCGTGTACATGCATCTAGACGGAAAGAGAGAGAGAGAGCTCATGTGCCTGCACTACATATATCAATATTTAGGAGGGAAAGAGATAGAGATAGAAGAGTCGAGTGCATGCTTGTTGCAAAACATTCCTGTAATGAATGCGAGCGAAAGATGGGAAATTATGGGTGTCAGCTGCGCGTGCAACAGAGCGCATACTCGTGCGTCAGCAGCGAGCTAGAGGTGGTGCGAGCGCAAACAACTGAACTTGGAAAGTTTGCGTGGCCAGCGAGAGAAGGTCAAAGAAGGACCGACGGTGGCATTGTACCAGGAAAGTTCACAAGGCAGACTGACGGTACTAAGCGGAATGTGCGGCAGCACGGTCCATGTCCTAGCGACGAGGTAATGCATGCCTCGTGAGGGCTTCGCGAACCCGGAGTCATTGCGTACAGTGGCTTCGGTGAATACGGATTTGACTTAACGATGAAGAAGTTAAGCGAAAACGCCCCCACCGGCAGGTTGCCGTGGGGTGCAGAACACTCGTGTCGCGCCATACGTTTTGCACCACGGTGACTACGTGCGTAGGCCCGTGCAAGGTTCTCAAATAATGTTTCCAAGTATCACCGCATGCAGCCTTTTAATCCCCCCCTTCCCCTGCCTCCGTTGGCCGAACCCCATATCAAACGTGCTTTGCGATTGGTGTAACAATGAAAATCGGGCGACGGAGTGCTTCTCACGGCAGCCTGACTTTTGTCTCTAGCATTGCGGAGGTAAAAGTGAAAAATAAACAGTTCTAGGTGTGTAACATGAATGGTCCTCGGCCACACCACAGTTAGCGTCGAAAACTTGCCACGCTCATAACCCTGTACTTTAAACAGTCATGGCACATGTCATGCTGAGTGAGGTATATAGCTGTAGTATAGACATGGGACAGACTCCCCCCCCCCCCCCTTATTCCCCTTCCCGCACGCCCATATCCTCGCAGATGGCGGTTGCCCGCCATCTTGAAGGCTATGGCACGCCTATGCTGAAGACTGTATGACTTGTGGCCTCCTCAGTAGGCATTATGGGGCACACTTTACGCCCCTTTAGATAATTAAGGGTGACCCCTGTGGGCACGCCTGTGATCGTCCTACCTGTAATGTGCGTTAAGCGATTGCGTTCTTCTCACTTTCGCCGTGCAGTCACCGATATTCATTTTTTTTTTTTCGTAAGTAACAACTGCTCCTTGAGCCTTTCACATATCCATATGCGCGGAGACATCACAAACGTGACGAGATTTGGGTGCAGTGAAAGCCACTTCATCGCGTTTACGGCCGCCGGATGACAACGCTATACCCACGAAGGGGCCACATCGTCATGCTCGGCTCCCCGGTGTGATGTAAAATAATAAGCCGTTCTTCGCGGTCGCTTTGATGTCACAGATAGACCGTGTCTGTGAGACGTGCTCGCAGCTTGTTGCGCATATACAAGTAAACGAAGGATGGTGCCCGTGATACGGTTTACGCGTTGCTGTACAAGCAGCAGAAGCGACGCAGCGTGGAAGGACGGATGGGTGGTCTCCGTCCATTTGTCGCTCCACTATAAATGTGGCTGATGCAGAAAAATATAATAAAAAAAGAAGAAAAGGGGGCATGACGAAAAAACGCCGAGAGAGCCAAATGGCTTGTCCGAAATGCTACGTATTAAAACTTTCCTCCTCTCTTAATGGCGTCTCGGCACGTTCTCTTTACACTCGGGAAAGGCAGAAAGTTGGGGGAGTTGGAAAGTACCGGCTAGCCTAACCGCTAATCTCTCTTTCTCTCTCTCTCACTCTCTCTCTCTCTCTCTCTCTCTCTCTCTATATATATATATATATATATATATATATATATATATATATATATATATATATATATATATATATATATATATATATATATATATATATATATATATTGTTGAGTGGAGCACGCACACCATTTTGCGTCGGTGTTGCGGCTTCGAGTTTTACGATTACTGCTGGCGACGCGATGCGGCACGGCATCGTTATGGCTGCGCGCATGGCACCGTCTTCCGCCTCGCGCTTAGTTCCGTGCTACGCTGCCGACGCGTCGCTAGCAGGAAAGAGAAGAGCGCAGAAAACCGCTGCATCGCTTATATGATGTCAAGTGCATTTTTTTTCTTTTTTGGTTTTAATTCTCAAGCTACACTAAGACGACGCGCACTTTGGGGAATTTGCGTGCGGCTTGTTAAAAAGTTTACGCGCGCTGAAACGAAAAATATTAAAAAGTGCGTTAAAATTTTGTCGCGATACGCGTCGCGCTGACGTCGCACTCGCACGCCCGCTTTTCCGCTTCGCTGCACGGAATTAGACGCGCGGTTGTTGCGGTGGTGGCGCCGCCTGCGGGAAGCGGGAAAACAAATGCGGTGGAAGAGATGAGACCTCGCGAGGGGTGAAAGTGTTTCGTTTGTTTACATTTTTGTTGTACTATTGTTTGTTTGTTTCTCTCTTTCCATTCGTTACACCTGCGCGTTTGCGGTGTAATGTTTAAGCCCCGTGCGTTGAACACCGCATGCGCGAGACCGCGTGAATTTCGCGCAGCGCAGCGTTTAGTTAGTGTCGATGCTTACATTTGTTTCCTTGTTCTTGTATTTGCAGGTAAGCCAACGCCGGTGGCTCAGTGTGCCCAGAATGACGAACGTACAGACATACGACGTACGCCTGAAACAAGTGAGATTGTACCGAATACGGACCTTTCGGGAGCCGCGGCTTGCACAGTGCTGCACCCGTAAATTCTTGGTGTACCCTGTTTCGCTGTCTAAAAAAAAAATTCTCCCTGAAAACTCTAGCTTTTCCTCTCATCACTTCAACCTGGCGGTTTCAATAAATTTGAACGTTTTATTTATATATTTAGGTTCCAACTACCGCACTGCTCACGCTTCGGAAGCCTCCCGTGTGCAGAAAAACCACGCGACAGTAAATCCGCATATAATGAAATTGCGCTTCTAGCAATTTAGAGTCCTAATTACTTCGAGATTTAATCGAAGACGTGCCACGATACATACTGACATGGAGATGAGAAGTATTCGTTCAATGCGGCTATCGTGCCCATTTGTACTTGACCTGCGCGGACCTTATAGCTCTATATAAGGAAAGTGAGCATTGTAACAATAGGGCACGTGTGATAAACTTCAAACATATTTGTTATAGGCTGCTGATTCCTGCAGCTTTATTACGTGGTAGCTACTACACCGTTTGTATTGGTATTTATAAACGCTTCGTTAGATATACAAACAAAAAAATATTCCTAGGTGCAAGAGGTTCTTGGAGTGGATGTGAATTTTTATTCTCTCGATGCAAATAATGTTAATCGTGCTTCCTGCTGGCGATCAATTTGGCGTGGTTCTTCTGCGTATTTGGTGGGAGCGTTTTTTTTGTAGGGGCGAAGCTCCTTAGGGCGTGGGCTGTGCGTCCCCTGTATGTAGCCACCTCTAGTTTAGTTCTTGCAGTGTTCACTAGATGGCGGTACCGTCCCCTGTATGTAGCCACCTCTAGTTTAGTTCTTGCAGTGTTCACTAGATGGCGGTACCGTCTCCTGTATGTAGCCACCTCTCGTTTAGTTCTTGTAGTGTTTACTAGATGGTGGTACTTGTAGCTGATGATGAAAAGATGCAAGATGTTATAAACTAGAAAGCGGTACTTGTAGTTGATGAAAGACGCGAGATCTTATAAAATAGGAATGATGTCACATATGGCGCGTGTCATTGGTTGAAGGCAATCGTTCGATTTAGTGCGGCGACGTACGCTAGGGGGAGCGATGTAATAAAATCGAGTGGGCAAAATGTACAGAGGATTCATGGTTTACCAGGTTTACCTCCGGAGCTTCGCCCACTCATCATCATTCACTTCGTGGATATGGCGGCACTTTTTCTTGATTCCTGCTTCTTTTTGTTTGTTTTTTTAATTTGCCTACCTTCTACGGCAGCGCTCTGCTTCCTCTAAAAGAATGGCATAGGAGAATGTGAGAACGGTCGGAAAAGACGCCCAATGAAATGGCGCGCAAACTAATGCAGTTATTGACGTGACTATTTATTTTACTTATACTTCATCTTTCAAAAACTACAAATGACTTCTCTGAGACTGACATATCGTCTTTGCTCCTGCTAATTTATCATGCAACATATTATGGGCCCATGGCGAAGCAGCAAAAGTGCGTTACGCGCCAAGTTGACTTTCTTGCGGGCCACAAGCCTGAATTAAACTTTTGTAAATAGTGCAGCCTATACGTCTGTGCGCAATGTGTTCGTCAGTGTATATATCATAATCATCCGGTGAACCCCTTGAGTAGAATGTCAGGTGGATATTTTCATTAAAACATTTCCCTCTCTCTTCTCGCTCGCTCTCGATTAAAATACTATTGTCGCCATATTTACACCTTTTTTTAATTGCACTGTCTCTTATCAGAATACTTCGCTGCGAATTCAGGATTGCAATATTGCAGAAAAGAGCTATCGACTGTTTTGAGACTAAATGAAGAGTGTTGTTGCGCCAAGAGTGTAGTTGTTGGATTCAGTAAGAAGCAATAATAATAATAATAATAATAATAATAATAATAATAATAATAATAATAAGGTGTATTATTAATAATTGCTGCGACTTTCGTGTCAACAGCCGTGCATTGACCGTGGCGGAGGTAGAAAGACGACGTAGGCTGCAGTGTATATAATAGGAAACACTTTTAGTGGCGAAACTACTTAGCGTGGGGGTTTATCCTTCCTCCGTTGATGTATGTAGCTACTTTGCAAACATCCCACTACACCCCATCACCGATCCACCACTTCAGCGACCATAAAGCCTATACTGTTGAGAAGTAGCCAGTATGAAATGCAAGATGGTCGTGTAGTTGTATCCACGTGCGCGTTAAAGAACCATAGATTTCCCCACTGTGTCCATCCCTTGTTTGTACGTGACTGCCGTATAGTTCCACCTTAGCAAACTGCCAACTACTTCGTCCTCGCAAGCATCTCGCTACGCCCCATCACCGATCCATCACCTCACCGAACATAAAACCGTTATAATGAAGGGGGAACGGAAGCGACGTACAGCAACCACTTACCAATGATAAAATTTCTTGTATGAATACATACAGTGTTTTTCGCGTCTTTGATGATTTAGTGGGCGATATTCGCGGATGGCTTACAGTTTAGCGATGAAACCCTCCAGCGCTTCGCCCCACTCATCATTCACTCCGTGGATATGCTGGGATTTTTTTTCTTTCTTTCTTTGCCTCACATATCGTGGCTCACGTATTCTATTCTATCTTAAAAGGACGCTAAACGAAGCTCAAGTTCACGTACTAGCGTGCCAACTAACACGTCGCTGGTTCCAGTTATCGGGTTCACTCTTATTTTTGTTTTCTTTTTATCTCTGTTTCTTTCACTTCACTTCCACTTGACTTCTTGTCTTATCGCTTGACATCACTACATGAACGTGCCTTCGTTACTTGGAAGACGTTGGTTGGAAGACGTTGGGTGATCACCGACTATAGTGTGTGTACACGTCCCAGTGACTCCCCTAGTTCGCCGAATGTATCGTTGCTTTCAAATTGCAGCGTATTTTCCCCGCTAAACGGTTTCCGCAGTTCTATGCTGCGAAGACTCGTCCCATGGGTGCTGCTCGCCCGCTTGGCGAGCAAGCTTGCGTGACGAACAGAGGATGGAGAGAGAGAGAGATGGCGGTGGTCCTCCAGATGCAGCGGCGAGTCAAGCGTGTCGATACAGAGCTCTTCGCAGGCAACAGCTGTAGCGTGCTCGGTAAATTGCAGCCTCGCGAGCGCCGGTGGCCGAAAATGTGGCACCAACGAAGCGTTTCGCCCAAGGAGCCGGGCAGTGCTATGGGAAGCAACGTTCGGTGGCAGAGCCCCGCTAATCCGCGGTCGCTTCCTGGACCGGCCGAAACTCGTATCGCTCACGTGTACGCGACAGCGACCGACATGGAGAGACCTCCGCACCTTGTGTACGCGCAGGATTGAAACCCTTGGGCGTGGCGCGCATCAATTTCAGGGCGGAAGTAATCGTTCCGCGTCATTATATTCTATGCGCATTCAGGGCGGCTAATAAGTGCTATTCTGGACATTGGCATAATCATCATCAGCAGTAGCAATGACAGCAGTATACGCTGACTGCGTCCTCTGCAGTGCAAACGCCTCTCCAATATTTTGTTAATCAATCCGATTCTATGCTTAATGGAGCCACGTTATACCCGATAACTTTTTAAACTAACCGTGGCGAGAGACCGATCTTGGCCACAGTAGAACACTGATCTACACCCTACCGATGAGAGACATATCGAACTTACCAGTTTGTGTCAAGAAAGAAGCGAACGCGCCAAATTTCCAACCTTGAGAAGGCAGGAAGTACAGAGAAGTCTTTCTGTTAAAAGGGTTGCGCTAGTCATTACGTAAATTGGCGGCGGTGTCCAAGAAAGTAAAACACGCCATTGGATGTTTCGTTCAATGTGCGGCGCGGCGCAGATGTGGTATGACGAATGGGACGACGCGAGCGCTGACTCAAACTGAAAGTTTATAAACGTGCGCAATCAAATTGAACGCTTAGGTCACGTGGTGAGTGTCGGATATACAAGCGAAGGAGGGAAGCTGGCCTTTCAAAAATCTGTTGCAAAAACAAGATTATTATGAAACAGCTAGGCTGCATATAGATGTACTTTTGGACTTCTTTTCTGCAAGCCATGGTGGGACTGTGTCGTACCCGACCGACCCTCGGGATATGGCTGCCTCTGCCTCAGCCCGCCACTAAAGCCTCACCCAGGTGGTTGCAAAGGATCGGTTCCTACCCCCGCAGCCGCATCCACTTGGAGCCCGATCCTGTATTGCGTGGGTACGTGCCCTGCCAACGTAACGCCACTCATAGTGGCGCTATACTCTCGTGACCTTGCTCCATTGCCGAGCCACAACAAGCCAACCTGGGCACACGAATCCCACCGACAGAAGGACTATCTCCCACTGTCTCCCAAGCGTGATTGTGGTGTTTTGACCACTAGACCACCGCTTGGTTGCTCAACTATGCGCTTACACGCTATACATACTTTGTAGCTTTTGCAAAATGCCGATGCAGCAGGTGTGGTTACAAATCAAGATTTAATCATATTGGGCTTTCTGGACTTAAAACCCCAGAGATTGTTCATCTGTTACATCAATAGAGATACCAAGTAAGCCGAGGATCTCAGTGAGTTGGATTGAGTGAGGAAACTGAGAAGTTCGCCGGGATAAAATGATATCCGGTTGCGAGGTAGGATGAATCGGAGGTCGCGAGGCAAGCTTCGTCCAGCAGTGGACGTAACGGCGTGATATTCAGTATAATCCTTAATTAGGACGCTTACTTTTTGGACGTAGTTCATGAATAAAAATGCGGCCGAAATTCGGGTAAAGGCACAGGCACAACTTTGTCTAGTGAAAATTGACTTTTCCCAGAGACGGGATGATGTCTCCAGCTCCATGAAGTGCCCGGTGTTGGGTCTCCAGGCTGGCCATCCCAGACGTCGCGTCGCGTAAGGGCGCTATGATGAAATCTTCGGGTCGGATGTTATGCCTGCAGTCAGTCTTACTATAGATATGGGCGAGGCCTGCTATTCCGCTGCAAATTAAGCAGTTTTTCTCGATGACGTTGTGGTCTTTTCACGATACAGTGCTCCTGTCCTTGCACGGCGCGCGCAGCTGCGCTGAAGAAACGGGCGTTAAAAGGCCACTCACCAGGCCCCATAACAAATTCGAGTTAGACCGTGGAAGTTGTGGTGTGTCCGATGAGGAGCATTTTGCCACAATTTTTTTTTTCAATCGGTTGATTACAAGCTGAGAAAACTGTTCTTTTGAAGTGTCGCGTAATGAGGATGAGAGGAGGCGAGCTCGAAACCTTTGCCACTCCTCCGCGTAGCCTTCGCAACCCAAATCTCTTCCCTATCCTCTCCGGCATCCGACCAAGAGGTCACGTACGCATGACGTCCCCGAACAAGCCCGACCCTCGAGAACGCGAGCAGTATTTTTGTTGTCGTCGTTGTTGTTGTTGTTGTTGTTGTTGTTGTTGTTGACCAGCGTAATTTTGTGGTCTGCTGCCTGTTTTTGCGGGATGGCTTGGAAACGCTGGATTAGACGCGGTAGAATAGATGAACGCAATGAGTACGCGAACGCGTAGGAGCGTTACTTCTGCTTCCACGGCTGTCGTCTGCTCGATGCGCCGACCGGGGCGACACGAACGCTTGCGAAAAGCCGGCACATTAGCCCTATATCTCGTCGCAATTCACGAAAAAAAAAATGAAAGAAAGACGCGCACATTTCTTTATGGCGCCTCATTATTTATCTCAAGTTTTATTCATCTATTCAAGCAGCAAATTACATAAACTACGCATGTTGTGTTAAATAATTTAAGCCATGTCACGTGGTATAACGTTGGCAACGTCAGAGCCCAGTCGTCTACGTAGATGACCAACGTCACTGCACTGCCGTGTACATAGGGCGATTCATTCGTGCACGTCATGCCCTCATACTCTGGGCATGCGCTCGCAAAAGAAAGAAAGAGCAGCGTTTTTTCTAAAATTTTACCCATTTTCGCAGCGCGTAGCGTTGCAAATTTTGGCAGACGTAATCGTGAACGCCCCATCTACGCATTGCGCTTGTGAGGTCGAAATTGCCAAACTGGTAAGTGGCCCTTTAAGGTTGACTGATCTTAGAACGCTGAAGTGCTTTACCGCAGAGAAGAACAGTCAAACATACACAGCAAAGTTTCGGCCATGAGACTGCACAAAATACGGGAGGAAGAAGGGTCGCCTTGTTTAAAAGGACTGTGCTCATTGTTCCGTACACTTATTGTAATAAGAACACTGTGGCACTACTTGTCAATTTAGTGGGTAGTTAAGCGGAGAACAAAATCAACAATGAGGACGCATTTGGATGTCGTTTTGAACTAGACTACACGCTGAAGCATTAGCTGTCGGCGTTATATCATATGAGCGTATGTAGTATATTAGCGTATGAGGAAGACAAAGCAATGCCGTTGACGTCCCTGCGTGTTCACGCAGACAGAATGGACAGAAGCATGGACGGACGGGTGGACGGACGAACTAACTCGCGGACGGACGGACAGAAGCAGCGATGAATAGACGGACGGTTGGAATCATGCACGGACAGACAGATGGAGGGATGCACAGACGAACTCACGGACGGACGGACAGAAGCACGAATGGATGGTTGGACACATGGACGGACGGGTGGATGGATGCTTCACTCCGATGATCATCATTCACTCTGTGGATACGTTCTGATTTTTTTTTTTTTTCAACAGCGGAGCTAGTAGACGCTAGTTTCCAGCGGGCCGCGGCGCGCATAGACCGATCGCGGCCTAAAAACTTCCGGCAGCTCCGCTATACTGTGAAGTCTGAGAAAGCGCGCATAGCTCGGGTACCGATCGAGTCCCGTATCGTTCAGTTCCCGCTGTTCCGTTCGCCAGAGCGTCGATGACGCCAGTGTTTGAGGTGAGTATCCCCGGCACGAATGGAATCTTGTCAGGGAGATTCACAGACTCGGTGTGTTACATGTGCGCTACTGTTCGCTGCGTTTTGTCGACTCCCCTGCTCGTTACGGCACTTAAGAGGCCTGTCGTCTAGCAGAGTTCCGTCAAGTTGTTTCCCGCATCAGAGTAGCGGCGCCCTCTCTTGCGTGGCCACGAAGTCGGCGGGAAGTTTCCGAATCGTTTTAGCAACTTTCGAATAATTATTGCGATTACTTATCGCTAGCTCGTGTTGTTTATATTGTTTTGAACCTTGTTCGTTCGTTATAAGCCGTTTTTGAAAATTGCTGGCCTCGTTGTGGTCTGTGTTGAGCGCTTGGCTGCGGGCGTGACCACGCCACATGAGATGATCGGATGGGCGACAAGGCGGGCCCCAAATAATGATCCGCACTTGAAGCGACAGCGGTTGCCGTTTCGACATTGCCCGCTGAGGTAGCACGTCCGTCGCGGCTGCTGCCCACTGTCATACGGGGACTTGTGGAAACAGAGCGAGGCCTGTGAACCGGAATGGAGCATTTCTTACACCAGGAAAATTCACGCTGCTTGAAATTTTAGGGGTGAAGCTCCTTAGGGTTGCTTTGCTTGTGGCAATATACAACTACGAGGTCGTTTCCTCGTAGTAGTAGCAGTATGTTATAGTAGCAGCCACTTCTAGCTAGTTTTAATACTTGCTCCCTGGATGGCATTGTGTGCATATGTCCTTGGAAGTAATATCGCTTGTCTTTAAAAATAATATCAGGAGCGGACGGACGGATTAACAGGCGGACGGACGCACAGACAGACAAAACAGACGAACGGACGGATAGATGGACAGGCGGACTCTTCGCCCCAGTCATCATAATTCACTCCGTGCATATACTGCGAATTCTTTTATCCCAGACATGCATTTCGCCATGCGCTTTAACAGAGCAGGGGCCGGCAACCTTAAGAAGCGAAGAACCATGTTGCATGAAGCCGACACGAGGTCGAAACCGCCTCGCCACCCTCGCTATATTCACGCGACGGACGTGACCGCGAACGGATCAGTCATGTGGCAGAATTCGCATCCCTCCGCAACCTGCATTCACACTACGAGGGCGAATTCCTGCCACTAGGCGAGAATTTCGGCATTGCTCCCCGAGAATCCCAACTGTGATTTGGGCTTCCGTTATTTCACGAATCGCTCAGCGCTGACCGAAGTGGAGACGCGGGAATGGATGACGTATGGTGACGTAATACACGATCCCCAATCGCGGAGATGCCGGTTCCCTTCACCTATAGGCATGTGTGCCGGGAACGTGTTGTGGGGTCCTCCTTATCTGGGGCCTCCTTATCCTTATAAAGTTGTCATCCATCCATTCATGCGGGTTCGAATTGCTATCTCGTCTGTCGTGTGAATACAGCTTAAGAAGTGACAAGGGAAGGGGGGAAAGGGCTCGAACATCGTGCCGAGGGCCACATAATACTGGCTCGTAGACTGCAAGTTGCCGCCTCTGGTAGATGCTGACGAACGCTACTGAAAGAAGCAATACCGTTGCCGCCAGAAAAGTGCGTTCTTGAAAACGCACTTTTTGAGGCCGCATGTTACAGTGAAGCTCCATGCTTGCGTGTAGTTTTGCATGGAACATGCGCAAACTCCCAATGGAGAAATTGCGCCTGTAAGCTACGCTAGTTCTCAACCTTCACTAAGTGGAATGCTCTGGAGTTCTTTTCGTTTTTTTTTTTTCAGGCGGGAAGAGGTGTCACCGCTCTTCATACACAAAGTGAACTCTACATTCTTGGATGTGACTGTTTGTCATTTCATGTGTGGCGTTTAGGTCGTTGTTCTGGTGATATTGAATTAACCCTGCGTGAATTGATACCCTCTTTCTGCCAGACTCGTCGTTCTCTGAATCTCCGCGAATCGCTTCAACGAGCTCTATTCTCCCGTTTAGAAACAGAGCGAGGCCCGTTGATGTCATCAAAGCTTGACGCTGCATATAGCCAGCTGCGCGAGGTACGTAGAAGACTTGCAAAAACAGCTGCCCGCCCCCTCCTCCTCTTCTACCCCTGTGGCTCGTTTACTGCAGACTTGTGTGTCCCATTTCGGCAATGGTACCAACGACATACCCCCTTCCCGGAGGGCGCGATGCACTCGCTGCACCTCTGGAGTGACAGTAGGTCGGTCAGGATGATATGCCTACCGCTGCGCGTTCTCACCAGTAGGCGAGCCGTCGTTGAACTATGGCCTTCTGGAAGGATGACTCTATTTGTACAGGGCCGTTGGACTGCTGCTCCACTGAGGGTCGCCCTCTGCCGAACCAATGCAAACCGAAGCGCCGTGTTGGTCGGTAGGCGCCTCGTGCCCCGAGGTTGTAGGTTGCAGGGCGTGATCGAGAGGCCACCGCGTCCCCCCGTCTCACACACTGTCCTCCTCTCGACACAAGGGTCGACACGGGAGATGAGCCTTTAATGTGCGGGTTCAGCAAGACTTTCTTTTTTTACCCTTTTTCCCGTTTGCCGGCACTTATACTGTGTGCGCGTGCAGACAAAACAAGCGGGTAGCGCATGCAAACACATGTCGTGCAGGCAGTGTATAAACTGGTCGCGAGGCGTCGCCGATCTTCCTCGTTCTTAGGCCCCGTATAGCTTCTTCATCGACTCTCCTCCGTGGTAGCTCCTGGTTTTCTTAATGAAAAAAAAAAAAAAACGCGGTCTTCGCGGCACCATCGACGGCTTCTCCTTCGGACCGCTCGCGGGTGTCACGACGGGCGTTGAGCGCGGTTGTTCCCTTTATGCCGCGGAGACGACGACTTGTAGAAGTCTCCGTAGACAGACATCTCGGTCGTCTACTCTCCGTTTTCCTTGCGTTGAGAGCCGGTCGTGAGAAAACGGTAAAAGACGGATCTGGGCCCAATAGGAGAAAGCAGCAAAGACTGTCTGCGCCGAGCCGATCGACCATCGCATAGCACCTTCCTCTGCCGGTTGTGTATAGGCATATACACGAGACGTGCAAAATGTTCGCTGCCGCTCGTTCTGACGGTCGTGTACACGCACACAAGCTCGCCTCGTTAACCCGGTTTTCTTAACTTCTGTGGAATTACTTAACAATACGCGATTGTCTTTGCCGTAGTCTCGAAAGTTAAGTGGAGGAATACATAATAAACGTTCTCTTCGGGAAATAGGTGTACACGCATGAGGTTGCCCGAGCTTACTGGTCGGCGGCGCTCGAAGTAGAACTCAAACACGTACGGTGATGTTTGCTCGTAGAGCTTGAAAAATAGGGGTCAACCAATACGGATGTGTGCAAGTTTAGTTAACCTTAAGCTGGTTCCTTAGGGAGTGCTGACTGAAATCTGCAGGGCTCCGAATATTGTCACTATGAACATGGAGCTTCTGACCGAAATGATGATGAATATGATGTTCACTTTCATAATGTTGAATGAATAGTAGTTTTAAGTAAATAAATAGATTGCCATAATTATTATTCAGTGCACGGCGAAGGTCAGTCGACTAAGTCTCTATCGTTACCCCACTTCAGTCGACAGTATCCTGTGGGTTGTATGCATTCTATATATAGTTAGGCGATCAAGGTTCTGCAATCATCCACTGAAACATCCGAGTGATGAATACGAGCATAGTGTGCTCACTAGTTCGGCAATCAATTAAATTAAGCGGGAAGCGGTATTTAGCGGGAAGCGGGAAGTTCCGATCATAATCCGCTAGCTCGAACTTCTGCTGCACCCACGATGCTGCTGTCCTTGCGCCGGTCTACTTCATGCATTTTAGATCGTGCTTTCCACTTGCAAAGGCGTTTCAAAAGAGTACTGACACGATTTTGAGGCACCCCTGAAGGGAATTTTTTTTTTTTGTTTCCATGGTGTGATGTATCAACGCTCTCCACGCACCGGAGGAACCAGACAAGTATGACATATTTTACTTTGATCCTATAATGTTTTTCTTTTCTCGACACTTTCAAGTCAGGCCCAACGCAATGGACATTATCACGACAAGTCAACACACTGGGTTCACGAAGTCTGCATCCTGCGTGCAGACTAAATCGCAGAAATCGCAGTCTCTGGACGACCATTCACTCGTCGTTTACGTGAACCACATGCGATGGCAAACAAGCAGCTTTTCACAGTATATCTTGCGAGTTGCAGTCTTCCCGGGACGTCAGACCTCTCTTGACACGCCACTCCCAAGCCATCTTCTTAGATAGCGATACCGAAATTGATGTTTTACGGAAGCGGTATGCACCCCGAACTTCACAAAGCAAGGAGAGCTGAAAGAGCGAAAAATATACATAACAACGTAAAAGATTTGCCGGAAACAACATACGTAGACGCGGCCAAATACAAAGGAAATGACAACATGACTATAGCAGTAGTGGACTACAAAGGAAATCATAAGGTCAGTGGCTCGGTGAGAACGAGCTTTGCAGAAGAGGCAGAGGAAGCAGCTATTGCAATAACCATAGCATCCACCTCGACTTCACTCATTGTTAGCGACTCGCAGACGGCTGTGAGAAACTTTGCACGAGGGCGAATATCCCAAATAGCTTCAAGAATATTGGTTGGATGCAAAGACCAACGAACAATGGAAATAGTCTGGGCACCCGCTCACTCCTCCTTGCCCGGCAATGAGGCTGCACACCAGACAGCTCGAGGACTTACAGACCGAGCCTCTGGATTGCCCTGGTCGAACGGGGAGGACGATGAGAGATTTGAGCGGATGACCACTTACAGAGATATTACGCAGTATTACAGGCTAAGCAGGAAAATTTATCCTCCCGCACACTCGTCATTGAACAAAGGACAGGCGGTGGCGTGGCGCCTACTCCAGACCCACACGTTTCCTAGTCCGGTAACAATGAACCGCTGCGTGCCGTAACTTCATTCGGACAAGTGTAAATTTTGCCACAACAGGGCGGACTTGAGCCGCATTTTATGGGCATGCCCGCAGGCCCCCATGAGAGGCGAATTTCCATACGGGAGTGGATGGGATGCCGCGCTCCTCAGCTCTGACTCTCAATTACAAGCCCGCTTAATACGGCAGGCCGAAGACGCCGCCAGGGCCCATGGGATCATGGCCGTCGTCTAGGTTTGGTCCTCCCTTCTCCTCTCGCACCTGAAAGGGGAAGAGGACCTTTCTGCTAATTAAATATTCATCATCATCATTGCATTAGGGAAGATCTATGGCACTCTTTTGGAGATCTCAACACCCATGCCTTTATATAAAGCAAAAACCCGAAAATATCCTTAAAATACTATAAGTATTCTCTTAAGAAAATATAAAGTCACAAGAAAAAAATCACACAATTTCTCGCTAAAGGGAACCTTGTCTAGATACAATGCAGTGGGCGTTAACGCTTACACCTGTGCTGGCGCTTATCGCGGCGTTGCGCTGGAGAGAAACCTGGGGAGGCGCAAAGCACGCAGTGATGGACCGGTGTTTCTTACTGGAACATGCCAACCGCTGCTAATGGGCAATGAGAGACAGAAGATTCCGATTTGACATAGAGACCCGCAGTCCGCTTTTAGTTAACGCGTGCACGCTGCGAATTTCTATAGTTCAACATTGCACAGAAGGAATCTCCCACGGGCACTACCTTAGAGGTCAAGATCCAGCGCTCATATATGCGGGGTGGCCAGTAATCGGTTGTGCAGCGCTAGCAGTCGATTTTTTCAATAAAAAAAAACTCGCTAGCTGATGCTACCTGCGTCGGCGTTGCGAAGCAAAAAAGGGGGAGGGGACGCGCATGCGCAATCGTCGTGCAAACGCCTCTGGCAGGGCTGCCTAGAGGAGATAGAGGGGAAGGGGCGAGGAGATGCTGCCTGTGTCGGCGTTGTGAGGCGAGAAGGGGAGTGTAGAAGAGGAGTGAGGGGGAGGTGCGCGCATGCGCTGTAAGGGTGTTCACGCCGCACACTGGATTGAGTTCAACCTTAAGACGCTTCGCATTTGAAAAAGTAAATTACTTCAGAAGCAAAAAGAAGTCACTCATAGCCTGAAATGAACCTCGGATAATCTATATCGCCGCGTGTTGCGTCCAGTCTAGCTTGTCACCGTAAACGAGCGCGTTACACCTATAAAAGCATGCCAGAATCCTTTTTTACCTTGATTGAGTTTTTCGTTCGTAACACAGTCTGCCCGGCTGCTGAGCTCAATAAACTCGCTGAAAGCAACGACAAAGCAACGTCAACAACGCATGCTGTATTAAAACAGGCTCGCCTGAATACTTTTCGAAATTTTAGAGGCGAAGCTCTTTAAAGCGGCACCCGTTCGTCCCTCGTAGTGGTGCGTAACATGTCTTACGCTTTGACCTGCAAGGTGGTACCGGTGGGAGATTTCTCCTGTGCGTTGTCGAACAATAAAAAATTCGCAGTGTGTGCGTTAACTAAAAGCCGAATTCTCCTGTCTCTCATTCCCCATTAGCAGCCGTTGGCATGTACATTCAGCACTATCTGACAAGAAAGGGTTGCTACGTTATACTTGCTGGGTGTGTAACCTCCTTGGTTTTAGAAAAGTTAAGCGAGCGTTGGGCCGCAGTGCCATGAATACAGTGAACTAGTATATACCATGAACTTGTGGTGGTTAAAGGTGGGAAGTAGACACGAAGCGCAAGCCGTGAGAAAGTGTGCGTGTGCCACCTCTCGTTTAGTCCTTGGAATGTCCGCTGGATGGCGGTGCTTCTATATATGATTAAAATATGTGCGATGGTGGTACTTGTAGTGTTAACTAGATGGACGAACGGACACACAGGCAGATGCATGGATGAACGCACGGACGGACGGACGGACGCAGGGGTGGACGCACGGACGAACGCAGGGATGGACGCATGGATGGACGTGTGGACGCACGAACAGACGCACGCACGGACGGGCAGATGAACGCATGTACAGTCACACAGACGGACGCATGGATGGACGGAAGCAAGAACGAATGGACGGACGGATGCTTCGCCCCACTCTCCATCATTCACGCCGGGAATATGCTGCCATTTTCTTTGTAGCCGACGCGTACGCGAATGTATCGCGTGTACACTGCTACATTATCTACTACGCATCGGCGTTCCCCTGTTGTGTGTATGACGCAATTCACATGTATACTATTCAGGTCTTAATGACTATCTCTGTACGCTATCTTTTGTGCGTTAACGCAATGCTCGAAACTTCAATTCTCTCGTTTTCCTTCGCTAGGGAACGAGAAGGCCGCTAGCAACGTAGTACGAGTGGTGCAATTCAGTAATATATAGTCTCCTTTTTATTGTTGTTTCTTTTGCGTTGCTTCGCCCTGTACAAGTTCTTACGGTATAGCCGCCATGCGAAGGCCGGCATAGAGTACGAGAAATGACGCAACCCTAACAGTCGCAGTCGTCGTGGGCATTGCGTCCTCACGATGGTGCAACACACGGCACTCCCAGTGCGCACAATTATTTTGAGTGCTGCAAGGTTTGCTCTTTGAAGCATTGCATCACGTTTGACGTCAGGTTTTGCAGGTCACAAAAGAGCATGCTTTTGTCGACTAACGGAGAGGGGCAAAAATCACGGCATATCCCACGGAGTGAATGATGATGAGTTGGGCGAAGCGTTTTCTGTCTGTCTGTCTGTCTGTCTGTCTGTCTGTCTGTCTGTCTGTCTGTCTGTCTGTCTGTCTGTCTGTCTGTCTGTCTGTCTGTCTGTCTGTCTGTCTGTCTGTCTGTCTGTGAATATGCTGCGCTGGCTACGCCGGAGGGATGGACTGCCCTAGTCCACAAGGAGCTTCGCCCCTACAATTATATAGGTGGAGCACACTTAGAAAGTGACAGCAACGCTTAGTCCTGCAAAACTACGAAATTGCGAGCTTCTACCAGCGCTGGTGTCCGTGTCCCTTCTTTACCTCGAACCTCATTGTATCGCGCTAAATCCACTCAACATGTTTCAGAACATCCAACTCGCCCAAACATGAGCTCTTATCCAACTTTCGCAACGCGCTAAGCGATAGGAAAACGATTCCGTGCTTGCTTTGGCGTCCTGCTCTCTGAAATGCCCTCTGGCCATAAGGGAACTGCATCGGCACAGCAATCCTGAATTGTTCCAAGTGTGCTACGTGGCGCTCATTTACGGATAAGTGTCGTCGATATCGGCCGTCAGGGGAACGAAAAAAAAAACTGAAGCGGCACAAAAAAGCGACATTGCACGCGTCGTGCTTCATCATTTATTGTTCGTGGCGAGAGGCGCATATGTACTTGGAGAAGTTTGGATTATGGTCACTTATGCCATGGTAAATGAAAATTTGAGACGTCATGGTAAACGTTTGTATCAGATCACCCCGAATTCTATTCCCGCTCCCTATACAAGCTGCGCGTTCTGTCGCTTCTGGATAAGGCGCCTCGATGTGTCCGCCTGGCGTCGAGGTACCCTACTTCTGGCGCATGTGTAAAGGTACAGCGCTCTATAGGTGCCCAAATGACCTCTTGCGATAAACTGGATGATAAGTGTTTCTTCGTGTGCCCGTGTATTTGCTAAGTGCAAACTTCAGTCATCTTCCAGTCTCTCGTGTATTTCAAGGCAGTCTAATAACAATAAAAATTGTGGCGGCTGCTTTTCCGATGGAGGCGGAAATGTTGTAGGCCCGTGTGCTCAGATTTGGGTGCACGTTGAAGAACCCCAGGTGGTCGAAATTTCCGGAGCTCTCCACTACGGCGTCTCTCATATTCATATGGTGGTTTTGGGACGTTAAACCCCACAAATCAATAATAATAATAATAATAATAATAATAATAATAATAATAATAATAATAATAATTAATGAGCACCGGAACAACCATGGCGTGTCAGCGCAGGTGCACGCAAAAGAAACGATAAGTTTAGATTACGGGATACTAAAATGATAATGATAATAGTACCTGGGGTTTAACGTCCCCAAACTAAGGTATGGTGATGACTCACTATAGTGGAGGGCTGCGGAAATTTTGACCGCCTGTGGTTCTTTAACGTGCGCTGACATCGGACACTATACGCGGGCCTCTACCATTTCGCTTCCACTGAAATGCGCCCGTGGGCCGGGAATGAAAACGAAGACCTTCGGGACAGCAGCCGACCAAATCGGACATTTAAGGCAGTCTGTGTGTATACTCTTTTTTTTCCTTACTTCAATATGATCATTGCGCTGTCGTTTTTATGTCGTTTTCTTTCTTTCTCTTTTTATTTGGAGCGCTGGACACGAGAGGTGTTTCGGCTCGTGCTTACAGGCACCGATGAAGCGCGTGAGGCTACTCAGCTGGGCGACACTCATCGGCAACAATTTTGTTATGCAGGGCTTCTATAAGAGTAATAAGTAATGAACGCCGTCTTCCATCTTGACGTAGGAACACGGATCAGCGTACAAAGTGCTTTAAAGAGAGGTCCTTTGCCCTCGTTTCTCTTTCTTGTCACTCCTGTGACGTCATCTATACCTATAGGTTAGTGCGCTGATCCGCTGTCATATACGCTTCCCATCCCCAGTAAAACACAAGCTGCGCAACTTGAGCGGTTGTTCAAGTTCTGCTGCCGCGGGCACTGCCTTCCGGACGATGGAGCAGTTTTTATCATTGTGCGGAGCCGCTATTGTTAACCACCGCGTGATCGGTCGACCGTGTAACGGATCGGGTTACAGATTAAGCCGAGTTCATGGGCGAGCGCTGATATCCTGTAAAGGCCGCGCTGGACGCTGCGGTGTCCTCCAGGGCGTGTGACCCTTCCACACTAAGTACGCGCATGTGGCGACCCCCTCCTCGCAACGTCTGACGCAACGCTGCCGCCGGGCGACCTCCGATGCAGTGACACGCATACACGAAGAAGGGGAGTGTCGGGCGACCAAGTGGCCCGTCTAGACGGCGGCGCGCTGTCGCCGTCTCTCGTCCCGCCGGCGGTCATCGATCGTCGCAACAGCAGCAGTCGCTGTTGGGGGGACCCAGTCAGGTGCACATGTTGCCGACACAGGGGCCCTGCAACGAACGCGCCGCTGCGTCCAGCTGTGAAGCGCTGCTGCCGCATGCAGGCGACGGTGTCGATGCGTGCCGCAGACCCGACACCATACACCTCCCTCGGAGCCTTCTCTTTCGGATAGCCTTGGCTCGTTTTCCCTCCCACCGGGGGTCAGGCGGGTGCGCACGCGAACGTCGGCTTATCGAGGATCCATGGCTTCCTCGGGGACTCGGGTGGCACGCCACGTATTGTACGGGGATATGCGTAGAGTGAACGTCTTAGTTTACTGCAACATGCGGAGAACGCACACGACTGGTATTGAATCCAGCGTGATGGCTCGTTTCACCGTGTCACAGTGTCGTCCCTAGCCAAAACGGAGTGGTCTATGTGGTGGGCCTATATCTCCATGGACCAATCAAAGTTCTCAAGCTGACGAATTGAAGCAAGCACCGAATTAATTCGAATCTGTGGCCCGGATGAGCGCCTCGTATGAACAGCTTGTCAACGCGTTTTGCCCAGATCACATGTATTTCTCACGAGGTGGAGCGATCAAACACTGCGCGAAGTATAGGACAGGACAAGCAGCACTGAAGTTTTGGATTAATGCGTTTTCGTGTCTTGAAATTCTGGCGATTTCATCAAGTGACACTTTTGGCAACATTGTGCGCTGTTTCGTTGTTTCATTTTCAAATCGACAGCTACAGCTGACGAAGTCCGTGAGACCGCTGAGCGAATCACAGGCGAATACATAGAAACGCACTGACTGGGACTTTCCTTGTTTCCATCATGCAGCCAGCAGGGGCGTGGCCATAACTTTATGTCGGCTGTCAGGGCATGAGGGTTCGTATACACATCCAAGTCTGTATGTGCATGCACCCGTTCGAATTCCGGCTGTGGTGGCATGCGTTTTCGATGCGGAAAAGTACGCAGAACACCCGCGTGTTCAGCTTTTAACGCGATAGTGTTATAGTGCTTGTTTCGCAGAAATTCCCGCGTCGGCGTCGTCGGTTGTGAGCGAAAATTATCATCTTTGCGTCACCGAAAAATTTAGCAAGACGCAAATAAAATTTAAAAAATTAAAAATTCCTCGTCTGAGTAGGGACCAAACTTGGGTCGTTTGCATGACAAGTGTGTGTTCTATACTCAGCCACGCATCTGCTAGTGATACAGAGTGAAAATAACTTCCTCTGCTTTGAAATTTAGTGAAAGTAACTTCCATACCTTACAAACACGCGTGACTTGTATACATGCTTCACAATACAGCATGAAATATTGCCGTAATAATGCGTGGTACAAAGCACACATTGCCATCGGTCGTCAGAACATGAGATTATCATAATGACTGGACATATAGCTTAAAGTCAGTCACGCACTACAAAAGGCACACACGCTTCTGCGCCCTTGAGGCCACGTAGTGGGCGCATAGCAAGTTCGAGAAGATTTCATGCACTAAGTGTTCGAAGTGTATACTCTCTAGGAATAGGTACCGCGTGCAACTATTAAAGACGAATTAAGGGTCCCCGAATTTTTCTTGCACCCGCCACGCGGGGCTCGATAGATGACCCGCAGATCGCGGCATCTATAATCTCGTCCGCGGCGGCCACATTTTCGATGGAGGCGAAAATGCTCGACGTACGTGGGCTTAAATTCAGGTGCAAATTAAATAATCACACGACTCGCTCGCTGGATTTCGTGCCGACCATGTTGTGCCCGCGTGATCTCCGAAGACGGTGCAGCTCTGGCCGACTGACTCGCCCTACGTCATCTCCTGACGCCGACAAAAGCTCTCGCTGAGTGGTGCCCCGTCTTCGGACTCCTGCGACCGTGTCCACCTTTTGTATTTTCTCTCTACTTCTGTATGTGGGTCTCTCTGTCCCTGTCGTAATCTCTATTCCTTTTAATCCTCCCTATCCCTTTTAATCCCTCCTTACCCCCATCCCTTGTCAGCCACTGCGGAGGTGTCGCACTATGATGCAGACAGTTACGGGGCTCACTTTTATCTTCTTTTCTCTCTTTTAAGAATCACTTACACAACCCCACGTGGTGAAATTTCCGGACCCGTTCACTAAGGAGACTCTCATAATCATATCATGGCTTTGGGATGGTAAACACTAACAATCAATATTTATTAGCTTTTGTTGCACTTTAAATGACCGGAAATGATCAAAACTAACCCGGCGTTATCCACCTAGACGCTAAGTATGCCTTAGAATTAGTTTTGGCATGCAACGACTCCGAATTTATTACTATAGCGTTTACGCGCACGCTAAGTATACGGATTCGGTGTGCTTTCTTGGTCCGGCTACGATCTATTTCGACGAGACTCCAACGCGCATACGTCACTGGCTTCGATCTCCTTGGGGCAGCTGCAGTGACAGCGGCGACCCGAAGCCGGTGCCCATCAATAATGCATCGCGTGCGCGTAGCGGTCGCGATGTGTGATGTACGACTCGTGTCACCCGGCCAACACGGCGCGAGTGATCGAAGAGGGGCGTTCTACACACTTCCGCGTGTATACGCATGGCGACGCGAATCGATCGCCCATTGACGACGACGACCGTTGCCAGCTATAAGCAGGCCTCGACCGCCGTCGCATACCGCAGCGGTGCATTGCGGGCGGCCTCCAACTTGCGCGCGTATACAATACGCACTGGACATTCCCTGTGCGGAACTCAGGATCGAGCCGACGCAGGGCGTTCACGTGTTGAGCATTGCGTTTACGCCGGGCTATATAAGAAATACTCTGTGTTGGTGGTAACGCGTTACAGGTAACGCTTTGTTGTTTTTTTTTCTAGTAACTTTGTAACGTACTCGTTACTATTTCGGAACTGTAACGGGTAACGTGTGGCGTCACGTTACGCGTTACCTTTTAATCGTGCAGGTGCCGTTTGCCTCGCCCGGACTAATTTTTTTTTTTTTTACGCGGCGTCGGACTGATGTCGGCCTGCCAGGCATGGACAAAGAAAGCGTGAGCGACAAGGAAAGGGATAAAGAAAGCGTGGACAAAGTACCCGCGGGTCTCTACCATTTCGCCTCCATCGAAATGTGGTGGCCGCCGGTATGGAAGCCGCGACCATCGGCTAAGCAGCAAAGCACCATAACGTATATGTCACCGTGGTGGACGTTTATTCTAAAATAACATGCATGACTTCCGGACATTCGTGAGCGGTTCGCGAAGGGCAGTCGTTGTAGTACTACTACGCGTTTAGCAATATACGCTAGGTCACTGAATCGCATTGAGAAATCAAGCCAGCTTTACGCAAGTGGTGCCAAGTTTGCATGAAGGAACTGCAGAACTGATGATGATGGTAATAACGACGACGACGACGATGATGATGATGTTGTTGTTGTTCGGCAGCCTTCTCTGTCTCTGTTCGGTTTTCTCTTTCTTTCTTCTTCTCTTTCTTTTGGTATTTTCCAGTTTTCCTTTCTTTTTTACTATTCGTTTCTCCTTTTCTTCCTATTTCTCACTTTATTTCTCTTTCAATTACTTACTAGCCTTTTCTTTTTTCGTTTATTTTCATGCAGGGTTTTAATTAAGGTGCTTCGCACTTAATATCACCCACTCCAGGCGCTCGAAGACCAAGTGGAAGAAGACAACACTTTGGCGCGAGTGCACACTCAATATGCCACAGATGTATGTGCAACATGTGGTTTTTGCCTGCGTTAAAATCATGGTCATGGCTCTGGAAGAGTGAGAGGAAGGAGGTACCTTTTTGGCGTGAGCGAGCGATATACTCCTTGCTACGTGCGGCTATGCTGTATTCGGATTTGCCTGCAGCGTTACGTCAAGCGAAAACAACAGCACCCAGCAGCTTGCCCTCCTAAAGTGCTTTGCCCTTAAAATGGGGATTGGTTGGGTTAATCCTGCCGTAGTTGGCGGCATTACAGCATGCAATAGCTAATGCTTGCTGTCGGTCTATTATATTGCCTATTTATATCTACAAAATAAAATGCGATAAAACGACACGTGTTCGTCACACTGTGCCTCTATCTGGCTCACTCGTCAAAGAACTTTGCACGTTATGACAGTTTCCCCCGTAACGAAATTCTCTGCAAACTTTGTTCGTCTAAAATCTTCATCTATTTTTTTTTTAGAGATCGTACGATATTCTTGACGGAATCGCAAACCGCTGCGCACGCTAAAAAGAGCACGCGCATATAATTATCGTTCACGCCACGAAGCTGCTCCCTCGTAATTCGCCTTTCTAATCTCAGTGACCACATCTTTCACATCCGCTGCAGAACCAACGTCTTTCTCCTAATTACCCATTTCTCGCCGCAGCTATTTCTATTCTATTACGCCTTGTAAATTTACTAATAACCCCACTTACTAATTTTACACCGTCCGGAGCGGCATCGTTTTCCTTCGGCCTTCTTTCTTTCCTTCGAATAGACTGGCTGGTCATCTGTACTGGACATCACATTACCGGCCGGACTATTTCGTTACTCGTAATCGTGCCGTCAAACTTTTCAGAGGGACAAACTTGAAAGACGTTATAGAAAAATGTAGCCACTTCCCCGCCGTGAAGCCGTCACACGGCGAAGCTCTGGTCACGCGGGCGCATGTGATTGGCTTGGCGGGAAACCTCCTTGGGCGGGAAAACGTGCGTCATCATCATTTCATTTTAATTATTGATTTACCTTCTCCTTCGCTCACTTCATCTGCGTGACGATTAAACTACTACAACGACGATGATGATGGGAGTAGTAGTAATATCGGTGTTGGCATAGTCCACTGTATACTACATAGTTACTATGTCAGGCCGGGACACGGGAAATTAGCAACTTGCGAAATCTTGCGCTTACCTTTATCACTCCGCCCAGGGATCAAAACATAGCAGCGCGCGCGATAGCTAATCCTCTCCGGCTTAGCTGGCCGGCGTGGTACACGTTACGCTATCCTTAAAGTGTTGTTGAGACAGGCCCCATCGTTTAAGCTTTTTTCTCTGTTCCATTAACCCACTGAACGTATACTTTCTCGAAGGGACCGACAAAAAAAGAGGACGCTGTGGTACGCCATCGCGCCACTGCCCGCTCGTCGACCAAACATAACTTGACGCGTACAACTGCGAGCTCGCCCACACTCTCAATACTAGCGGATGCTGATCCCCGCAAGGATCGCGGCCGTTTGTTTTCACCAGCTGCCCCTTATCGTCAATCTAAATCACCTCTCCCGTTGAGCCGGTCCTGTCGCAGCCTGCGCCCCACACACTTCTCTGAACTGCAACGGCCGAGCTCGATCGACTCGAAGATCTCTTCCCCGGGGCGTCGTTAGCGTGTGACACAGAAAGACGTGCCTCCGGTGTCGCGCTCGAGCAGGCCCACGTTTCGAGAGGACGGTGAGACAATGCGCTAGAGTTGCGTGCGCGCGAATGCATCCACGTGGGCACGCCTACCTGGAATAGCAGGGGTGGGGTGGCGCACCGACTCAATCAGGCACAATGAGCGCGGCTAGAAGAAGGGCTGCGTGCTTAGCTCGGCTTCGCGGGCTAATTGAGCAGTCATGCAAATCGATGGCGTCTGGGCCGGCGCTGGTGGGAGGCCAGTGAAAGCCGGCGCGGTCCTTCCATTCACACTTCGCTCCATTAGCAACATGTGGCGCGGACCTGTTGCCTGGGCTGTTGCGAACAGACGAAGCGCGCTTGCTTGCGAGGGAGCCGTCGTGAGTGCGCCGGTCTCCGCGGGATACGGTCGCAAATTGGAGGTGATGGAAGTGCCGAACGAACTTGTGGAGAACGGCCCTGGACGGTACCTCGCTGGCTACTTACTGCTTCCTGCTATTGAGCGCGAGGTTGCGGGCTCGCCCGTTCGTGAACCCTGCTTTAATTGCACACGGTGCTGCGCCACGCATAAGTTCCTTTTAACCCGCTTTGCACTTTGTGGTGCTGTATGGGAGACATATTTTACTCTTTTGACATAACGTTTATTATTTACAGCGTTGCTTGTTACGCTTTTTACTGCTGTTCTATCGGTCTCCCAAGCAATAGATTGATGTGTGGGGTTTAACGTTCCAAAACCACCATATGATTATGAGAGACGCCGTAGTGGAGGGCTCCGGAAATTTAGACCACCTTGGGTTCTTTAACGTGCACTTAAATCTGAGCACGCGGGTCTCCCAAACGAGTTGCCCTGCTCTTTCATAAATACCTAAACTATTGTTCAATATATTATAGACTTACTAGCTGCAGTGTACTACTATATACAATAAATGTTAATAATTAGCCGATAGATGAACGAAATGCCGTCTGGTCAGTTAAAGGAAGTAATTAAAAGCAGGTCGCTGACCAATGTAAAAAAAAAACAACAAAATGACGTTTCGGGATCTGTACGGATTTGACCGGACAACAAGAGTGCTTGTACACGAAAAACTACATATATCAGCGTAACAACGAACAATGTAATAAAGGGGAAACCTGGAGATGCAAGTGATATTCGAAAGTCATTTAAAGAACTATATGCTCCGTGTATTGCGCGCAGAAACGCATTCACATGTGAGTTTGCGTTGTTTGACGTAACAATCAGTCCAATGCGCCGCCGCCTCGTGCGGAAGCTTGCCACACTTACATTCACTGCATGGCAAAGCCATACAATATGCCGTATCCCCCCGTGATGGTTCGCAGAGTGTCAGCTATACAGGAGACAAGCGCTGCTTCACCAACACGCTGCTCCCACTATATAGAATTAATGGCGCGCGCGTGCAAGGAACAAGAGGAGCCCTCCATTTAGACGTCGTTAAAAGTTCGCGGATCGGGTTAACTGAACAGTACCGCGCTTTGCAGGCCCAGTTTAGACAGTGACGTCATGTGATGTGGGGTGTAGACGTGCGGATTATTCGCTTATACAGGTATACTAGTACCCGCAGGGGTGTGGGTTACAGCGATACTTGACACCGAATCGAACACTATATTCTAAGTACCAAAAGTGAATAATAATAATAATAATAATAATAATAATAATAATAATAATAATAATAATAATAATAATAATATAGGGCTTTATGTCCCGAAAGTACGGTATGAATATGACGGACACTGTAGTGGAGAGCTCCGGCAATGTTGACCATTTGGTGTTCTTTAACGTTCCACTGACGTCGCACAGTAGGCAGGTCTCTACCACTCTTGCCTGCATCGAACCCTCGACCATCATGACAGACCCAAAGCGAATCTGATTGATTGTCAAACAGTATGGACATGGTGAAGAGCTGTTGTTCCCAGTTGATATCAACTGGTGTCCACATACTACCACTCATTATTGCAGCATTAAAATTAGAAATGAAGCAACACGTGCTACTATTGTTGGCATGCTCAGAACTCTTCATATAGAGTGTGAATGATTCGCGTGTAGCCAGTGAAGTTCAGTCGCAAGACATTCCCTTTGCGACCAGTTACTATAACTTCGCTGCTGACCGGTGCTACATCCGCAGATGCGAACGAGCCTTCGGAAGTTTCCAGAAATATCGTACCTCTGTAATGTGTTATACAGCTTCAGCGAGAGTATAAAACACAAAACTCAAAAGACGTATATATTTTTCCAACGGTGTAACGTTCGGTTACTTTGTATCACTTCCCCTTCGCTTAACATATCGGTGCGTGCGCTGCTACACACGACAAATTGTGGGGTTTTTTTTTGTTTTTTTTTTTTGCGTACAGCGTATACATTTTTAATGTTATCGGCTATTGCAGTCGAACGAAAGTATCGAAGTGGGGACAATTCAGTCATCAAAATAACACATCGCGCCATGAGCGTGAACCAAATACTATTGCAGGGCGAAATGTTTGCGCGTGTGTCGTCCCTCCGTCGCTGTCGCCGAATTCGAGCAAATACAGCATAAAGCGATAAAGCCCTGCTGTAGTACGTATACGACACTCAGACTTACGCGTCATTGGCTCGGTCAAAGATCCGGGTCCTGCGCAAGCAGATCGAGGGCGAATTTTCGCTCGTGTGTACGCCTAATATCGGTCACGTGCTCATCTGTAATGACCCCCCCCCCCCCCCCAGGCTGTCTCGTTTATTTTTGTTTATTTCTCTCCTAAAATGGGGTTCGCGTGTCTGCTGTCTTCTGTGGCACGGGCAAATAACGGAGGCACCATCGTAAGGATTTCTAAGTTCGATGGGGGAGGATTCGAAGGAGGGGGGCTGAATTCGTAAGAGATGGGGGAGGGGGCGTGCGCCCTCCCCCGCAGCCGCGCGCAGCGAGCCTCGGGGCATGACCGAACCCTCGGAGGCCCCGCGACGGCCGGTCGACAGGTCTGGCGACCTGGTTGCCGCCGCTGCCTGACTCCGCGAGCCGAGTTCTTTCCACACTCCCCGCAGCATGAGGCGGCGGAGCAGGCGGGGCGCGTCTCGCTGCTCGGAGAAAGGAACGCTCGGGGTCGCAGCCGCCGCCGAGAGTCCGCCGACGTACTTCACCACTCGGCCGCGTGTCGGTCGGCCAATTGCCGCGGTGAACGCGGTCTGCGAGTGCTGTGACGCGCCGCGCGGACTCCGCGAGCTGCAGCCGTCATGTTCTACTTGCACCAAGTGTCCGGACGCGCGCTCAAGCCCGTGCTCAGAAACCTCTGGGAGGCTCACCGGCCGGCGAACTTCTTGTACGTATGTGCGTGCCTGTCTATACGCTCCCGACAGCCCGCTCTGTTGTCGTAGATCGTAAGGCTCGAAGCTACAAGCGCCGAACGGGGGAGGTGTATTTGCGACGTATCGTCGGCACACGCTGCGCTCGCCACGCCTAATTTGCATGATAACGTGCCCTAACGCTGTCGTCGTAGTCTAATCGTGCTGCAAGCTTGCCTCGGTAAGCGGCAGTAATGTCTTTCAACGTTCATCGTCGGTGAACTGACTAACTGGTGTCTGGACTGGCACTTCGAGAAGAGTTACAACTATACGCGTACGAGACCCGCGTATATAGTTAGCATTTGTCGTGTAAAGCGACGGGGTAGTTTGCGCAGAAAAGCCGTCGGCAACACTGCGCGTGGTCGAAATACTTGTCGAATCCTTACCGTGTGCTGTTCGCTGGGACGTGATCATGTGTTGTACTTGTTGTCGTAGCATTACCGCAAACTTACCCGCTAAGATTCTGCAATAAACTGTTGTAGCACCGAAAGGCGGGCGAGTTGGAACTTATCCATAGTGGGCAGCGCACAAAAGGAAACACACAAGAGAAGCCTGATTGTCCTGATTCCTTCTCTTGTGTGTTTCCTTTTGTGCGCTGCCCACTATGGATAAGATTCTGCATTTTACCAGTTTTCACCATATAAACGCGTGAGTGTTGCGTTCGCGTTAACAAATGGGAAACGTTTTAATAGTATTGATTTGTAGCGCAACGTGCCACTGTAACGTCTCTCATAGCCAAATGCAGCCTTCTGAGACGTTTGTTAACAATGTTAAACGGTTACCAATGTGACAGCCGTGCCTGTAAATTACCTTCGTACGATTGCCACATGTTACCGTGAGAGCACCCTTGGAAATCCGCGCAAATTTTAAAGAGAAGGAAACACGGCATATCCACGAAGTGAATGACGATGACTGGGCGAAGCAGTATAGGATCTTTCGGTGTGGCCGTCAATCACCCGTGACGTCGAACACTCACGCATTTAAATGATTGACTAGGAGTTGTACGGTTACGATCGGTGTTCATTGGTCACAACAGGTATGTTCTCGCCCTGCAGCGGTTGTCTATGGCGAAAGCACTCGGCTGCTGACCCGCAGGTCGTGGGATCGAATCCCGGCTGCGGCGGCTGCATTTCCGATGGAGGCGTAAATGATAGGCCCGTGTGCTGAGATTTGGGTGCACGTTAAAGAACCCCAGGTGGTCGAAATTTCCGGAGCCCTCCACTACGTCGTCTCTAATAATCATATGGTGGTCTTGGGACGTTAAACCCCACATATCAATCAATCAACAATTATGTCGTTAATCTCGTTTTACCTTTATTATTACTCCTTTGTGGTGTCTTGCCTAGCCTGAAGTTGGCACAGACCAGGTCTGTGCACGTTTCCCTGGCGGTTGTTGGTTGTTTCCAGTCATACGAAATGCGTCGTAGAGCACATCGAGACGTCATCTACTGACAAGCCAGTCGTTGTCCGTGATCATCGTCGTGATCGTTATAGCGTACAGTGGGTACCTTGCATGTTCTCGGCTACGCCAACGCCGCCAGCGGACAAGCCTCGACCTTAAGAAGCTTCCCTAAAACAGCTATCCCGACAGCCTTGTGACATCAGGTATATTCAAATGCATCTATAGACATTTTTTTAGTTGTAACGATGAAGCGCATTGCATGTCTAAAATAAAAGGACTGATCTCAGCAGGTTTCTCAAGCTCTCTCGCTGACAACAATCCATTTATATGGTCTTTGTAACTTCACGCACATACCAGCGCTGGGGTTTCTAGTGATTTCATTAGTTTTTTTTTTCCAAAGTTCAAAGATTGATATGCATTTTAATATCCCGGTGGTCAGCTAGTTACCGCTAAATTACGTGAAATACAGCTTTAAAAATACATTACATGCAGGTCGTTTATCTCACGCGTGCCTGCACAAAAGCCATCTCGGTTGCAACAGGCCCCATACGTCCCCTGTATGTGTTTCACTCCCTCTATCTGGTGTTTCCTTTCAGTTACCACTGCACGGCGCTCGCGTTCTCTTGAGGTTCGGTAATGTAAAAGAGCGACGGTGAAAAGGGCGGTCTTTTGTCGACGCTTCGTGAGCGGAAAACGAAACGAAACGAGAACGGCGAAGGCGGCCTTTATGTCGAAGGGAGAGTTTCGTCAGGCGTCCATTTTTCTTTTTTTTTCTCTCCTTCCTCGCTGTGTCGCACTTTCTCGCCCATCTCGAAAACGGCGGTGCTATTACTTTATACTACCCGCCAAGCGGGTACGTGGGTCTTCTACCAGACTGGCTTTGCGGTCTCGAACACGTACACAGGCCATCGTGAAACAGCCTGCTGTTGTGATCGAAAAACGACGTTCGACAAACCTTCGAAAGTGACGTTGAAGGTTAGGCAATCACATCGGAGGAGCTCCTTCCGAGTGTACGAATGAATTTTTGTCTTGGAAAAAAAAAAAGACACTTCGGTGTACTGAACTGGTGATGGCCAAGATATTTACTGGCATCTCTCGTGTGTTTCCTCGATGACCCACGCTGATAACGGGCATGCCGTACGTGACCTATAGAAACATCGGACGCATGTCATCGGAGAACAGGCTGCAAACTATAAACGACGGTTTCTAGCTGGTAAAACAGCGCTACAAACAAGATAAGCGATGCCATGGAAACAAACCACCGCTCTGACCGGCTTGTCCATACGAAAAGCATATGAAATCAATTGATTGATATGTGGGGTTTAACGTCCCAAAACCACCATATGATTATGAGAGACGCCGTAGTGGAGGGCTCCGGAAATTTAGACCACCTGGGGTTCTTTAACGTGCACCCAAATCTGACATATGAAATCAAACGAGCGTGTCCGTCGGGGTAGTTCGACACAGTGGTGCTCTTATCAAACACTTCTTACCCCCGTATTCTAGAAGGTCCCTTCACTCAACGCTTCACCTTCATTTGAGAAAGCCGACGGGAGCGCCCTCGCTAGGCCAGGCAAGTCACTGCATATCAGCGATAATGTGGTGCGATTCTCGAGCAGCGCAGCATCATTTTCAGCCGTGCAGCGGCGCAGTGCTCAACTTTGTCAAGTGAAGGGTGAAAGTTGAGTCGAGGAGCTTTTTGTCAACACGGGGGTTAGCAACCGCAATCTGCATATACATGCAATGTGCGGACAAGTATATATCACTACAGCTCGCTTGCTTACTTTATTGTTCGCGGATTACATATATTGACTACAGCTGTGACCTCTCTTTGATAAGCACACCGTTGTGTTGAAATACCCCGAAGGATGCGCTCGTTTGATTTCGGATGTTTTTCTTATGCACAAGTTGGATGATGTGTGCGTCTTTGCCCAATAGTTACTGTTCTCGGTTGTTAACTATATCGAAAGATGCGGATTCCATCCCTATCCGATAGGGGCTAAATAATAGGGGCCCATGTGCATTGCTATGCCCGTGAAGGTTAAAGAGCCTCAGTTGTTTCAATTCATCCGCAGTCCTCCACTACGGTATCTTTCACAGCCAAGGTCGCTTTGGGAATTGATGCCCCATAAGCCAAGCGTGTTATATGAGTGAGCCAACCAACTTTGTCACTCCTTTAGGGTAAGATATAGTTCTTTGTAACAAGTACGCTCTACAGCGCGGCCACACCCTTTTCTCCTTCCTGCGACAGCGCGAGAGGTTCTTTAGATCATTTTTATTTAACTATACTATTACTACTGCTAATAACAGTATCTGGAGTTTTACATTTCAAAACCACAATACAATTATGAGAGACGCCGTGATGGAGGGCTCCCGAAACATCGGCCATCTGGTGTTCGATGTGCGCTGATGTCGCGCAGGATACACGGCCTTCTATAGCATTCCGCCTATGCCGAAATGCGACCGCCCAGGATCGAAGCGACAGCCACAGGGTCAGCAGCCGAGTACCGTGTAACCGCTGCACCACAACAACAACGGGCTTTCCTTCGTCCCGTATCAAATGCCATAACGCGATACCGAGTTGCGACATTAGCGGCTGAGCGGCTTCATCGCGCAGCGCTTTTTTTTTTTTAATCAACAGTGGCATTTGCGCGTTCTCCTCGGGACGGAAACGGAAGCAAACAAAAAGCGTGGGCCAACTGGACTAGCGTTGTACAAAAAAAAATATATCATAATTAAGGTACAGTATGGCCAATCCCCCTTGTGGGTATGAGCCAAGATCTTCTAGGCGACAAGCCAAGACTAGCACATTGCATTTAAATACGGTAGCCAACAGTACTGTATTATGATAGTAAATACGGTATATAGGACGGAGGAGATTGAGATACGCTCGGAAATATCGGGGCAAAAGTACGGGTATAGCTGATAGGTAACATCAGGCTAAAGGAATTGACCTGAGCCGGCCTAGTAGTGCGTATGGCAGACGTTTGGACAGTGAGACAGTTAAACGGAATGGTCAACAAGGGATGGTAAACGTAGTCCAGGTACCCAGCAAGTTAGACGGAGTAACCGAATTAACAAGTTAGCAGTATTATATATTGCTCTGGAAAGCTCTTCTTCATAGTTGATCGTAAACGCGTCTCATGAGGTAACAAACAGCCGGCTTCCATATACTCTTCCGCCTCCAATTGTCTGAGGCCCATATGTATAGTATAGCGATGGTGAAACACGCTGGCTATATAGACAAACGAACGTATTAATTAAGGGTGAACCTGTGCACACCTAAAAGTCAAAGTGACTGCGGTCGTAAAACTTCTAGTTAGCCGAACCCCAAAGATGTCGTTCAGCTGCCTTCTATTCCTTCACGAGAAGTGCAGAGCGCGTATAGCGCATATGCGTGCCGCGCCCGGCCAGGCGCTGATGCCGCGATGGTCTGTGCGCATGCACGCTGATGAACGTGCTTTTTGAATGCGGTCAAGACGTCGTGTGAATGATATTAAAGGGCACTAAAGGCAATCAGCGAGTCAATTTATGCCAATAAGTAGTTTGATTTGTGAGCTGCATGGTTAATTTCGCTATCTTATGGGAGTAATAACAGCAGAGAAAATGAATTTAGTAGCGTAGACATTTGGGCCTGCTGGTTGGTATTGAATGAATGTCGAAGTTTTCCTTGACGTCACAGGTTCCAAGCTGTTTGTTTTTTTTTCTATAGTTTCGGCCCAATTTTTATACCGAATTTGCTGGAATTGAGTACGTTATATTTGTGGGCCCCTCAGAAGACAATATTCTGCATTTTGATCGATTAAGAAATGTGTGGGCCCCAATGGTGGAGCCCCAATGGTGGGAAATGTGTGGGCCCGATGGCGGGTTCATGGCTGAGCTAAGTCACTGCTCAGTTTTTTTTCCTTTTATTTATTTCTGTCTTCGATGAGCATTTTAGGTAGAAATATAAGTCATGTCTCCGCTGCAGCATGCCTCGATATTCTCCAAGCAGCGCCACCTCGCTTTTTCGCGCTCCTCGAGAAAGAGGGAGATAGCATGCGTGGGTTGGAAGGCATTTATACGACCAGCGGATGGGCGACGTGACCCTAACCTTGACATTTGCGCAAGTAAACTCTCGTGTCCCTCGCATCAGCCCACTGTCCGCCCACGATGTGCGTGTAGGCTTGTGCGGTGCCACGCCGCGGTGCCTTGCGCCGCGCAAAAGCTGAAAAGTGGTCTGTCTGTAAGGCAAGCTTTCGACTATACGCAGAACATTGGCATCTGCTCGATCTGGCATCATTTCCGGGATTGAACTACGCTTGTGTAACTATTAATGATTGATCTGCGTCAGGATGAAAGACCGTCCCTTTCTCTTTCACTCACTCGTTTGTCTCGAGGGCTAGAGGGCCTCATACGCCTAATATAAACGCGGTAATATAGACACCTAATATAGACGCGATTCAAACAACTGTCGCGGCGTGGTTGTCGTCAGTGCTGCGAGGCATTGGCACCCGGGTCTCGATTCTGGTCATTATTTTGATTCAGCACAGCGGTTGAAGTGGTCATGCCGCACAATTTGATAGAGTAGCATCATTACGCCACAGCGCAGGTCACAATCTACGAGACAGAAAACAACGTGACGCGATTCCGAACCTTTAAGCGTATACACCTCGTATGATACGCCGTTCGTCGTAACGAACAGCTGCGTCCAGTTGGTCAGGACGGTGTAGCTCGAGGTTGAGTTGGTCGCTGATCGTTTATTAGATTCTCGTATATCACAGCCGGCCTGTAATTATTCGGCAATCATGTCGGCACTGATTGCTTTAACGAAGATGTAGTGTTGCAGTGCCCAAAGTGCGCGCATTCGGCCATATATCTACAACCATTACGACGAATCATAGTGCCTGTAAATTCCAGCTTCAGGGAATTGAGCGAGCTTTAGTCAGCCAGTGGTGCGACCTTGCGGGCATTCAATTAGCGCAGGCACTGACAAAAAAAAAAGAACTACATTGATGCAGGACAGCCATCGGCCCTAAACAGGACAGTGAGAAAGAATAGCAGGTAGGATGTAGGTCAACACGAAAAACAAACAAACAAACAATTCAAGCAAATCTCTCGATCACGAACTTTTGTGGTGTGCCTCGATGCATCGCGGGTATTCGTCCATGGTATAGTGGTTTACTACATTTTTAAAGAACCACTATTAACCACTAAATAAACCGCTAATGAAGCACTAATGAACATTACACAGTTCACGTGTATTATGCTAGTAAGCACAGTAGGCTTTACAGAAGCGATAGTCATCTTTTACGAAATTTGTTGCTAAGCTGTTGTGTATTCGGTAATGATTGTACCTTCGTATGATAGTTTGTACGTTTATACTCTACCACGGTAACATTTTTTTAGGGCTCACACAGCAACTGCCTTTGAAATCCAAACAGCTTTTCTTATAACAATGTCGTTTACGTTCTTATATGCAAGGTTCCCGGCTATGAGTCGGGTCGCTCGCTGTAATCCACGTATTTGTGGTGCAACACAACGCTCTTCTAACGCCCCGTGCATGCGCGCTCACCGAAGGTAGTGGTCTTCGAGATCAGTATAGGTGTGCAAGGTTAATGTTCTTTTATGGAAAATCAGAGTTTTCATTGTGAGTTGCAGGGACTTCGGAAGAAAGGGACGGGAGGCGGGTATGGGCTTGACTTACCTCCACCAATCCTCTTGCCATTCGTCAATCGCAGTGTGTATCACGAATTGTTTCAATTATAGTTAAGCATTTTATGTAATTAAATATAAATTCTCGCTTGATGTTATCACATATTCATAGCCGGCATACCTGGCAGTTTACTTTCGAATATTTTATGCGTTTTTTTTTATTGGAAACCCTAGCCATAAGTTATTACTTGATGTATTCGTTGAACATCCTGGCATTCAGGTGTGTAACAACGAAATACTCTGTATCCAAGTGCGTATCCGTGGGAGTGTTTGAGGCTTTGAGCCCATGCTGGCCGCACTGACCCTACTGAAAAGTTCCGTGTGCCATTCCAATAATTTCGCATGTTTCACAAATATTTTACGCAAATATGTGGTGAACATATGAAATATACGTAGAAAATAGATTCCGTAAGAGAGCATACAAAATTATTGGGACGACACACGGAACGTTTCAGTAGAACTGGCGTGTGCCGCAAAGGTCCTTGCGATGCCGCTTATCCCGTAGTTGCACGGCACGCTAAGCTGACACTGCTCCTCGCCAACGACAGAGTCGACGCTGGGGGCTTCCGGAGAGGCGTTGCGGATTATCGCCCGTCGAGCGGTCGCCAGCAGGCGATTTCCTCTTGTGCGACCGGACGCAGACTCGCTGGGGTGGCGAACTTTCCTCATAGCAGGTCGCTGCAGTCAAAAACGCGGATGTCGCATAACACTTTCAAGTCCGGGAAGAATTTAACGCTGGAGTGGGCGAGAAAGAACACTGTACGCTGTCGAGAAAAATGCGGCAGTCATCTCACTGCGCTGCAGCTGACCTCATAGGTCGGCGAACTTGCTCATGAGTTGACTGACTCAAGACTCAAATCAATCGGTGAAGCTGAGTCTGGGTCAGTCCATGTGAGTAATATTTTGCTAAGTTTGAGTCCGACTCAGTCTGACCATGAAAATTGAAGGACCATGGTCTGACTCAGGAAAATTTTGGTGAGTCGGGGTCTCAGTGAGTCCAAAGCAGAACATATATATTCTTTGAGTATGAGTGATTTTCACTCATGTTTGCCGACTTACGGTCCTACATTCAGCATTTCAGCGAGCCTTACCTGTATTGATGCTTATACTAACGTCTACTGACAAGTATTTCAAAACAATACCGTTCATGCACCATTTCAATATTTATTTGTGAATTTCCGCGCGCCGCGGTGGTCTATGGTACTCGGCTGCTGACCCGCAGGTCGCGCGATCGAATCCCGGCTGCGGCGGCTGCATTTCCGATGGAGTTGGAACTGCTGTAGGCCCGTGTGCTCAGGTTTGGGTGCACGTTAAAGAACCCCAGGTATTCGAAATTTCAGGAGCCCTCCATTACGGCGTCTCTCATAATCATATATGGTGGTTTTGGGACGTTAAACCCCACATATCAATTAATCAATTATTTATTTGTGAATTACGTGCGGGGGGAGTGTTGCCTTGTACTCCCCCTCCACCAATTTTTCCTGTAGCTTCTTGATAACTATATCTCATGTTATCAGCTTATCATCTCTGTCTATGAGAATATCTTTGCTGATTTGCATGATTTGCAACTACTCATAACTCGTATTCGAGGGTACTATATCAACAGGTGCCAAGAAGAGCACCGATTACGTGAGATATCGTTGTTAAAGAGCATTGACGCCATGATGAAAAAGCTAATGCTAGACTTACGGACTCGTGGGTTGATTCACTCGGCCTCACTCAGACTCAGATCGAGCCGTGAGTCTTGTTGTTGAATTTTGTTGAGTGTGAGTCAGAGTGAGTCCGGTTGAAGAAAATTTAGTGAGTGGAAGTCCCATTCAGTAAAATTTCGGTGAGTCCGAGTCCTAGCGAGTCCTATGAGCGCAAAGTATATTTCATGAGTGAGCTCTACAGTTTTTGCCGACCTATATGAGTGACCTTCAAGTATACCTTCGCTTGCCTCTTTGTAAAGGCGAGTTCTAATATGATGCACATGAAAAGACGTTCCTGTCCAGAGTTGTCATTTTAGAAACTGTCTAATTCGGCCATGTTATCGCTCAGATTGGTTCAGACGGCCGCTACGGGCCCGTCTGGTTGGCCAAAGTTGCCGCTGTTAAAAAACTTCACTACATGACGGAATTTCCGGATTAGCACCACGGTGTACTGCTCCTGATCCCATCCTCGTCGCCAACTGTTATGGCTGTAGACGATTTATTAAAGTACAGGAAACGTAAAGAAGTTCAGAAGCGTAGCTGAGGCGTTAAAGCCACTGCTGGCCAACGATCGACATGAGGCTCACGCTCGTGTCACAGCGCTTTAGTCCAGTCGCGCGAGCACTTCATTGTCTTCTTCTAAGGCGACATGTCACTGTCTAAACGTCTAAGCTGCAGTGTGGTGATTGGCCCACAGCGTGGCATACTGTTTATCTGACAGGGTGAAAAAGCCTCGTCGTAGCAGAAATTTACGGTATGATTCGATAGCGTCCAGAATCAGTGGGTTTGAAATGAAAGCTCCTTGGCCGAGAATAGCAGGCCTGCGCGCAGTCCGTGGAAAGAGTCGCCGTAGTGTCGTCCGTCCCATGTGCGAGAAGAGTCTGTCGCCGTCGTTCGCAGGCAATGGTCCAAACACATCACAGATATAGGCCAGGACTGGGGCTGGCAAGGGTTGAAGGGGTCATTTGATTGTGATGATGACCTCTGAGAATGACGTGAACCCACCGTGAAGTATACAGGTCGAGAGTGCTCTCCGCGAAATGCGTTTCGCTCCTTCCTCTATTTCCGTGAAGCTGGCGAAGTGGCGTTACGACCGGTGCGAAGGAAGAAGGAAGCGTATATACGAAGCGAGAACTGAACCATATCCTGTAGCGGGTGCGAGCCATACGAGCAATCGAGAACGCAATAAACAAACAAACAGGCACTCATTCTGCCGCATGGGTTCGCTCTTGTGCTCGTGCTCCGGCTCGAGGCGTAGCTCGGCCAGCCCGAATGGCAGCCGGGACCGGCGTCGTTCCACGTCCCGCGTCGCTGCTGGGCTCCAGGGCAGCGGCAGCCACGGGGACACGCTGACCGCATGGACACTTGCGGACCGGGGCGACGGGCCTGCCACCGTCGCCATGGCCGACGAGGACAACAAGGGACGCGTCCGCGCCGTCGCCTCGGCCCCGACGGGACGCCGACGGCGATCGCGGCGGGACGTCTACCAGGCGTACGTCCATCCGCACCTGTTCCTTGCGTCGCCGTGATCGGTGCTCGTGTGTTTTCGTATAGCGAGACCGCGTTCACAGGTGTAAGGCGGAAAGGTGTAAGCGTGGCCGTGTCCGCCGTGCTGCCGGTCGCACGCCGTGTTGTCTTGTGTCCTCGTGTGTGGTAGGCGTCTTATAGCAAGCCTACCAACGTGCGTGTGCGCGAGAATGCGTGTCTGAGCTGTCGTGAATAGACATCGTACGTAAAATGTTAATGTGCTCGTCACTTTCGTGCGACTGATATCGCAGATACGGCGTTGGATCGGTATTCGCGAGCCCGGCGTAAAGCTAAGGTCTTCCACTCTTGAAAGTCGGCTGTAACCTCAATTCTGCAACGCATCCGTTGTGTATACCTGTAGTGGAAATTGGCGCGTATCTTTGGTTTTCCCTAATACGCTACTCGTAGCCGCTGTAAAAGAAGAAAAAAAATAGGTAGCCCTTTGGCGGAGAAGCAAAATCGAGAGTGGCATTCGAGCTGTTCGAAATGTTGGCCTCAAGGTGGAGTGCTTCCAGCTGGCGATCCCCACTTTTATAAACGAATCGTGTACAACCTTCGACATCGGCATGCTCGGGAACAACAATGTCGATTGTAGTGAACTTGACGCTGCGGATAAGTCGATGGCTTGTACTAATTCTATTCTCCTACAACTGGATTAGTTCTGTTTGGAATGCAGCTAGCGTGGTGACAAATCTTCGCGCAGCCAGCGGGTACGTTTCGCTGTGGAAACTCCCGTGACATTTTTTTTATATCCTATAGAACAGACACACTGCAATATTTCGTAAAGTAAACCGTCTCTAAAACTTAACGGTACACTGAAGAGAAGCGCTATAAGTCAGTTCAGACTGATATATTGATATCTAAAAGCTCGATCATGCCAAGTTCCAACGCATAATACCGGTGTGACACGGACATTTTTTTGATCGGGATCAGATCCGATCCGTATTAGACTCTATCCGGATCAGGTGCTGCTGCCGTGTTTTTTTTTTTTTTTAATCCTGGTCTCAGGCCCTATCGGAATCAAGACGACCTGCCATCGAGATCATGCTCCCAGACTGCAATTCGACTGACGTCAACGCCAAGCAGCTCGATCCGGATTAGTCTGGACCATGTCACCAGCTGTCATTGTTGATCGCGATGAAGAAATGTGATCTGGATTGGCCCTGATCGCGATCAAAAGTACCCGTGTGACACCGGTGTGATAGCTTGATTACTAAAGGATTAGCAGTTTCTTTTTTTTTAACCTGTCGCTGAAAACCTTTTTCCTATATGCCCGCACGACTTCCTAATCATTTAAGTGGGCTCCATTCCTGCCTTATACATTTACTCAAAGTGCATTGTGGCTGATTAATCCTGATGTTGCCTTACAGGGGCTGTTTACCAAAGGCAGGCCGCTGTGAGAAGCGCGTTGTCGCTTTATTTTCATTTTTGCATTCGTTGAGAAGCTTTCTTTTTTCTTAATACTCGACCAATGGAGAGATTTCATGCGATGGAAAAGGGGGAAGTGGAGTGTCCTAAAATTGCACCCCTCCTAGTGGAAAGCCTTGCGCAGGCCTACTAGACTGCTAACCTGCAGGTCACGGGATCGAATACCCGAGCCCACTTTTAAACGGGTCTCAGTTAAATGCTGTCCATATCCAAGAAACTAGACGATAAGTGTCCGATTTCCTGGCTTTATCTAGTGCGCCAAGCGGGACCTGATAAGATGCGTAGTACTCGTCGTTGGCGGGTTAGTTGGTGCGGGCCTCAATTCAATAGTATCATTTCGCGCCAAAAACACGATCACACTGAAAACGAGGAAACGCATAGACCGTCCTGTCTGTGTATTTATTTCTGGAGCCCTCCATCACGGAGTACATATTGTTTTGGTACGTTAAGCTTCAACAATCATTATTGGGGGTGCCTATGCGCTTTACGCAGTGGATTTCAAGCGTGGTGCAGTTGTAAGTGTCCACTCTTTCATAAAGGGCATATATAGGCTTCCCGGGAGAAGCTGTCAAAATATTGTGTCGAGAATCGAGTCGACGGTGCCGCGTATTTCGTCTGCGTTTTTTTCTCACTCAACACTACTGCCCGGCTGAAAAGGTGTCCTTTTTTTTTTTTTGTATCTAGAAATGTGCGAATGTAAGCCCTTCGTTTTTCTGCAAGCCCCGCGTTTTCACTCGGTCCTCGTTCTCGCTGCGATAGCTTGTGAATACCGATCGGTGGTATCTGCCCAACAAGACAAACCTCCTTAACGTGTCAACATCCGTTCGGGCAAACGTCGCTATATCGGAGAACTCATCCACGGAGCCCACGAGTGTGTACGCGATGCGGTGAAAAGATAACACTGAACAATCGTGGTGGCACCTGCCTGCTTCCGACAGTCTTTCAGACTCCCGATAGTCTAGCAAACTCGCTCGGCCGGGTCATCGCCGGAGCATCATAGGACCTGCGCCACACGTGCACGTACTTACGTGTAAACACATCGATAGCTGCCGAGTGCTCCTTTCACGTGCGAGTTGGGGGAACTACGACGCGGTCTTGGCCGTCAAAGTTCGTTGACCGTACAGCGCGAAAGCACGCAACTTTCACGTGCGGCATGCGCAGACGTTCGTTATCGCGCTTTGTTTCCACGCATGGCGGCGTTGTCGGCGCTAATCAACCGCCTTCCAGTGTGACGCATGACCAGCTTATATGTTTGCTACTCTCGTCCCGCAGCCACTATATTCGCATAACTTTAAAGTAATGCAGTAAGCTGTGTCGATACCGGATGAACCAGTGAACAATTGTGTATGTATTATAACACCGTATTTACCGTATTGCAGTGGTTACCCCTGATTGACGTCGACTAATGATGATTAATGACCGATCATGTTGACTTATGTCGGCGATAGGAGTGTTGGAAGTTATGACCAATGTCGGCGGGTGTTGGCTATTGGTGGCTAAATTATGGTTATTTATACCCCTGTATGCGTCCTATGCGGTCATTGATGACTGTGTAGGGCAAGTGAATCGCTGGTTCTAACATAGAATCATGAGTAATAATTGCGCAGCGTTTGACAGTTCCCAATAAGGACTTTCTTGCTCCAATTTTATTCGGGCTGGTTGTATACGCTTAAGTTGTGGACCGAAGTAATCCATGGGCACTCACTAACTAACACTATGTATGACTACTTCAACGTGTGCGATATGCGCAGGTTTCGCGCTCGTAATACGTGGCACTGCAACGCTGGTTTAACACTTCAAAGCAGCTCAAGGCCTAATGTGTTTAAATAGCGCCGGACTAACGTTTTAAAAGTTCTTGAGATACGATGCTAGAATAAATGACTTAACATGGCTGTAAATGATCAACATAGCTGCACAGCGCAAGAAAATGAGCAGTTAAATTGTAACTATATACATACGACAGGAATAAACATGAATTGAAAAGAGCGCTGAGGGTTCAGCGCCCAGTGTCCAGCGCTTTTTCCTGTCCATGTTTTTTTCCTTCCCTATAGTTACGCTGTAACTACATGTTTTCTTGCGATGTGCAAATATGTTGATTCCAAATCACCAGCTAGTCCAAGCATCCGTCTGTAAATGGTCGTAAGTTATTGGCTATGATATACACACGAAATGTGTACGCAATGAGTGAGTGTTTGGCTAGGCGATCAGTGTACGTCGTTAACAGTGATTGGTGATCAGCAACAAATACATACATACATACATACATACATACATACATACATACATACATACATACATACATACATACATACATACATACATACATACATACATACATACATACATACATACATACATACATACATACATACATACATACATACATACATTTTATGAATGTGTGTTCCCGATTTAAGAGTGAATTCGTCCAGTTACTGTGTTTACTCGCATAATACCAACTCTGACTAATATTTGGCTCATGCCGACTAATTTTGCCCCTATATTGTGCATTGCAGCTAGAACAGCGTCGTAGTCAAATTACCAAGTTGTCTATCTTTGCTTCTTTTGCAATTCGCTGTGCTTCATTTTAGTCGAGGAGAGCGAGCGCTGCGTGTATAGCTTTCCGGCGACGCTTACGCCCTGTGACGTTGCTCCACTTACCTGCCAGGTCGCAGACCATCCCTTGGCACAGTAGCGCGTAGAAGTGTTGAGTGTCAGACAGATAACGTGTTCGAAAACAGTGCCGTTGTTTACCGCAGCGATAAGATACGGCTTGTTTCGTTTTTGTGCGACGTTCAAGTGTTTGGCAACAGAAGCGCTGCAAGCTCGGAATGCGATTTGTCTTGGTAGGTGACGTATATAGGCTATACCTTCGTTAGATAGTTCTTGTGTTCTTTATATTTCGCATAGAAGCTGTGCGAGTAGCTTCCGCGTATAAAGGGGAGGGGAAGCAGATGGTTCGCACGAAGACAGCAACATTGATTTGCACCAAATAACGAAAGAAGGTGAATTTTCATGAGGTGTGGTCATTTTCTTTGTTGGAATCGCACTTGATTAGTCACACTTACTCACACCTACTTAGACACTCACACTGACTTAGGACTCACACTTACTTAGACAACAATCACTTAGTCCAAAGAAAGCATATATCGACATTATTTATTCTTTTTTAAATGTGTTGTATCAATCATGATAAAGTGGCGAAAAAAAGCGCCCCTTACGTCGGGGTATCTGTATACCCGCAACCTTCGAATTACGCGCCCTTTGTTGTGGCACGGCTGCTGCATGAATGAAAAACCGCCGTTGCGATTTTGCATCCAGCGGCCGTGGTTCTGGGTTCAGATCCCTCTTGCGACCAAACAAGGGATCTCCTGTGTGCCTCCCTGGTTTAAATAACAGTTAAATGCATTTGACTCCTCAACTTATCCTACGCAGCACGCCGACGACACTTGGGGCGTTCACTTTTCGTTATCTGCATCTGGTCGTGCGAACCGTGCTTTGTGACGGAGGCCAGAATTATTATACCGGAAGCATTAGGGCTGCGCCGCCAGCTGCGTTTTAATGTCGCGTTTTCGAAAGTGCAGCGACCAAAACACTGCGATGGTCAGTGACTGTGCAGGTGCGATTAGTGTTTGCCTGCAATTTCAAATGGTGTCATTAGAAACCGATAAATTATTCCAGCAACAGCCCATGATGAGACAGCGCCCACAAATGCAAAAAGGGTGTCGTGCTCAGATGGGCGTCAATATTTTACACGTCGCTGGTATTTTCATTTCCGGCCTATAAACAACGTGCGCGAACAACTTTGTACTGTGCAGTGTTCCTGGAAAAACGTTATCGAAACCAGAAATCGGACTCTTTCTAAAACCCCGAGATCGGTAAGCCTCGGACGGCTATATTTGGTCCGTGCTGAACGATGAGAGAATTATGGCCTCTTACTCATCATTGAGACGTACATTTAGTTTGTTTTCGGGGATGAGTTGGAGCCATGGTGGGGCAATCTATGTTGGAGCTTCGATGAGCGAATGAGAGAGAAAGAGAGAGAGTGTCAAGGTAGACTAACAAGAGTATACCAGGGGTCTCAAACTCGTGGAGGCGGCTAATGAGATGCAGCCGCGAGATTTAACCCTGCAATGGTCAGGAGAGTGATGGTTGGAGAGGAGGGTGGGCGATCAAAATGTCAGCTGACTATTTAAAGAAGGCATTTCACACATTTCATATGTGGGTCGTTTCTGGAAGGTATTTGACGCCACGTTTAGAAGCATGCCGATGCCTGCCTCCAGAATGACTGACATTTGGACATGGATTCTGAATTGTATAATTATGTTCCTCTGTTATGTTTCAGCGCATGCTGGCCACATGGAGTGCATTGCGAGAAAAACAAAATGCTTGGTACCAGTCACATCTCAGTATAGCTTGCCCAAATGAAGCGTTAATATAGTCGCAGTAGACGAGAAAATAATACGGGTATTATGTGGGAAAGCGTACAGTGTCAATTTTTTTTATGAAAGGGAGCACGGGAACGCGTGGCGCGCGCGCTCCAGCTGCTGCTGGCAGCGCGTTCAAGTGGGAGCGAGACCAACCACAGCCTCTGTTCGCGTCATCTGGCGGCGATAAAAAGAAGTAGTCATTGATTATATGGAACCGCTGGCAAGAAGGCGATCGCCTTGAAATGGGAGGGGGTTGCAACATTGCCAACGGGTTTATATCATCAATGACCACTTGTTTTTATCGCCGCGAGATAACGCGAACAGAGGCTGTGGTTGGTCTCGCTCCCACTTGAACGCGCTGCCAGCAGCAGCTGGAGCGCGCGAGGCACGCATTCCGGTGTTCCCTTTCATAAAAAATTGACGCTGTACAGTTCACGCTTACGTCACCGGAGCATATGGTTCGATGGCCTCCACGATTGGTCGCCTACGAACGAGCGAGATATAATTGTCGCGATTCTCTGCTTTGTGCGCTTTGCGTGCGCTTGCTGGCGCGCGCGTTCTTTGTTTTGCACTGCAGCCGCTCTGCGAGCGTTTTCCAGCACGCAACCGTGTATGCTTTACGTTCACGCTTGCCTTTTGTTCTGCTTCTTTTTTTTCTTTCCTCGGCAGTGATTTGTTGGAAGATTCCCCGAGCATGGGTGAGAAAGGAAACACACAGGTATACTCACCGACGCCTTTCTCATTATCGTTGTTTCCTAGATGTCTTGCTGAAAGGACACTAAAGCGGGATTAACAGCTCGAAACCAGGAGGAATACAGCTTAACTTGATATACTTATAAGCTGCGTTAGCGAATGATTTGGTTAGCAAAACTGGTTATCTACTGGCTTATAAGAGAGGAGGAGGAGGAGGAAGGAGGGAGGAAGGACAAGGAGGTTAGCCGTTAATAAGGCTTAAGTCCTGACCCCACGTGCGCGTTGCAGCCCGTCAGCACTTGGCTATCTGACGCGGCGCCCTTTCTCTGTGAAGAGAGAGCGGGCACACAGCTTCGCCTAGCCACGCTTCCTTTTTTCCCGGGGCGACGCTTCAGAAAGCCACGCGCTGACGTGTGGTGCAAAGGCCACGACGTCCCAGAAGTTCCTGCAAAGGCAACAGTTCGTCGTGACCTCATGGGTTATGACAGCGTCTGCTGTGTCCTGGTTAACTGTTAATCGAACTTTAACATGCGGACTCAAAGGGGCAATGTTTTGAGACTTCATTACGAAAAATGTACAGGACTAGCATGCCGGTGTTGAGGCTTTCAATGCTAGATTTAAAAAATAAAGGGAAGAAATGAAAGGGTGAAGTGTGTGCTTTAAATTTTCCCCTATAAATAATTAATTTTTTTTTCAGGTTTAATTTGGTCATCGTCTTACTCTAAATCACCCGAAGACTCTTGGGAGGATTTGCAAGACCAGATAACGTTAGCGGCTCAGCCGAGAAAGGTGGTTCCGGTGTTTCGACGAGGGGAGTGTAAATTTGGATAGTTTTCTTTAATATTAGGTCGGTGTATTGTTCCATTCAGGGTTCTTTAATGGTATAACAAAGATGCTGAATGGTAATTCAGAAGCCTATAGTTCACAATTCCATTCCTAGAAAGCAAGTAATTGCTAATCATTGGCTGGCCTAGGTAATGTCTTCGTCGCAACTCACCGGTGCCTGCTTCGATATTGTAACAATATTAATTTTAAACGGAGGAAATGACGGCAAAAAGCTTTTGTTTTCCGGTGTTACGGTCTAAGCCCAGTTTATATTTTATGGAATTTTACGCCATAACTTTCGCTTTTCTCTTCAGGATGAGCTCTCTCTTTCTACCAGTATCTTCTACTTGGCGCATTTCTTGTAACTAGCAATCGGTAAACCTCGGCCGGAGGCCGTCACAATCCCCGACGTCGCTTCAGCGTTTGCCTCGAAATTTTAGAGTGGCGTTGCCTCGGTAATTTACCCTGATTCGTTACCCTCCCGTCTTCGTCTCTTCAATTCTGACAACTGTATAGTTCAAGAGACTATATAGAGTACGACACACCAGTCTAATTGTGCTAAGCACCAGGCCTGTAGCCAGAATTTGTTTTTCATTTGGGGGGGGGGGGGGGCACCTTAATATACCACCCTCCTTCCGACTTTAGGGAGAAGGAGCTAGTCCCCAGCCCTCCGACTAGGGGCACGTTGAACACATTCCTCTTTAGTGTCCTTTCAATGTGTCTATCACACGTTCTGAAAGAAGTTTCACTCTTTGGGAAGTATTCTTGTCCCGCAACAATAGTCGTTATCTCTCTCGCGTGCCTTTCCGTGCCTTATCGCCCCGTACTTCCAGGTCGTGAACGGCGCGCGCGCGCTATCGGCGTGACGCATCATTTACAAGAAAGCGGCGAGTGTTTGACCTTCGAGGAGGAAAAATTCGCAAGCTGCAGGTCGCATGGTTATTATTGTTGTGGGACAAAAGTACTCGACAAAAGGTGCTAGTGGTATCGAACCCGTTGCCATTGTCACCGTTGTGATGGGATGTTGAGCGCGTTTTTACGCAGTATGGGTGAGTCGAGACTACAAACTACAATGCAACTCTGTGCAAGATGCTGTGGCGGTTATGACTGCAATATTCTAGACAAGAGGTTGCTAAAGGCAAAGTGCGGGTGTTTCGCTGTCAGTTCGCGCATGTAGAGTCGTTTAAAGGGCCCCTGCAACACTTTTCTAAAAAAATAACCGAATGGCTTCATTAAAGCAGTCGTTTTCTTCGGGAATAAACTGCCATAAACTTTTTCTTTTTATATTCGTCGGGTGAAGTTACAGGCATTTGCGGCTTGCTTTAAATGCTTTCTCTCTCCTTTGGCACCATCGAGAGCGCTTAAAGGGGGCGCAGAATGGGGAATGAAAGGGGGGGGGGCAAGAAAAAGAAGTCGTTTAGTCATCAGCGCGTCAATCCTTTGAGCACTTTATTCTTTTTTTCCGAACGCGTGACTTACTTTCAGTGTGATCGCGCGCTGGGCACGTGGCGGCCGTCTCGTGGCGGCCCAAGTAACTATGCTGCTCGCGATGCTAAAATCGGCCAGTCGTCGCGAACTTTGGGTTTGTGGCGTCGTCATCTGTGTTGATGGCAGTATCTGTAGAAAGTAGAGGGAACTATTTGTAGCTTACATTGAGACTTTAATTGTAGATTCCAGGCCAGCGTGCTGCGCTATGATGATTGGCTCGCGTGTTTTCAGGAGCCACGAATACCTATCGGCAGCGTTTTCTGACCATGCTCAATAGGTGCTGCAGGGCGCCTTTAAAAGATTGCGAAACAAGCGAAGTAGTTTTGCAAAATATTGGACAACAAGATATAATAATAATAATAATAATAATAATAATAATAATAATAATAATAATAATAATAATAATAATAATGCAGCTTTGGCAGTCATAACTTGTATATCACGTCAGAATGCACGGTACTTGTAATAATCTACGTACAAGATGTGGAGGAGATTTAACGCCACTGCGGATCTGCACTTGGGCGCACGGCGCCGTCTCTCGGTACTCACGTGTGCATAACTAGCGAACGCAGAGGCGAGTCAGTCCCGATGAGGCGCTGGTCAGTATGCAGCTCTTTGGCTTTGAGGTCCACGATGCTTCTTTTTTTTTCTCTTCGTATATATTTTTCGCCCCGGAATCGACTGGACAACTGAGAAAGGAAAGCCACAGTTGATTTTTAGCCATATTTCTTGCCTCACTTACGTGTGGCTTGTTCGCACTCTCTGCTTTTGCGTTCTGCATGCTTTTATAAGCATTTTGTTTTTCAAGTGTGTTTTGGGTAGCGTAGCTTGCGGGTCACGCCCAGCTGAGGGACTGCATCGTTTGCCGGATGCACGTGAGGTCACAAAATGGGAGAACGTGGACGGCTCGTATAACTTGACGGGGTCACGGCTGCCGTTTGGTCCCCTGGCGCATGTGCATGTTGCCCCGATAGAAGAGTGTTTCTCTCGTGTCTCCTCGTTCACGCTTTCTTCTGTGCGCACGCGCAGACGAGCTTCCGAGGCGTGCGGAGCAGCAAGTTCCGCCACGTGTTCGGCAGCCCGGCTCGCAAGGGCCAGTGCTACGAGTGCGTCAAGATCACCAAGGATGCGCACGACAGCCACTTCTGCGCTGTCAACCCCAAATTCATCGCCATCGTCACCGAGACGGCCGGAGGAGGCTCGTTCCTCGTGCTGCCCGTCGAAAACGTGAGTCACCTGCACGTCATCTCGGGGACGTGCAAACCATTCACGTTGGCTTGGACTAAAACGGCAAACTCCATCCAGGTCTGTCGCGGCAGCAGAGGTGTCAAAATCACCCTGAATGTCATTAATTGTGGTACTCTCACTTTCCTAGGCCGTCTCTCAAAGTCATCGGTTACGTTTATTACTGCTTTTTATTACTTTTGAATTAACGTAATTAAAGTACGCTCATTAATTTTCTGAAGTTTCAAATGTAATTAAACCAGATTACAAATTAGAGATGACCGAGATTAATGATGTCACATTACTATACGTTCGAGAAGTAGTGAAATTACTTCGCAACATCACTTTCGCAAAGGTTCAACATTGTAGAGTTTACTTTCAAGTAGACTTCACTTGCCGCAAATGTACATTGAGGTATAATTGAAATACACATTAAAAGCCACCTTGCCTGTGTTCTGGCACTTTAGTTGTCTTTGAAAATTTTTGGAGGGAGAGGGAGGTCTATATAGTATGTGCCAGAAAGGAAGCAAACGTGCCCTACTTTAGTCAGAAGTAAATGAGAAAGCGATGAATAGGTTCCTAAATGTGCTCGCACTTGCTTGAAATTAGTGCACAGTATCGCTAAATTACCAGCCCGTTATACAAGCATCTGACGTATAGTCAAGGGCAAGTGGAGCCCGAACAACGTGGGACAGCTTCCGCAAGCGATTGCTTGAAAGTGTATAATCAACCATCGGTAGTTATGCAAAAGGTTGCTTGAACTAGGAGCATAGCGAGAAAAGTTTTTTTCGCGGGGGGGGGGGGGGGGATGGAAAAGGGGGCACCTTTTTGATTTCGAGGGGACAGCTTCTGGAAATGGTCATTTTTCGCTTTTTATGCCTCGGAGAAAAAAAAATTACGGGAGGGGGGGGGGGGGGGGCGGACCGGTCCTGGTGTGCCATGCCTCCTGGCTATGCCGGGGCTTCTCACCAAGTGGGCAAGGCGAAACCGTGCTGACGTTTGTCGCACAATACAAAAAGAAAGCACGTGTTCTACGTAGCCTTAACTTGTCTCGCATTTCTTTTGTCCAGTACCGTATACTTGTCATTGCACGGGCTGAATGCTTTGAGCCTCGACCGTACATGTTTTCAGCAAGATGCCCATGCATATCACTAACGATGCTGCTGCCGACAAGCTATAGTCGGTTCTTTCGCGCGATACGCGGATGCACTACATACAGCAACGCCGAGAACTCCGAAATACCCGTTAATACCCGTCTTATTACCCTTGTTGCACGAGAATGCCAACCTCAGTTACGACGCACCTGCAGTTGACGTTTGTACTTCTAATCGCTAAACTGAGTGTCACGCGACTTGTTTCACGCGAAATGTCATCCTTCGTTCGGGTCGTGAAGCTACTCACGTGACGCTTGAGTTTAACGATTAAAAGTATAAACTTTCACTGGGGTTCGTCGCAACTGAGGTTAGCATGTCCGTTTAACGACATGCTTATCCTGGCCGAAGCATCGGGCTTTGCTTTTGATTTATAAAAATAAACCCGCACCTGACGTCCTTTTTAATCGGCCGTGAAGTAAAACTAACAACTAATAAAAAAAACGCGCCGTGGACCTTTGAAGTTCTCTCACACGAGACGTCGAACTGTGACAAGTAAACTTATAAGCGTTCGCTTATGGTGTCGTAAAGTCCTCCTGAGCGATTATTTTTATCAATCAATCAATATAAAAATCATTGATTTGGCGCTGGTATTACAATACAGTTCCAAACCACTGTTTCTGGTGGTTGGCTGGCGGAACATGGGAGAGGCCTTTGTCCTGCAGTGGACGTAGTCAGGCTGATGATGATGATGATTACAATACGGGTCGGATGGCTTCTTGCTGTTCTAGTGCAACAGAGTAAATCGGTCATGTTTGTTGACTTTATAAATGTATAGGGAAAGCTAAAAAAGGGGGGGGAGAAATGCAACAAAGATTACTTTGATTAGATATTGTGAAGAAAAGGCTTCAAGTACACCATAATTTTTTTCTTTTCCCGGAATGAGCACAGACTGGCCGGGTTGAGGTAACTGCCGGCAAGGTAGCTGGCCACAAAGGACCCGTTCTAGACCTGAAATGGAACCCCTTCAACGATAACGTCATCGCTTCCTGCTCGGACGACTGCACAGTAAGCATTTGTGTTGTTATATATTATACAACGCACCTTTCACTCTCCTTCACATATATAGTCAAATTAGGAAATGCACGCGAATGAGTATGCCCACATTTGAGTATACATACTTGCGTATATACTACAACTAAACAAGTTAGGCGGCTTTTGCTTTAAGGTATTGTCGTCGTCTGAAAAAAGGGGGAAAATAACGCATATATTGGCGCTGGCGTCTGCATGTACTACGTGGCGCCTAATCAAATCAACGTTTGTTTGTTTGTCTGTTTGTATGTTTAAACTAGCTACCATAGATGCCAATGTTACCTTTGTTAAAGGCGTGAGCCGTTCTTTTTTTTCATGGAAGCATAGTTTCCATCTAAACAATAATGAGAAAGTAATCGATTAGGTCCTATTACAATAAAAATTGCCAGAAGCAATCTCCATTTTCGCTCGGGCTGTTAACCGCGACGAAATTCAAGATTGCGTAAAAGGGTATTCTCATGTTTAGACGTTTAGAGCAGGCTCGGCGCAAGATATTGAGTTGTAAACACGAAGAGATGCGTCACGTAAAAATCGAAGAAGTACTCCGGAATAAAAAAAACGAAACAACAGCTAGCCCTGTTTGTTTTTTAACACCTGCTCTTGTACCTCGTAACCCATAGTCATAGAGCAGTGAACTATAACAAAAAGTCGCAGCTTTGCCGCAAAGGCAAAGCGATGAACGTGATAGCAAAAAATTGGAAGGTCACGCGCAGAATGGCAAGCAGATTCGAAACGTGCCTCGCGTTTCTCACGCACAAATGACGCACGAAACGTACTGACGTGTACAGATAAACGTGAATAAGTGTCTCAGTTGTTACTTCGCTGTGTCTGAAAAACGCGCCCTTTTCGCAAATGTAGACTGTGCAACGATTGCAGTGACCTTTGTGCGCCCGGTAACTATAACACAATCGTTCCGGTGAAAGCCCAAGGCCAGCCAAGACGTATGATTGTCCCCACCGTGAGATAAGCACATGCGTGAGCGTCTACCCTGCCCCCTCTCCGCAGGGCAAAGTACACGTGGGAGATGAGAGCTCGCGCCGTCATGTCGGGACGATGTGGTGACGCGCGCTCATTGCGCCATCTTGTTGGTAATGCTGAAAACACAATATTCACCCCCTCCCCCTGAGATGCCCGTCAACAGCGGTAAGTGGTAGATATAAATAGCTTGCCGTTTGAAATTTGAAGGAGGGCGTGAGGACTTTCGCTGTTACAATTCAAACGTCTGACATTCGATTCCGTTCTCCGGAGCCTTTTTCCGGGATTTTTTATTGCGCTTTTTTATATATAGATACATGTACATATACAATGAATAACGTCGATGCCGGTGGCAAAATCTAGCCGCAAGTGTCCATATAATTGCTATCTCAATAAAACTCTCCAGGTGAAGATCTGGTACATTCCTGAGGAAGGGCTTCCCCGCAACTCTAGCCTGGTGGATCCGCTGGTGGACCTGCGGGGACATCGGAGGCGCGTCGGCTACGTCGAGTGGCACCCCACGGCTGAGAACATTCTGCTCAGCGCGGGATTCGACCACTTGGTACTATTTTCTCTCCACTGGCCGTATAGCTTTTCTTGACAGCAACGTCCTTCTGCGCAGTACGGTTTATGAACTCGGGACTAGAAGAACGATACTATGTGTCTTACACTAAGTCACTTTTTCATTTTGCGGCATTGGTGTGCTAGCTCTGTCACTTCCTCACAGTAACTGCGTATCCGAGTGAACTTACCCTTCGTATGAACTGTGTGAGAGCAGTTGTATGTCAACTGAGGACTTAACATGGAGTACATGGAATGCTCGCTCCTTTAATTTATGAATTATTTTTGGTGGTTGTGTTTTTTTCTAATTTTCACTTTTACGAATATTTTCACTCTGATAAGCTGGAGCAGTATGTCCCAGCAATGTGCTGGCCTCGTCAACAGTTCTTTTCGAACTATCTCAAACGCAATTCCAGGTTATCTTTTATTATTGTTCGATTGGTAGTAAACTTTATTCATTTTAATTTGAAACCGTTTGCGTGTGCGTGTGTAACTGTCCAGTAAGCGTTTTGTAGAGTTTGCTTCTCCGTACTAAGATTATTTCTGAGGAGAAGCCCGCTTTAAAAGCAGCTTGCTCTTGGTGGGGGTGAGGACTTTCCTACTTGCGGAGAAGGAGGAGGAGGAGGCTATTCGCAATGATGAACTATGAGATGGGTTTTTGCTGTCATTGTTCCTAGATTAAAACTAAATTAGTTTCACTGCTACAGATTTCGCGCACGTACACTGCTTAGGCAGAAAAAGCCCCAAACTAGAAGGAACATTACACGAGCAATGCAGACAGATTAAGGGTATTTGCGGCCGATCTCCCAAAATGCATTCCGTTAGAAGTGTGTGCGCAGTATTATCTACTGCATTTATTGGTTGGCGCAAATGTTAATTACCATCAAGTTTCCTGGCCAAGAGCTTGTAAAGCTTGCTTTGCCTCTGAGTTAGCCACTGTGCAGAGAAGCCAGCATACTTGATTCTGCTATAGGGATTAGATTTACTCACTTGCAGTACAAAAAAAAAAAAAATCTGAGCTGTGATTATTTTGTGAATGTGTGCACTGTGTACATGAGAATCATTTTTATTGACAATATTTTAACGGAAGAAAAATATGAAAGGTTTCGACATTGGTTTAGCCGGAGGATAGCACACTGGGCCCGTGCCCTCCACCCGATTTTTTATTTTTTTCTCACCATGGCATACAGTAGACAAAATAGCACTTGACCCCATCTACCTGTTCCTATCCACTTCACATCAACGGAGGTGCATCCCTCCCCACCCCCACACACACACACAAAAAAAAAATCTGCATACACCCCTGGTTCTCCATTGCAATTCAAGAACTTTGTTTTTCTATGTGAGATGTATGTGGCAGCTTAGAACCATTGTACTTGTATAACTAGGGAGAATAGTTGTATGTAAATATGCTACTTTCTTTTATTATTTCTCAAACTCAGCCTTAGCTTACTGGGCCACATATGTATATGAAATTTAGAACCTATTGTCAACTGCACCTGGAGGCTTACAAAGAAGGTTGAGCTTAAATTGAGGACGATGCAGTGAACGATGGAAAGGAAAGTGGTCGGTGTAACCTTAAGAAACACGAAGACAGCAGAGTGGGCCAGAGAACAAACCGGGGTTAAGGATATCATAGTTGAAATCAAGAAGAAAAGGACGTGGGCCAAGCACGTAGCACGTAGGCAGGCTAACTGCTGGTCATAAGGGTAACTGACTGGATTCCCAAAGAAGGCAAGTGCACGAACTGGAGACAGAAAGTTAGGTGAGCCGTTGAGATTAAACAGTTCACAAGTATGACGTGGCAGCAGAAAGCACAGGACCGGGTTGATTGGCTGATCATGGGAGAGGCCTTTTCCCTGCAGTGGGCGTAGTCAGGCTGATGATAATGATGCTAACTGCATGGATCAATCAATCAAGAGTGAAGATGTAATGGTTCAGCAACATTGAAAAGTGTTTCAGGGAGGACATGCAGGTCTCATTTTCATGTGCCCTGCATCATTTTAGTGCATAATGTACAAACGCTTTAGAATACTAGAGCATGTATATGTAATCTGCCATGAATGCTTTGGTAAATGGCAAATGTTGGTTTGCTCGCATAAACTTGCAATTTCTCTGCTGCCTGTTAGGCAACAAAAGCACGATGCTTAGACAACGGTGACTTTGCCGCATAGATCCTCGTGTGGGATGTGAGCCATGGTGAAGTGGTGCGCACCATCGACTGCCACCCCGACTCAATCCACTCCATGTCGTTCAACCGAGATGGCAGCCTGCTGGCGACAACATGCAAGGACAAGAAATTGCGAATCATTGACCCCAGGGCAAGCAGCGTTATTCGGGTAAGCCCTCACAGGATAAGTTCTCCCCTCATTTTGAAGTACAGCACTTATGCATCCGTTCCTACACTGAGCAAGGTCACTATCGCCGTTTCCATCGGTGGCGTATCGGATAGACACGAAAAAAATTAAATAAGAAAAACAAAATGCCCAGGGTCCCATGGAATTTAAATTTGGACCCTCCTGCATGGCAGTCAAGTGTTCGCCTCAGAACCACACTGGTACTTGAAACTCATTTTGAAAAAGACTCTATACAGGCATCATGCCAGGGAAGTAATTATGTTAACCTATGCAGTATAGCGTGGCAGAAGAGTAAACTAACAATCAGTCATCACACAATGCTAACGAGCATGTGGCTAGATGCTTTCCACCCACTGCAAAGTTCTCGGCCATAATTCTTCGTCGTCAGCCACGTGAAGCAACAACAAAGTGGACATAATGTCTGACCGATGTGTAGTGAGTACCTCGCTTATCTACAGAAAGATTAATAATGCTGTAGTGGGTGCTGGCCTACTTCACAAAAATTGATTTACAGCGTAGTCGATTAGCCAAAACTACAGTTCGCCTACATTAAGCCGAAACTACAGTAAGCCAAAACTACAGTTTGCCTTGGCCCAACATGAAGCTGCGCTCAGAGTCATCATAATTGTCGGCAAAGTTTTTTCATTTCCTTTTTCTCCAACATTATTTGCCTGACCTGTTCATGTTGGCACACTTCACTGATGAGGGGCACAGTAGCTACAGGCTGCGCTTATGTTATCATCATGGATGCTGCATTACGGTGAAGGTAGCCTGATTAGTAATGGTAATCTAGAGTTATCCGATGTGCACCTATAGTGCACCAGCAGTTTTGAATTTCAGCCACTGTGCGGACCTACAAGTTCATTCTTATGCACTACAATTCCAATGCTACTGAGAGATCCTAGCAGGCACATTTGTAGACTGAGCAGTTGCGTGTTGAGTTGCATAGTGCTACGATCACTGCTCAATGGTAGCTCTAAACATTGAAGTAGCCGCTTATTTGAAAACTGACAGCAGTTTGTAAGAAGAACTATGATTTTTTTAATTGAACCAGACCATCTGTATCCTCTATTTAAAATTTTAACTTAATTTTGTGGAGACAGACTTGCTAGAGAAGCTTACCCTACGTGGTGACCTGGAAGGGGCACAACATTCTCCACTACCATCGTGCACGTAAACATCCCCACTGCAGAAGTGCAGTAAAGGGACGTTCCACACTTTCAAGCGCTTTCTCTTCTCTCTTACTTGCAAATGCACTGAAATCTACACAGAGAGGGGTATGACAAGGGGCAAGAAGATGCATCTTTTTATCAGTGCGTGTCTTGACCTTGAGCACCTTCTTTTAATTTTTTTGCAAACGTGTGACTTACCTTTAAAGTTATTGCAAACACGCACCCGGGTATGTGGCAGCATCCCACGGTGGTCGCAGTAACTAAGCAGCTCATGAAGCTCAAACGAGCCAACGACCGTGGACTCGAGTATGGGGCATCATTTGTGGAGAGATGAAGGAGCGATTTCTATCTGACTTTTAGAGTTCATTGTAAGTCCTAGGTCAAGTGCTTCACTATAGCGTCTGACTTGCATGTTCCAAGGAGCCTCGACTTAAGCAGCAAGCAAATACAACAGCTCCTTTATATTTAGAATTTGCATGCACATTTCTTAAAGCGGCCGGTGTGCTCACGGCTCAATTCTTGGATCTGGTCCTATACATAATAGCCCAGTGGCCTGGGTAATAAAAAATGTGGCTGCAATGATGACATGGCCCCCAGGCCTTTCACAAGCGAATGTGACTTGAAAGAAACACACAGACTTTATTACAAGTATGGGGCGGAATTGATTGACCTGTTACAGACACACGCAATTGAACAGCTCCAACCTGTCATTTGTAACTGGTCGCGCACAGTAATTTCGCTCTGAGTGTCTGTTGGGCAAACATATTGTTTGTCAAGGTTTCTGCCATTACTTCAAGTCCACCACGTTGTTGTAAAACACCACTTCAACACCTCTCTATGAGGTGCCCATTTGTAACATAATTGTTCATGCAAATCAAATCTGAGGCCCTCATCTTATAAAGCGCATTTAACTAGGTCGTGTGCAAGTCTGCTCATTTGCACACATCTCATGACTTGAAAAATTGATTTGTGTCTGACCGTACTCTCGGCCAGTAAAATTTACTGAAAAACTCGATTGACTGTTCGCGTTACACCTTTGTGTCCTGCGAGGATCTCTTCATGAGCCTGTTTGATCACTGGTCTCGCGAAGGTCCTCTGTTGACACAAACCGTTTTTTTTTTCCCACTGCCACTCTGTGCTTCCTGTATACAATGCCACCATGACGGAAATTTATTTTCATGGCCATTTGCTGTCGTCATCTTGCCAGTCTCGTCAAATAAGCACCCTAACTATTGGTTGTTTTTATTAACCTTCAATTTGTCTAGTGCAATCCTTGTGATTGCGGGTCACAGCACAGGCAGTGTTGGGAAAGGCAGTGTTTTCGTTGGAAGTGACCAGGAGCCTGGTTTTTTCTTCTCAGTGAAGAGCACAGCAAACAACACATTCGTGTCCTCAGTCGGGCTTGAGCCTGAGTTTTTAGTCGCATATGTACATCTGATTACTTACTGCCTGGTAGGCATGATTGTGGGGTAGACTGACGTCTTCATGGTAGGGTAACTCATGGTGGCGCTCTTGCATTCCTTTTTAACTGGCTGGTTCCTATAGGTAAAAGGTCACTTTCAGCGTTTCTAGCCACCACGTCGTGTATGGTCTATACACTACTTCATATGCAATGCCTGTTAAGAATGGAGTGTGTAAAAACACTACTGCTTCTGGTAAGTAAATAAATGTATAATCAATGTGGACACCAGGCCCTTAGTTCATCATTCCCTTCTTTGGAACTTAAGTGTGCCATATGACTGAAGCATTGCAGCCACTGTCTTGCAAGACAGACTCTGATTGCGATTCCAGGAAGCCTTTCGTCACTGGCTTGTTTTCACCTTCACTTTCAGGCCATGGTCTCATTAATGTTGCACTGAATATTTGCACGGTCTTGCCACTTTGTAATACAAAATAGTCATCGCTTTTCGGGATTCCTTCTTGTGACAGGGCCAGGATACATGGAGCTTATTTTTGTCCCTTTTGCAGTCTTGCAGACTCTCTTTGTCCACCTTTGCAGATCCAACCATGTAGATCCATTCATGTAGATCTACCCATATAGTTCAGTCTAGCGTCGAAGCCTCCACCGTGACTTCCATGAAAGTCTGCTTTTCACCCAGGCTGGTGAGTTTCTGTGCCTCAACAAAACAATCCGCAACATGACCTTGGTCTTGCAGTTCTTTTCTTTGAGAAAAACTCGCAGTGGTGCAGAACAGCTTTGTCAGGAACTTCTCAGCAATCATGGCATCCCTGGAGAGAGTGAAAAGTCTTCTCGATATGTCGCATATTCAGCCAGCAGTCAAAGTAACTTGATGTTCCCCCTTTGTATTGCAGTCCAGTTTCATCTTGGGGCCTTGTAGTACGAAACTCTTCTCGGTATCAGTGGTGTACTGGAAGCACTGAAGCATGGCAGCCTTCAGTTGTTAGCAGTTCAAAACTGAATTCAAATCGTCCTGCCTTATGATTGTGTGACAAAAACTGACGAAGAGTGCCAATTTCAAAAAACGGGAATCTTGGCTTATCGCAACTCATTCGAAGCATTGCAAAGAGGCATTAAATTGCCGCATGCCTTGGTAAAGGGGATTAACATATGGGGCTGAATATGTTGGGAAGTAACCTCTGTAAGTGACTGTCTATGTTTCATATATTTTCATTTCCATCAGTCGACACACCTTTGTCTCGTATCCTGTTCAAATGAACTTCTTGTTGCATACCGTGCGAAAGTACGTCACAGCTCTGTGTGCTGACATGATCGAACGTTGCACATGCTAGGTGTGGATAGCTACACTTGGCGGCTTGTAACTTTTGGAGGCCCTCTCAAACCGAAACTGAGGCTGGTTGGTAATGAGGAGCCTGTAAGTAATTATCTGTTGCACGCTGCAGCAAACGGTGTGCCGTATTATGACTGACATACCCCCAGCAACACGTTGCAGCAAAAAATCGCGAGGCCAAAATTTTTGCGTTAGTACCCATTTACGTTTTCATTTCTCCTTTTCAGGTTATAACAGCATGTGTGTGAGTATGTCATTGCTGACACGTTTTTCAGGAAGGAGTCTGTCACCAGGGGTCCAAGGCATCCAAGGTGGTCTTCCTTGGTGACACTGGCCGCCTCTTTACAACTGGCTTCTCGAGATTCAGCGACAGGCAGTGGGCAGTCTGGTCTCAGGTGAGGAAAGATTCTACATCACAGTATGATTATTTACATTCTTCCAAGAGCTGTACCAATTCTTCACATCAACTTAATAGTTATCTGAAGATAAAGCAGTGTTTTCTCAGCAACTGTAAAACAATTCAGTCACGCACAGGCAAGGATGAAGCATATTTGGTATGTGGCAATGTTACAAGCTGCCACTCTAGCGTCGCCAGCGCGAAGTCGGCGACGGGAATGACAGCAGGTTGGTTCGTTTCGTACGCAAGCAGAGACAGTGAAGAGATCAGAGACGTGAGAAAACAAAACAAACTTTATTCTAGTGATATTGCAGCACACGGGATCTAATACAACACTTCAATACAACTAACAAAATACATCGACACTTGATACAACTAAAGAAATATATAACAGAAACAATAAATCAGCTTACGAGAGAGAACCATTACAAACTAACAAGAATAGAACGACGGAGGAGAAAGTTCGAAGATATAAACAGGTGAAGGCATACGTGTGATGACCGGCAGCGTTGTGTCCCCGACGATCGGATGCGAGAAGTCGAAAAGAGTTCTGGCACGACTGCGATGTCGGCGGTGTTGCAACGCTGGTGGCTCCGGGAGGCTAGTGCTTGCAGGTGACTTCGAGCAGGTTGAGCTAACTCGAGGCGAAGTCCCGATGTCTACGTTGCAGACGTTAATATCGCGTCACAACTAGACGAACGGCTAAGTTTAGGTGGCCAGCCGATACAGAGCCTCACTAAAAACTTCTAGAAGAGATGCTTGTTGATCTGTTTCTACACCATGTTGGTCAGTGACTAGTCTGCCTAGCAGGGCAAAATCCTGCGCTTAAATCCCTCTCATGTCTCCTCGCTCTCTTCCTTGGGGACGAGAGACCTCTACCTGGGTCCAATCATGCGCGTTTAATTGATGGGAAACTCCGCCCCAAAAATATTTCGACCCCACCCCTTTTGAATTGGGAGAGGGCCCGCAACTAGCGAGAGTGACAACCTGTCGGGTTGTTGTCATACGGCTTGGCCACCAGAGGTTTTTCCACGCTTTCCCCCGTGGGAACGGTCAGATTGTTTGGCTCTCAGCCGGTGCGTTCCGTAGTCTGTTCGGGGTACATCGCGGCCTTCCACGACCCTGGAGACGCCGCCGCAGGTACAAAGGATCAAACGTCGGCGGCGACGTTCGAAGAACACACCATTCTGCACTTCTCGGCTCTCTTTTACGCGCCCGCCGTTACTACAGTCAATGGGAGAGTACGGCACCCGTTAATTGCCGTGACGCGGGGCCGTCAAAAATTACCGTTTGTGACAGGCAACATAAATGTAAAGTGTCAATAATGCAAAAACAGCAACACGAACAAATTCCTTGCATCTTCGCAAGGCATTGGAGCCTTGTATGCTCGTTTCGTTAATTTAAAAAATAACTGACTTGACTATTTTGCTCTCGTTTTCAAGAAATTGTGCATATTTGCTGTAACACTATTAAGAGTGCCCCTTCTTTCCCCTACTCCTATATTTGAGGGCACACTAACAGCCGATTTTAATTCAAAGTGTGCCATTAAAATGTATCTAATAAATTTTACAGCACTTTTGTGCCAATAAAATGCTTAATACACGAGACAATTATATTTTAAGAGTTCAGATGCCCCCATGCAATTCAGATCACTCTACTCCAGGCAACGATGTGTGATGTCGCATGTGCCGTCATTACTCTTTGATGCTTGACGGGCAGAACAGCACGTTTTTGCTTAATGAGGCAGAATTCTGGCCAGTGACATTACGCTGGTGCGGCATTTTCTCTTAGGATAATTTTCATGATCGAGCAAGGCCCTATAAGCTACCAAAACTACTAAAATTGAAGGACATGGGTAACGGCACTTTCTGGTTTCTTGCATTGCCTTTGTTGTTTTGAAGAAGATAAATTTGACAGACATGTGTCTCCGGGTCCTACTGGTGAATTTTGGTGCTTATTACTGCTGGTTACTGTTAGAGAAATTACTGCTTGGGTGCGAGTTTGTGCCGTTTAGGCTTACTCCAAAAAGACGTTTTCTTCAAGAGTCAAATAGAAATGCAGAGCTTTCATTTTATTTCATATTGCGGTGTTTCATATTGTGAAAGATCTGGGGCTAAATACTGATGGCTGAATCGTATTAAGGACATGCTGCATCGTTGGGAGAGTACTATAATGTTCCTCTAGGTTGCATTATGTACTGCATTTACTTTAATTTTGTGATTGCTAAAGTGCTCTTGTTTTTCATTATGATATCTTAAGCCATGTTCAGACTACGTGTGCTATGCGCAGATTCTCGGTAAGATTAGTAAGCATAAACGCAAGCAACATGATAAACTTGTTCAGACGTTTTTGTGTTTAGTGTAAATGACGTAACATTTGGAGCGTAAATGTTGGCGCGCTCGCGACTTCTACAATAGCTACTGACACGACTATTAAGTAAGGCCAATGGGCAAAGCAGTTTCTGTTTTCATTTTGGTTTGCAGGGCTTCCCGCTTACCCAGATTCTGCATCTTCATGCGCGTCATGAAAGCCATGCAGTAACTTATCTGTGCAGTTGGTTTGCCGGACCAGACAGCAGACGCGGCGTGTGTTAATGAGAGCTAGCGGTCGTCGCGTCTCCCTTTTATCCCAACCAGCTTGGCCAAGACCGAACATGAGAACTTTGCGAGGCTGTAGCAGTTGCAGCGAGGACGCAACTTACTTTGAGAGTGGTGATTGGTGCGTCATAAAACACGTATGGTATTGAAATGTTTAATGTGAACATACGTGGTCACTAGCTAGTCAAATGGACAATACAGCTCTTACGTGATATGACACTTATGACATATACGATTGTAGTCTGAACGTGGCTTTAGACATCCTAAAGTAGTACCGTAATTACTCGAATCTAACGTGCACCTTTTTTTCGGTTAAGCAAGTTCATAAATCGCAAGCGTGTTAGAATCGAGTACGGAAAAAAAAAATGAATACGGTCATTCTATTGCCATTGGCATTTCCAAAATGGCCGCCCCCTACGTGCATCGGCATGGCGCGTCGGCCATTTCTGCCTATGTGTTTCCCATGTGCGGCACTTCGTACGTGTGCTGAGGAGTTCGTCATCTTGTAGTTCATTAGCATCGACGGCATGGAAGGGCCGACTCCAAAAACTCGACGAGTGTACCACGATGCCACTTTTAAAAGAAAAGTCATCACGTGTGCAGGAACGGACGGAAATCGGGCCGCATCGCGGTCGTTCGGAGTTCCCGAAACGTGCGTGCAGGACTGGCGGAAACAAAAGCAGAAGATTGTCAACAGCAAAGCTTCACGCAAAGGCTTCAGTGGACCACAGCAGGGTCGGTTTCCGCAAATTGAAGAGCTGCTCGGCGAGTATGTGCTTGAGCAGCGAGTGGCACAGCGGCCCGTGACGACAGAACTGCTCCAAGTGCGGGCTATGCAATTAGCCTTAGAAAAAGGTCTAATGCGGAGCCAGTTCAAAGCGAGCAGGTGCTGGCTAACTAACTTTATGAAGACGAAAGGCTTTTCCCTCCGAAAGCGAACGGGCATGGGCCAAAACTTGCCGGAAAAGTACGAAGAAAAGCTTTACAGTTTTCAGAGGTTCGTCCTAAACTTGCGGCACAACAATGGCTACCTGCTTAGGCAAATCGGGAATGCTGATCAGACGCCTCTTTACTTTGACATGCCTGGCACCACAATCATCGAGAAAAAGAGGGCGAAGCAAATTTGCATGCTGACATCGGGCCGCGGTAAAACAAGAGTGACGGCAATGCTCCTTAAAAGCGTGGCAGCTTGGGCTAGTTGGTATGGCATGACGATAGTTATAGCGCGAGACCAAAACGACGACACAGAGACAAGAAGGACAGAAGGCCAAGAAGGTGTCTTTCGTGTCCTTCTTGTCTCTGTGTCGTCATTTTGGTCTCGCGCTATAACTGTCGTCAGGCAATGCTTCGTTGCACGTCAAATAGGCACAAGCTTCTCTTGTACCTCATATTTAAATGGAAGACGCTCCCGAAAGGAGTCATTTTCTTGAGTAGTGTGATCGTGCAGGCCAATGAGAAAAATGGGTGCACCTTGCAATCAATGTCTTACTTTTTTTTTTTTGTCCTGGAAACCTAGTGCGCGTTTGTCACAGAACGAGCGCTCAAAAAGGGCGCGCCGCCAAATTTTCGCGACGAAACGCCGGAGTGACGCCGCGAGGTCAACGATAAAAGAACAAAAAAAGAGAAAACAAACGTCCAAGGCTCCCCGGGCGCGCGACTCTCTTCCCTCGGAAGCGTGGCTTCGCCGACGAACCTCCTCACCCCACATCGGCGGCCGAGCAAGCACTCGAAATTTCTAGAAGGAAAGGAGCGTGTTATGCCGGGTTGAGTCATCGGTCGGGGACGGCCCTCGTACAGTCTCGCGCCTTCCCCCAGCCTCCGCTGCGCATCGCGCCGACGAAATGATGAGAACTTTCTGGAATGTCGCGCGGAAGGTATTTAACCGAGCAGCGGAGATGAGAGATCAGGAGAAGACGGAAGTTAGCGCCAAAGCGCGTAGGGTATCCCGCCGTGTAGTCGGCGAAGGTTTTGTCTGTAGGGACAAAGCAGGAGAAGACGGAAGTTAGCGCCAGAGCGCATAGGGATTCCACCTTGTAGTCGGCGAAGGTTTTGTCCGTAGGGACAAAGCAGGAAAAGAAGAGGATTTCCACCTGAGGGGTGACGACTCGAGCTACAGGCAAGAGTGTGTGTTTACCGCTATCGAGCGAAGACGTGTGGCAACAGCTGCGTGTGTGAAGCCGACGTGTTTCCGGCGAAGAAGTTTGAAGCTTGGAGAGTGGCCTATTGAAGACGTGAGGTTTCCTGAAAGAGAAACTTCGGCGAGGTTTCCTGGAAGAGAAACTTCGTGGGCAGCGGAACGACAACAACGCTGGATTTTGAGTGAGTGATTCTTGGAAGAGTATCATCCAGACTTTTGGTTCCAAGAACTTTGGACTAAATAGGTTTCCTATCTCTTTAGTCTTTAAGTGTCTTGGTTGTTCAATGCATGCGACTGCATTGTAGTGCGTATTGTTGTCTGTGTCCGTTGTTTCGAGTGCGGCTGATTGTACTGTGTAGTGCATTGTTTGTTTGGTGACATATTGTACTCAACTATTGTGGAGTGTGCATTCTTGTGTATTGTTTTCGATCTGCCATTTTTGAGAATATAATTTTTGTTTTGTTTGTCAACTCTCGGCTCTGACTTGTTCTTTGGGCCACAGCCGGCGTCCGCTGGCGCGCCAAAAAGGGCCACTTCTAAATTGTCCACGCTTTCGTGGTGCGGTTCGGGGGGCCGATACTTCGGCCCTTGGAATTAGCCCGGCGATCGCCTCCCGAATTAACGGGACCCGTGACAGCGTTACAATCGAGGGCCCGATAGAATCTGGTAAATGAAACCGAGTGCGCATTACAATCGAGGGCGCGGTATAATCGAGTAGATACGGTACTCTATGACTGAAACCTATATTGTTGTTTGCCTTAAGGTTATATTAAACCTTTGAGATCAATTGTCGGGCTTCTTCTAACAACGCACACAATCGCAACTGCTCGTGGTCAGAAACTGCTGCACAAGTTCTTGTATGGTTGATTCACGAGCAATTTTTTTCTCCGTGCATTATGTGCCATGTCTGAAAGAGTTAGTGCACTTAAGCTTTGATTGCTTTAGTTTCGGACCAAAATCCACAGAAGGCAGGTGAAGGGTTCGGACCTGAAAATATGAATGCTTGAAAGTTAGGTGACACAAGGTGCTCAATATTTAAATTATGCTACCTTTGCTACGAATGACCATGCTGTGCATTGTATTTGTACTTTCAGCATGATCTGTCCAAGCCTCTGCGCACAGAGAACATTGATTCCTCATCAGGCGTCCTGTTTCCATATTACGACCACGACACAAAGATGGTCTACATTGCTGGCAAGGTTTGTAAACAAATGCTATTGAGTCCTTCGATCTTTTATACAATATCATTCATTTTTGCCATTCACAAGGGTGGAAGTGCTGCACCATACTGTGCCAATGTGACCTGCTGTGCCAGGCTGCACATAAATGACAATTTCCACAATAATTGTCGATTGGAAGCGTGAATCACCAAGTCTAGTCAATAATTATTGTTGACCGAGCAACACTGAGTGTTGGCTATGGTCAAAGGATGCAGTCGCGTCCATATCCAGTGTTCATTCACGCTGTAATTCAGTTCATCCATGGAGCATGCCAGTGCTGGTCTCTTCATCACTGCTATCGCCAGGGCTTCCTCGCAGTGGTGGTGGCACCAACATGAGTAACTGTGAATTACCTAATTACCTAGTAAAATAGCGAAATGTCGATAATTTGTACCAGCCGGGAGCACAGCATGATCATGCACTAAACGGCAGTGCATGCTTAGAAGTGCATCTCTCGACGTAAACCTTTGCCACTGATAAAAAAATACAGTACCACAGCAGATTTTGCTCAAAGTACCCACTAGAAAGTATTTTCTTCCTTTTTTCCAAAGTGTAGAAAAGATGCTAGGCTGGCACTCTTGTGCTGTCGTTATATACTAATGCCAAGGAGCATTTTGAAGCTATTACAGGGTTTGGGACTCACAGCAACTGAGATAGGGACAGAACAAACACCATCAGCATTCCACGATACATATGTGCGCTTCTCTGCCGTGGTCTGATACTAAATGACATGTGACAGTTTCATCGAAACGTGGAGCTGTCGCCTGTACTCGATCATCACCTGGTTAGGTGCGTGCAGCGTGGTGCCTATGGCGCCCAAGCCGTTGCTGCTGGGCGGCTCGCTGTATCGTGTGTGCGCATTGGCCGTTTGAATTGCTTGTCCCCACTCTGCTTCAGACCGAGCACAGATCAGCAGAGTATTGTGTTTAATCAGCGTGGGGATAACAAACTTCTGCCAAGTGGAGTGCGCTGCAATGATCAAGCGGTCATGAAAACAAGAGATACGGATGGCTTGTCCCTTGTTTTCTCCGAGTTCTCTGTTAGCTGTGATGTTTAATGATGGGATTACACACACAGACACGTGCACACACACACACTTGTGGGTGGTAAGTCTGGTAAGCTCATCAGTATTGAATGTTTAGGAAACAAAATTAGATTTTTTTCAAACAGAAATAATTTCGATTCACAATGATGTTTGACCCTAGAAAGCTGCTCCAAAACTAACTTGCATTGCTCCAAAACACAGCTTCACATGCGCTGAAGGTGCTCCCAAACTCTCCTGTTACTGTGCCAAGTCTGCTCCAAAGCACTTAAGTCCACTTCCACCACACTGCAATTAAGAATTGCGCCAGCCCTGGTTAATGCCGACAAAATATATGTCATCATGATCAGTTGGTATGGGAACCTCCGGGCAGTTTTGCAACCTGTACTTTCTCACTGCGAATTTTTTCATGCATTTTCAGTGCCTTATCATGGCAGGAAATGGGGCTCCTAGTGTTGTGGAGGGACAATTTTTTTTTACATTAGAGAAACCTTTTTTCTTTGTCTGGTCAATTTGTTTGTGTGTATGATTTATAACATTAATTCGTTTCTTTGCGTAGTCGGTGAATATGGTGATACGTAAGGTTAATCATATAACCCTGACATGACTTGTTAGTACAGTAAAAGCTTGTTACTTCAGATTTCATGGGGCAAGGAAAGTTTTTTTAATGAACGAAATTCCAAATTATCGAAAGTCTGAATTAGTCTGAATTATAACTGGCTTGTGGCTAAGTATGAATGAATCAATGAGGGCATGATGCCATTATGCAATACTACTTAAGCTTGATGCAACAGATGTTTAGATGTGCTCTCTAACACATCTGAACTGTCTGATTTTCCAAATTAATAGGTGCCAAATTAACAATTTTTTACTTTAAAATCTTTGCCTCGCTTGGCTGTTCTTGGGCCGTAGGTGGGATTTCTTAGTCTAGGGCTGGATTTATTGGTCTTTGTGGCTCACTGGGCTTGATGGAGAATAGCACACTGGCTTCATTGGCAAGCTGCACCTCCCACATTTTGTTGGTTGGCATTTAGGGCATGAGGTGTGTACCGAAATTTGGGGGCCATAGCCAACACGTCTTTGTTTAGTGGAAAAGAGATGGTCCCTGGCTTTACTTTGACACCTATCCCTGTAAAGTGCACCATGTGTTTTGATAAGCACGAAATTGTTTGGTAATCTGAAGTGTTGGTTTTCATTATGAGCATCATTTTTGCATATCACCGCTGTGTTAGTTGCATGCAGAGCATCTCATGGAGAAACTGGCAGTATGTATGAAGGCTGCACTGTCTTTCTCTTTACGAAAGCCACCCCAAGCATGAATTGAAACATCTTGCTGGAAATATATCAATATTGGGCTTGTGCGAATATCCGAATGCTTCAAATATTCGAACGAATATTACGGTATTTGAGTTCACATTGATTTGAATTTAAATTATTGAAAATTTTGAAGTATTCAAAATGAATGTATATGTAAATTAAATCCAGGTTGTTTTAGTGTGTCACTAGTCACGTTTCGATTTCGTTCATGAACAAGTCATGTTTTGATATCGTTGATGTACAAGTAGTTGAACACGATGTTTTGGCTTGGTTCAACCTTGTTTGTTATGTCCGTATGTTCCGAGAGCATGGTGCCTATTTCGAGACCCCACAGTGAACTATTTGAAATACAAGTTGCAAGCTGTTCTTATTGCCTGTGATAGCTCGATAGTCTTTAGGCTTGTGTGAATAGCAAATCTTAGGTTCGAAGCTAATGGGGATTTAGGTTGAATATTTTCAAATCAATTCTCGAATAATACATATAACATATTATAAAGAAAAATGCTCATATTTATCATGACTTAACCAACCTGCTCAATATTTTTTTAACTATTAAGGCCTGTGCGAATGCCATTTTTTTGTTTCAAAGAAAGTGTAAACAAGTTTGAATAGTAGCAGAATTTGACTTTTCGTAAAATGCAAGTCATAACCTGTAAACTATGTTACGTTTTAAAATTTGCTATACATAGAGCATGTAGGACAGTATAGCAAGCTTTTAAACTTTAAAAAAAATTCAATCGATGTGAGCGTAATATGTTCATTAACGTCGAATTGAGGCTTCGTAGCAGAGCGGATTTTTTTTCTGATTAAGAAGTTTTATGGATTGTGACTCCTTCACTTCAGTGAAACCACCTTTACAAAAAGTTACATGCAAACTCATATACATTGAAACAGGTGTTTTCACTGCTTAGCACTTCTTTAGTGCAGTGAAACAACCTTTACAAAGGGTTACATGCAGGTTAATATACACCTCGCTTCTGTAATACCTTGTATAAAGCCATTAAGGGTCCAATATATGATGAAGATGATCTGTTCATTCAATTTAAATACTTTGAAATTTCCATTATTCAAAATTCTAATCGGTGCGAATTCGAAAAAAAAAATTGTCAGATACCACGTACAGTGGTAATAGATGATATGCAAAGCATGAATGAGAAATGTTTATATGTCACTTTAAAATCAGCTGAAAATTATGAGGTGGAAATAAATAATGCCGTACATGACTTCCATGTCATGATTATCATGTTTGGATTTGTCGTTTACCTTCGTCATCTATTCACATCACGTTATCCCAAATTTAGTATATGTGGAGCTAGTGAAACGGCCGCAAGTACGCTATGAGCATGGTATGTTGTCATGTTCTTGCATGACACGCTTGTGAGAATTATCATAGTTCGCATTAGTCATATACTTTCACCATCCATTGACGTGACGTAACACCAAGTTTGATATTTGTGGAACTAGCAAAATGGCCACAACCGCATCATGAAGGGCTCAATATAATTCAATAGAGCGTTAACGCCCGCGCACGCTAGGCACAGCGAGGCTACGTTAGCAAAACGTGAGCACTCTATAGTTTGACGCCTGGCGCAACCGGCGTCCGGCGGCGCCGCCCGATGGCAACTGGTGTGAAATGCGACGTGCTGCATTTCGTGCCGATGCATCACCCAGATAACACTGTGTCGCCCTCTTTTCGTGACGGAGGAACGCCGGACGTGCTTGAAAAGCGCATGCGCGAAAGCAACGCAGTGCGGCATGCGCCTGCAGGAGTGGCGCCTGGCAGGAGTGGCGCCTGGCGGAGTGGCGCCTGGCGTGGCAACGCCGCGTGGTGCGACTAAATGAACGCCGGCGAGCATGCGCACCGCGTCATGTCTAAATGTATTGGCACCTTGACTGTGGCATTTAGTCATATTCTCACATGACACGCATCTCATGATTATCATGTTTGCACCAGTCACATACCTTCGTCATCAATTGACGTCATGCAATACCAAGTCTGACATATGGGAAGCTAGCGAAACGACCGCGAGCACATCATGAGTGTGGCATGTAGTCATGTTGTTTCATGACATGCATGACGTCATTATCAGGTTTAGATGTGTCATTTACCTATATCGTCCATTCGTAGTCGCGTAATTACCGAGTTTGGTACGTACATGTGAATCTAGAGAAACGGCTGCGAGCGCATCATGAGCGTAACATGTGGTGAAGTTGTTACATTAGATGCATATCATGTTTATCATGTTTGCACCAGTATCGTATCTCCGTCATCCATTCACGTCTCGTAGTACCAAATTTGGTATAAAAGAAGCTAGCGAAACTGCCCGCCAGCACATCATGTGCGTGGCATGTAGTCATTTGTCACATGACACACATCTCATGATTGTCATGTCTGCACCAGTCACATACATTCGTCATCTATTCACGTAGTGTAATACCAAGTTTGGTATAAGTGATGCTAGCAAAATGGCAGCGAGCGCATCATGAGCGATTGCATGTAGTCATGTTGGTACATGGCACGCATGTAAAGATTTTCATGTCAGGGTCTGTCGCTTGTGTTCGCCAGTGCAATCATGCCATACCATTCCACGTTTTGCAACATGTCATGTGAACGAGACCACCGCAAGAGCAGCAAGACCATGAAATGTAAATCTCGACATTCATGGCATACATGTCATGATTTTCATGTTATGACTAGTCAAATATATTCTTCATACAGACATGTTATGCCATACCAAGTTTGGTACCGATATCATTATCGAAACGGCCAGGAGAGCTAAATGTCTTAGGCGGCTAGATAGATAGATACGCTCAATGTCGCCGAAGTTCGCTAACAAATGCTTTGCATTTATTATGTAACATTCTTTTCGAATATTCGAATCATTCGACATTCGCACAAGCCTAGTAGTCCTGGTCAAATAAATGCCATTTCTCGTCAAAGCTGGCAGTGCGAATGCGAATAAATCATAAGTTTCGCTGACAGTTTCACATGCACCCCTTCCCTAATCCCTCAATGGAGGGTAGCCGACCCGAAGTTTTTCTGGTTAACCTTCCTGCCTTCTCCCTCTCTAGTTCGCTTCCTCCTCCACATGCATCACTTTAGAATCACGATCTATGTAGTTACATCCTTGTCAACTTTGAAAAGTTTGTCTTGGCGTACACGTTAGTACACTGACTTGTACTGTATAGCCATTTTGATCACAAGGTAGAGCATTAAAGCGATGCTAAGTGTACCTGTGAAGATGAATAAATATGGGTATGCACAGAAGTGAGTGCCGGGCCTCAAGAGCACAAACAGGAGTCAAACGAGGACCAACTGAAGTGGATGTGCATATGAAGTGTTAGAAACGCTGGCCAGTGTGCTTGTGAGTGAGTGGCCAGTTCACATGATTGCGAGTGGGTTTTTATGTTGATGTTTACTGAGTGTCAGTGCAAATGCAGTCATCCACGAGTAAGAATGAGAATGGCTCTCAACAGGCAAGACACAACTGACTGAGTATAGTTTGGTCCACAGCTGTGTTGATCAAGTGAGCGGACCGGCCCAAAGTGCCGCGCAATGCCCGGCTGTGGGTGCTGGGTCTGAAGTTGTGCATTTAAAAGTGCGTGCAGCCACGTAGACATGCAGAACCGTTTTGCACAAGTGGTGATGTTCTTTGCGTGCCTGCTTTATCCGGCTTTCAGTTCTCTCAAGAACTGCGCCCTGCTTGCCCCTGATCGTTGCGGCGTGCGCTTGCAGGGTGACGGTAACATCCGCTACTATGAGCTGGTGAACGAGGCCCCCTGGTGCCACTACCTGAACCAGTTCCTGACTGGCTGTCCCCAGCGAGGGCTGGGATGCATGCCCAAGCGAGGCCTCGACGTACGAAGCTGCGAGGTCTTCCGCTTCTACAAGCTGCATGCCACTCGAGGGCTCTGCGAACCCATCTCCATGATCGTGCCTCGAAAGGTACCTACCGCAAGCGGCACATTGTGCATTGGCTGAATCGCAGTAGTTACATATGCAGGCATGCGTAGCGTCTTACACACGTGCGCACACACGTACTGAAAGGGTGGTAGGTCTTACTTAGTAGAATGGTAGTTTTGGCTAATTGGCGTATTATCATAATGGAAGGGGTGAAGTGCTAAAGGGACGCTGTGGAGAAAGGCGTTATCATTGACAAAGTGCCTGCCATTTGTTCGCCTTTTGTCCACTTCGTTCTTTTGTGCTTCACCTAGCACATGATTCCATCATGACTATAAACTTATAAATTGAGAAAGTCCATATTTATGCTTTTCTTGTGAATAACGGGGACTTATATGGGCTTGTGAACTGGGGACACGCACACCCGTTAAGAGTACCATGCAGAGTTTTTTTCTTCATTTAGTTTTTTTATTTGCTTGGCTGTCTTTCTCATGCTCCTCATTGAGTTGTTTGAGTTTTCAAGGTTATCTATTGTCTCGTAGAATTTTCATTTATTATGCTTTTTTACGCAAATACAATTTATGAATGAGAATGCAGGAAGGTACACTCCTACCCGTCTTTTAGCAACACACCATTCGAGTACTATATTATTTGCTTCTTTCTATGACAGTGTGAAACTTCTGTTGATTATCAGCAAGCCTTTGGAACCATCTTTTGAAGTGGCGAGGCACTAAGGGAATGGGAAATATTGTTTTTAGAGCCATAGCTTCTGTAGAATCAAGTTGTAGTTTAAGTTGTCACTCAGAGTCTACATGCACTATGCATAGAGTACTTTACCTGGCATGTAGCAGGACAATGATCGCTGCTGCTGCGCATATTTTCATGAGGTATGCCTTATGAGCTTTAAACAACATTCTCATTTTCTGTGGCATCAATATATTCAGTCACTGCACATCTGTTACATGGTCGCCTGTGTGCGTGCGTGTCGCAAACTCATCTAGCTCATCTTCCCTGCTTTTAGTGTGCAATGTGCCATGCTCACTGGGACATGTGTAAATTTATTGTTGATATTGATTACACGCATCCGTGCAATCGCCATCGTATCACCTCAAAATGAAAGTCGTAGAAAAGTTTGAAGTCTCAAATAGAAAATTCTCTACCCTCACTCAGAACAACCCACATTTGCACCTGGTTTAAGAGTAAGAATTAATCAACTGCGTAAGCCTGATTATCAATGTAGTCAACTTCAGGGACACACAACCAAATTTTTTGATATCCCAGGCAGCTGTATGCCACGATGCATGGGAAAACTGGCTACATAAGTGAGGCGACTGATTCAGCTTCGTGGCTCTGCATGCAGAATCTCCGGCTAGGTTTATGAATGGCTATTCTACCAAAATGCGTTCTCATTGTTGAGCAATGCGACACGTACAGTGCTATCTTCTCACTGTCTTTCTCTTTCCTCAGTCGGAACAGTTCCAAGACGACCTCTTCCCAGACACAGCAGCACCGACACCAGCCTTAACAGCAGAGGAGTGGCTCAGTGGAAAGAACAGAACCCGATACTGATTTCTATGAAGGTACATGTGTTGTGCTACATACTGGCGTCCTCTTCAGACAGCACGTATAGAATTTACTCCGTCACGTTTACACCCTAAGGATCAGGATAACCAGGACTGGGCAGTATCGCGATACATAGTATGTCGAGCTATTTTTGCGTATCTATTTCTGTATCAAAATACATTTGAAAAATGTATTTGTATCTCACTAGTTAAATACCTTTACAATATATTGATTGTATCGCGTCACCATGCAGACACAATACTAATGAGAACTAACAGACAATAACACCAGGGAAAGTATAGCAAATGTTATTACAAGTAGTTGTAATGTAATGGGAAGGAAGAAAAGTGGACGAAAAAGATAACTCGCCACCGGCAGGATCCAAACATACGATCTATACAGGGCACATGCTACCTTGCTACATGTTTATTTCGTTTATTTTATTTAGCCTAGGTGCATTTTCAGTGCTTCCAAGGAGAGAATTAAATTGTGTGTCTGTGTGCCAAGACAACCAAACGTCCACCGCTGGTCAGCGCCATAGGTAGAGCTGCGACGGTTTCCCCTCAATCACAGAATGGCCCATGTAGTAAAGAGCGCGACACTGCTGACAGCAGAATCACAGAGGCAGTGTTTTTGGCCCCTGAAAGTTGCTGGTGCTCGAGGCCAGTGCAGCTCACTTTAATTTTTTTTTTAGGTGGCAAGCCATTTCCCAATCGCAATTGATACCTGCAATTATGTAATTATTACTTGTAAATATGTTATGTCTTAATGGCACTGAGAATACTGTAATGTAAAAAAAAACTGCAATGTTCAATGCTCTGCAATTTTGTTTACAACATCATGTTGCAATGATTATTGTCTTCGTGATGTATCAGTCTCCCCGAAAAAAGAAGTATTCTTTATCTGCGTTGCTGTATTTGTACTCGTGAACACTTTTTGCAACTTTTCCCTAAAGTATCGCTGAAATATGACGTTACATCAACGGGAAATGTATTTCAGTATCCGTATTCCAGGCTTCCAACTGATTTATTTCGATATCGGTATTCCGGAATACTTTTCAGAGTATCTCTGCCCAGCCCTGATGCTAACGAAAAATGATACCTTCACTTAAAATCTAGTGCCTGAATTTTTTCAAAACATTGCTTGTCAGTTTAGTGCCATGTGATTAGCCTATTCACTCAAGGTGTAGTAAAACACTCGGCTGGCTCGTTTTACGGAAGCAACAGTAGCTTATTGACGGTCTTGTTGTTGTTGAAACTAATTACACATGTTGCAATAATTACTAATTAGGTGCTTGAAACACTTATATGTGGTGCGAACAGTTTTTATTCATGTAAATAAAATATGTTTTGTTTGAGATATTGAGTTAGCCTATATAGGCCAGAAAAATGTCATGCAAAATTTAAGCCTTCACTGTTCATTTTGTGTTTTGTTGATTACGCAATACTAAAACAAAATTTGAACACATTTCAACCAATTTTCCGCTTATATACTTTGTTGCACCTAAAGAGAATGAAATAAGGAGAAGTATTCCAGAAGCTGTATGTTGAATTGTAGGTGGTTCTACCCTGCTTGATATATGTGCAACAACTGCAGAGGGAATAATGTAATCATATTTTTAATAATTTTCATTGTTGCTGTTGTCATTGTTAGACTCGTACTACTCAGAGTACAAAAACAGGAACCTAACCTGTCGATGTCGGTGCACCTTTGATGATCATCTTACAACTGGGCGCACTTTGAACGGGGCACTGGTGCCTTTCGCAGACTGGTGCAGGTGCGCGCACCCACAAGCCAGGTGATGTACAACTCGGAACGGAACCTCGTCACGGCCGACCGAAACAACGAGCGAAAGTTCATGTTCATCTCTCAAACGAACAACGTGGACTACCGAGAGAAAGCGAATCACGCCAATAACAACAATCACCACCACGAAAAGAACAACCACGATTCGCCGCAGCATAACAACAATGCAGTCAAGTAAGTCTCAAACAATACTGGGCTGAGGCGAGTGGAAGGCGAAAGTTACTGCTGACGACCCAATCACTGAATCAAGATTTACCTAAAACAAGGTCAAATTTATGTCACTCTGCCTGTCTCTCTCCATGAACATAATTTTCGCCGCATAACATCCGGGCACACCCCAGTCACAGGATCATTCCGTGCTCCTAGTGCTGCTCTTGGGCACTTTTCTTTAACCCCTTCCAGTTATGGTTTACTCACTTTCGCTGCCTGTTGTTCTTAATCCAAGTATGCTTTGCTTGAGATCTTAAGTAAGGAAGGCCTCGAGTGGAAATTAGTTGAATTTGGTCAGAAATTATTTTTCAAATTCGTAAACATATTGTAAGTATCACCATGCCCTGTTACCGAAAGTTGGTAGAAGACAATTAGGAAAAAAAACTACTATTTAAGAACATATGTTTGTGTTTAATAATTGATAAAATAAAACATTCAGAAATCTGTAGCAGTAAGGACAGAACTTCAAACTGCAGACATTGAAGTTTGCAGCAGTGAACGGATTCAGATTAAATTTGCCTTCTCAAAAATGCACCCAAAGCTCAGAATGCAGTGAGCATGACTGGAATTGAATACCAATACTGTATATTCAGCATTATAACCTGTTCAGTTCTAAAAAACAAATTCCTAGGTCTATTTATTTAAAACTTCTTTAATTTGCTTTTGAGCATACAACAAAATGGGAAACAAAATTATTTCAGATAAACAATGAAAAAAACTGGTGAAATTTAGTTATCTTTAATATTAAATTTCGTTATTAAAATTTTTAAGTTTAACAAAGTTAAGCAGCTGTTAACCACAGTTTGCAACACCGCACGTAAAGTGTGATTACAACTTCATTGAAGACCCCTCAGTAGTGCTGTTGCATATACTGGGTAAAAATAAACCACAGAAAACACAGAAAAATCTAATTACTCACCGTAGGCATGCGCAGAGTTCCGCTTCAGGAGAGAGGGGAGGGCAAACGTTCTTTGTAGACCCACCCCTTCCTATTAAGTCGTTGTATGGAGCAGCCTCTGCCCCCCCCCCCCCCCCCATTTTAGGTTAGTAGATGACCCCCCCCTCCTCCTGTACCCATGCCTATGTTTCTCACCACGAGGCCACAAAACTTTACAGTTTACTGGGAAATGTCATTTTCAAATTCACTGCGTGTCAAACATGCCCAACACGGAGCCCCATCTTTTTGAGTGATGCCCTCCACACGAGAAATTCTAGTTAAAGGTAAAAAATGTTTGCTTCAGAATTAGCTTAGCTTGCTCAAACCAGTGGTCCCAAATGGGGTCTCGGTGATTGAAGAGTATAATTCCATAAACCCTTTGCCACCAAGGCAACTCTTATGTCTTGTCCTTAGATATGCAAGGAGCACTAGGGAGAAATATTGTGTGAGTGGTACCAGTAACTTGACAACGTTTAACGCTAGAACCTTATCTAGTGAGGGAAGTCTAGCTGTACTATTTGAGGAGCTAGAGGGTGTTAAATGGGATATAATAGGGCTCAGTGAGGTTAGGAGGACAGATGAGGCCTATACTGTGCTACAGAATGGGCACGTCCTTTGCTATCGGGGCTTGGCAGACAGAAGAGAACTGGGAGTGGGGTTCCTAATTCACAGAAATATAGCTGGCAACATAGAGGAATACTATAGCATTAATGAAAGGGTGGTAGGTATTGTAATTAAACTGAATAAAAGATACAAGATGAAGGTAGTACAGGCTTACGCGCCTACATCCAGCCATGACGACGCTTCAGTTAAAAGCTTCTATGAAAACGTGAAATCGGCAATGAGTAAGGTAAAAACACAGTATACTATAGTGATGGGCGACTATAGTATACTGCAAAGGTAGGGAAGGTAGGGTGCAAAGGTAGGGAAGAAGCAGGCTGGAGACCAGGCAGTAGGAGATTATGGCATCGGCACTAGAAACGCCAGAGGAGAGCTACTAGTAGAATTCGCAGAACGCAATGATTTGCGGATTTTGAATACCTTCTACCAAAAACGAGAAAATCGCAAGTGGACATGGAGGAGCCCTAATGGCGAAAATAAGAACGAAATAGACTTTATAATGACTGCACACCCAGGAATAGCGAAGGATGTGGAAGTGGTTGGTAAGGTACGATGCAGTGACCATAGAATGGTACGGTCTCGAATTCACCTAGACTTGAAGAAGGAATGACAGAAACTGATACGCAAGAAGCCAATCAATGAGCTAGCACTGAGAGGGAAAGTACAGGCATTCAGAGTGTCGCTGCAGAACAGGTACTCGGCTCTTAGTGAGGAAATCAACCTTAGCGTAGATACAATGAATGATAATCTGACGAGTATCATTACGGAGTGTGCAGTGGAAGTTGGAGGCAGGGTAGTTAGACAGGACACTGGCAAGCTTTCCCAGGAAACGAAGAACCTAATTAAGAAGCGTCAAATCATGAAAGTCTCAAGTACAACAGACAAAATAGAACTGGCAGAGCTTTCGAAGTTGATTAATAGGCGTAAGGTATGCGATGTAAGAAGGTATAACATGGAGAGAATTGAACACGCTCTGAAAAACGGAGGAAGCATCAAAGCAGTGAAGAGGAAACTTGGTATAGGCAAAAGTCGGATGTATGCACTAAAGGACAAAGAAGGCAAAATAACTACCTATATGGATAGGATAGTTGAAATAGGAGAGGAGTTTTACAGAGATCTGTACAGTAGCCGAGACAACCACAACCTTAATACTATAAGAACTAGCAGTAACCCAGATGACACCCCACCAGTAATGATAGAAGAAGTCGGAAAAGCTTTGGAGAGCATGCAAAGAGGCAAAGCTGCTGGTGAGGATCAGGTAACATCAGATCTGCTGAAAGATGGAGGACAGATTGTGTTAGAAAAACTAGCCACCCTGTTTACGAGGTGTCTCCTGACGGGAAGAGTACCAGAGTCTTGGAAGAACGCTAACATCATCTTAATACATAAGAAAGAAGATGACAAGGACTTGAAGAATTACAGGCCGATCAGCTTTCTCTCTGTAGTATACAAGCTATTTACAAAGGTAATTGCTAACAGAGTAAAGAAAACATTAGAATTCAATCAACCAAAGGAACAAGCAGGATTTAGAACAGGCTACTCAACAATTGACCACATTCATACTATCAATCAGGTAATAGAGAAATGCTCAGAGTATAACCAACCACTATACATAGCCTTCATAGATTACGAGAAGGCATTTGATTCAGTAGAAATATCAGCCGTCATGCAGACACTGCAGAATCAGGGCGTAGATGACGTATATATAAACATTCTGGAAGAAATCTACAGGGGATCAACTGCTATCATAGTGCTTTATAAAAAAAGCAACAGAATACCAATCAAGAAGGGTGTAAGGCAGGGAGACACAATCTCCCCAATGCTATTTACCGCGTGCTTACAGGAGGTTTTCAGAAGCCTAGAATGGGAACAGTTAGGGATAAGAGTTAATGGAGAATACCTTAGTAACTTGCGCTTCGCCGATGACATTGCATTGCTGAGTAACTCAGGGGACGAATTGCAACTCATGATTACGGAGTTAGACAATGAGAGCAGAAAGGTGGGTCTTGAAATTAATCTGCAGAAAACGAAAGTAATGTACAACAACCTCGGAAAGGAGCAGCGCTTCGAGATAGGTAATAGTGCACTTGAAGTTGTAAAAGACTATGTCTACTTAGGGCAGGTAATAACCGCAGAGCCTAACCACGAGATTGAAGTAACTAGAAGAATAAGAATGGGGTGGAGCACATTCGGCAAGCACTCTCAAATTATGACATGTAGTTTGCCACTATCCCTCAAGAGGAAGGTATATAACAGCTGTATCTTGCCGGTACTTAGCTACGGAGCAGAAACCTGGAGACTTACAAAGAGGGTTCGGCTTAAATTGAGGACGACGCAGCGAGCAATGGAAAGAAAAATGGTAGGTGTAACCTTAAGAGACAAGAAGAGAGCAGAGTGGATTAGAGGACAAACGGGGGTTAAGGATATCATAGTTGAAATAAAGAAGAGGAAATGGACATGGGCCGGGCATGTAGCGCGTAGACAGGATAACCGCTGGTCATTAAGGGTAACTAACTGGATTCCCAGAAAAGGGAAGCGGGTTAGGGGGAGACAGAAGGTTAGGTGGGCAGATGAGATTAAGAAGTTTGCGAGTATAAATTGGCAGCAGCAAGCACAGGATTGGGTTAACTGGCGGAACATGGGAGAGGCCTTTGTCCTGCAGTGGACGTAGTCAGGCTGATGATGATGATGATGAGGGTACCAGTAAATTGTACCCCTGAAACCACTAGGCCACCCATATCGTGACAAGCAGTCTGTTCCTGAACTGGCTGCCTAGGCCGTGACTGTTGAGGTGCCGACATTTTCACAAAATGAAGTTAAATTCTTTTTCGATGAACTCGATGATAGCAACACTAAAAAATTTTTCGATTTCTTTCTAGCCTACCTAAGCATGTGTAAAACACTCAGGTAAAACTTGAAGCATATTATTGACGCTTTCCTTTCAACATTAAGAAGGTTCGGGCATGTCTTAATAATGTACACTTACTATATGAAAACAAGAATGGAATGTTAATTTAGTTCTTGTTTCATGCAAGACTGCATATGGATTAGTGTAGAAGTAGCTTTCACAGGAACATATACCCATTTGAGAGGTTGCACTTGTCAACAGTATAATGAATAAAATAAATAAAATAAGCCCCACAGTAGCACACAGTTCATGGAACTGAACTGCATCACACTGAGTTCGGTGAACTGAGTTTTTCCTCTACATTAAATGCTTGTTAATTCAGGTTTTCACGGGGCCTGAACAGAGCCCAAATCAACCTAGTGGGATGACTGTAACGATGCATTTGTGTTACTGACTTGATTGGGGACTAGATGGTGTCACAATTTCACGAGATTTTCGGTGGGCAACACTGGTTGCCACTTTTGCAAACTGTTGGCACGACATTGAATTCCAGACACAAAGCTGGCTGATCCACTTCTCCGGCCGGAGTGTTTGTTTCAATCCAATCCAAGTCATCTGGACGCCGTTCTAGATCTGTTTTATAAGGCACAACGATGTCTTCATTCGTTCGGTGCCCATTCTTTGCCTAGACTGCCATTTCTGGTCGAACTTTTCATGTGTGACCATCGCGCGAGCCTCGACTGATTACGTACAGTGCAATAGAACATTCTATCTTGGGACGTGTACAGTACTGCGCTCCTGAAGGCACATACGCAGCCTACACCCATAGTCGGAATGAAACTGCTTAGCACTCTATCTGCTGCTGAGGGACTCGCAGGGTCCCTTATGCACTATCCTAAGCTGACTCGAAAGCAAAAGTCACCTTCTCCTTCCCAGTCAATGAATGGACGGATTTTCCCATGCCCTCTCTGAAGCTTGCTGCACCTAACTTGACTTTGCTGCACTGCCTCCGGGATCTGAGGCATTGCAACCTTCCTGCACCTTGCATGCACTGGATCCGTGATTGGCCCACCTTTATAAAGCAACAATGTTGTGATAACATCATCATGTGACATCAAATAAAAGTTTATCCAATCCAATCATGTGACATCACATTGTATGATGTGCGATACAGAAAGGAAAGAAAGCGCTCAAGGTCATGATGGGCTCTGAGGAATGAACGGATGACTCTTTTTGCCCCCTTGACATCATGCCCCCCCCCCCTTATGTAGCTTTAAGTGCTTTCATTGGTACGAATGAAGAGAGAGCAAGCTCTAATGCAGGTGACCAATCACTGCAACTCCTGGATATTTGATGGATTTAAATTTTTTTGTCGCAGTCGATTTATTTATTTATTATTTCAGAAGCACTGCCAGCCTCTTCTTTGAGGCCTTAGGCAGGATGCGTAATACATAAAAAGAAACATAGATGTACAAAAGAAATATTGCACTGGAGAACTAACACATCAAATGTAAACTAAATCTAAGAAGGAAATCACAATAAATTAACGATGACAAACTTCCATTTTTTAATTGCATAACATCTGAAATGCAAACTTCATATAAAGGGGGCAAAATCAGCAAGACTGTGATAAGCATGTTGATAACACATATAAACGTAATCATTACCATGAAAATATTTAGGTGCATGAAAATTTACTAGAAAGCACACCATAAAGTGAAGCTTGTTGTGCGTGTGTTACATTGTGGATATGAAGCAGATTAATAGGGGGTAAAGCATAAAAGAAAGAAGAAAGTCAGTGGGTCATGTTGTTGAGAGGGGCCCTGCAACATTTTTTCAAGTAGCCATGAAATGGATTCACTAAAAGAGCTTATTGCCTTTTTATTTCCCCGGCACAAAAAATTTTTAAATCCATCCAGTATAAGCCGAATAACACAAATTTGTTGCACGCTGCAACCACATTCTCTCTAATCTCGTCCTGACGAAGGCACTGGAAGCTAAGCAAGGAGGGATGGCACGGGCAAAGGAAATACATTATGCCCGCCTCGTGACCTTGAGCACTTCTTTCTTCTTTTTTCTTCGAATACGTAACTTTTTCAGTGTGATCGTGCGCACGTGTGGACAAGTCGCGGCCTCCTGCAGGGATCCCTTTAATGACCGAGTGCACCATGTTCAAATCAGCCAATGGCTGATAGAACGGTTGTGACGAGGGATTTTCGAGCTTCTTGCATCATTTGCAGAGAGAAGAGAAAGCAATTTTTAGCTGACTTTGAGAATTTATTGTGAATGTCAGGCCGAGTGCTGCGCTAAAGTATTCGGCTCGCGTGTTCTCGGGATCCTGTACTACCGATCGGCAGCATTTTATGATCATGCTCAAAAAGTGTTGCAGGGCCCCTTTAAGTTTTGTCATAAACGATTGAACAGTTTCATGAGGCAATAAACTTCTTTAATGTAGTCATTCAATGATTACTTGTGAAAGTGTTGCAGGGTCCCTTTAGGAGTGCGGACTGTACCATACACGCCTTCTCTCACCCGTGCAGTGGAAACTCGGGCCAGCACCCGCATACGACTATGATCGTCGGAGGTAGTGGGCCGTCCCCTCTGAAGCGACACCAGGGTCAGCACTTCGGGTGGCGTCACGTGAGTGCACCGCGGTCGCAACCAGAACAACCCATCTGCGACGTGGTCTCGAGCCACACCCTGCCGGTGGCCACGTTTGTCACCATCCAGGACCATGACAGCAGCTCCAGCGAGCCAGAGTTGGATGGCGAAGTGCCTCAATCCGAGGAGGAGGTCAGTGTACAGGAATGGTGGCTCTTTGTGGGCAGACACCTCGTATTTGTGCCAGTCGCGAGATTCCAGTTTCATCAAATCTGAAAACAAAAGAATGGGCTGGTTGGCCAGTTTACCAGCACATGCAGAACCCACAAATCAAACTGCGACATTTAATTAATTAATTGTTGGGGTTTGACGTTTCGAAACCACCACATGATTATGAGAGACTCCATAGTGGAGGGCTCTGGAAATTATGACCCCTTGAGGCTCAGTTCACGTGCACCTATATTTAAGAACATGGGTTTAAAGCATCACCTCCATCGAAAATGCAGCTACTGCAGCCGGGATTCAATCCCGCCACCTGCGGGTGAGCAGCCAATTGCCTTGGTCACTATACCACCGTTGGGGGGTGCCACATAATTTCTTTAGTGTAACGATGACCATGAACAATTGTTAGTTATAACCACATCATGTTGCTTCAAAGATGGTCGCTGGTGGCAATCATGTAAGTATTCAAGACAAAGATTGCACAATGTGCCATAAATTTTACGTGCTAGAAACGAAAGGTTGTGTTTTACATGGACCTAAATTTTCGTGTTTCAGTCTGTCTGTACAGTATACTGGGCATGTATAGAGTTTGACAGCTCACAGAATGGGCTAGTATGGCAGTGCGTACCCCGAATCCATATTCCTTTTTTTTTCTTTTTTTTCAATGTCTCTGCACTTTTTTTGCAGAGCTGAAAGCCATACGCTATACTTGCTGTCAGAGATTAATCTGTACTGCTCATTAAGTTTTCCAACTTTATGCGCAATCCTGAATGTGGCATCAGTTTTAAGCAGACATTACATTTAGGGCCATGCGTAAGGTCGGCACACATGTGCGCACACGCCCGAAGGAAGAGGGGATGGCGAAGACCTCAAGAAAGCAACACGAATTGGGACACCATTAAATGCCTAATTTTTTAAATTTCTTTGTGTACTTATTCAGATCACAGTGCATACGCACTGAATTAACTGTAACCATCATTATGATAATAGCCTTGGTTTTTAATGATATGTTACTGTGCAAACTTGATATTCTTTTTTTTTAACATGCAGTTTTATGACCGAATTAGGCAGATGTAGAATGATGTCCATGTGCATATCAACGGCAAAGTTTACTAGGAAAAATGACATTGCGTGCATAAGCTTGGCTTCCATGCTACAGTAAAACCTTGTTAATTCGAAGTTACTGGGACTATGAGAAATCTTTGAATTGAATGGTTTTTTTTAATTAATGGAACATACAAGAAGCGGGGTGCAAGGAACTTTAAATTAGTTGAAGTAATCAGGGCTGGTCTAGTAGGCAGCTCCAAGGGTCATGTTTTATAGCAATACCTGGTCCCAGTTTAGGCACAAACACGGGGAAACAGCGTGCCTTGCTGCTGCCACCGAAAAAAAAAAAAAAAAAAAACACCATCTTCCGCTAAGGAGAACCATGAGTAGATGCGAAGCAGCTGGCAGTTACGCTTACACTGCCGGTGGAGTTGACGATGGTGCTCATTGCACAGGAGAGAAAACTGGGCAGGCGTAAAGCATAGATTGATTGATCGGTGTTTCCTTCTGTAATCTATCAATGACTGCTAATTAGCAATGAGAGACATATGACTTCGATTGCACACGGAGACCAGTAGTCCACTTTTAGTTAACGCGCAAGCTGTGAATTTGTTTTTATTTTAACAACACACAGTTGAAATCTCCCACCCCCCCTTACCTTGGCAGTCAAGATCCAGTGCATATATATAGGCGGTAGCCAGTGAATGGTTGTGCAGCACGAGCAGTCAGTTTTTACTATCAAGAAACTCGAAACGCTGCCTGCGTCAGTGTTCCAAGGCGAGAGAGAGAACTCTAGGAGAGAGAGGAGGGGGACGTGCATTCACAGTAAAGGTGGTCACGCCGTGCACCGTATTGAGCTTGACCATAATAAGCTTCGCATCTGAACACCTTACTATCTTGAACAACCGAAATGCGCGCCTGCGGAAAGCAAGACATCTTCACTGCAATACAGTAGTGGCACGCAAAGAGCATATCACCTGCTCCTCGCTGCGTCAGCAGGTCGTGAAGATGCGACCATTCGCCCATTCTTTCTGGTAAATTAAAGAATTTAATAATGGCCAGTGTAAAAGAATTAGCGATATTTTTTTGTTGGAAAACACAATCATTGAAGCTTACAAACTGAGTATTCGAAGTAGGTGTTGCAGGAAATAACTGTGCAAGCAGTGTAAGCACACGTATTGCTGGGGCAACCGCCAATCGGAAGTTTGCATACATCGTGAATTGCATCAGGCTGGTTTTTATTAATTTCTTCATATTCCCAGAAAGAATGGGTTATAAATCATGATCTGCTGATGTTATAAAAAGCGTGCAAATGCTGCTTACGCGCCATTTGGTTATTGCAGTGAAGCATATATTGTTTTTCGCAGGTGCACATTTTAGAAGTGTGGCAGCTTGGGCTAGTTGGTATGGCATGACGATAGTTATAGCGCGAGACCAAAACGACGACACAGAGACAAGAAGAAAGCTCGTGTCTTTTGTGTCCTTCTTGTCTCTGTGTCGTCGTTTTGGTCTCGCGCTATAACTATCGTCATGCACATTTTAGTTGATCACGAAACCGTGTTTTCTTTTATTTGTTTTTTCTTTGTTTTGTGCATGTGTGTGCAGCTGCCACTCATTAGTATCGCTACAGTGTATTGCCTTGTGGCTTTTAGGGGCCTTTGTTTTCGCGGATTCACGGCAAAATCGATATCGGGTATTAGCACATGACACTGAAACTTTTCCTATTAACTGGGCTGGTGTTAACCACCGCTTCAAATTATCCGGTCGGACATACATTGCAGAATATGGTACGGGGGCCTTTGTTTTCGCGGATTCACGGCAAAATCAATATCGGGTATTAGCACATGACACTGAAACTTTTCCTATTAACTGGGCTGGTGTTAACCACCGCTTCAAATTATCCGGTCGGACATACATTGCAGAATATGGTACCGCAAAAATATTTTGAATTAAGTTGTATTTCAAATTAAATTAGTTCAAATTAGTGCAGTCTTACTGTACTTTTGCAGCAGTCGGATCAGTTCAGGCAGCATTGTCCAGAAACGGTGTTTCTTTTGCTTGAAGCAATTGTTTTCTGACAGGTAGTGAGCAAACCATGGCATGAGCTGTTGTGTGAAGGAGTTACAAATTTACATCGAATTGCATGAGTTATACATCTCTATGTCAGAAAGAAAAACTATAAATTAAGCTTTAGATCTATAAATATCATTAGGTCTGGTAACCAACGCTTCTGAACGACAAACAGTTTATGCTGAATAAGGCATTGAAATTTATGCACAACTGAATGCAGAGCAGAACGTCTTGCTGACTAAGCTTTGAGAAGAGATCTATATTTCATTCACCTTGTGGCTAGTAATAATTAGTAATTTACAAATTATTAACACTGACTAGTATTGCACTTCTGCTATTCTTTTCTACATTTGTCCAAATTTGTTGTGCAGTTTGCTTGATTATAGAATACAAAGTCGTGAAATAGTCCATTCTACTACTAGTTAGTAATTTATGGAGTATTAGAATTAGGATAGCAGTAGTTTGTAGTTTTACTGCACAGATCAAAAAAGTGCGATCAGCTGTTTTACGCAAGATAAATTGATATTCCTTGTGCCTTTACCTGCTGTAACTTCTATTTTACAAAAATTCATGCTTGTGAACTTTGTGCTCTTTTTTTTTTTTTTTTTTGAAGACACTGTCTTTCATATAGGCATTTTTACAGTTTGGAATTTATGTACTGGTGAGATAACCTAAGACCCAACATTCAAACTGGACGGTTTTGTGGAGCCTTTGAAATGTTTTGTTTGCAGAACAAAAGTAGCAGAACAGGAGAGGCCTGTGTTCAGAAGCACAAACGTCTAGATGTAGATCTCTGTACAGGTTTACGCACCTGCCTGTCATTTATCTATTCATACGCTCAGTGTTGCTGATGAGTCATCATGACCTGCTAGTAAGAATCACCGAGAAAAAGTGCCGCATATGTTTAGTTTATGTTATTGCCTTATATGCGCACAATAGTAACCGTTACCTTTCCTGCTGCAGGTGCCTTTGAAGAATATTAGTTAGTGCTCTGTTTCCACTGAAATTTGAATTTAGTTAGACACTATGCAAACAAAGCCAACACCTCTAGTTCCAAGCATCAGTATTAGTGGTCCTTTAGACCTGCCGATATTGCAACAAATAGAAAATTCAAAATTACTATGTCAGTTATAAAAGCTGCAAATACAAGCACTGTGGTTAAGATGGGCGATTGGTGCCAGCTGGGACACACAGCACATGGAGCATATAACCGGTTATCTTATTCAAATAACCTGGAATCAAGAAAGGTGAGATCCAATGGTAGTATAATGAGAATTCGCAGGTATAGGATAGTGAAAGCCACGTCTGTTTCTTACGTACCTGCATCATCTTTGTCCATTTATCTGCTTTGGGAACTAAATTTTCACTCTGATCTTGCAATTGTTTATTTTGAGTCTCTCGCGCTAAAACCTTGTAAGGATGCTGGGACCAGTGTAAAATGTGCAGATAGAGAACTAGAAAGAATGCGTTGACTGTTTACGCATTACATTACAAGCTAAGCTTTTGCAGAAGCCATTCCCAAGATGCAGCCATTTTTTTACGACTTTATGTGCATCATCGAATGCGTAATTTTCAAATGAATTCATCAAGCAGTTGAACCCCTTTATAAGAGACGTGCACTGGGCAGCAATTCTTGTCTTTTAGATGCAGTTTCTCTTATAAGTGGGGCACCACGTATGCGTTTTCTCTATTTCAATATAGACACACTGGTGTCTTTGATACCCATTCGTCTCTTACATCAGTGTCTCTTATTAAATGGTTAGACTGTATTAGAAAAAATGTTTCTGCTGCTGCAGCTTCCTTGCATCGAGTTCAGTTTGTGTGGCATGTTTCTTTTTGCCTTTTTAATTGATCAGTGTTACAGATGCCTGTGCATTTATGACAGAGAAAATTTGCATTCTTTAATGGACATAACCATTTTGTTATTGTAATACTTATCTGAGAATTGATGGTGCAAATACTGTATATGATAGTGGGTCGCCCCATTTTGCCTTAATTTGAAACCCAAAGTTGGGGGATCGACCTAGAATTAAAAAGTAGTTTCGGTTGTAAAGTAGTTTTTAAAATGATCCCCACATATTTTCACAAAACTAGTTTTCCAGCCTAGATTTCTAGCACTATTACGAAGCCTCCTCACCACATTAGTGGCTTCACAATGTCAAAAAAAAAAAATTAATGCGCTCGTGTTTTTTTTTTTTCTTTTCTGTGCGATTTCAGAGGGGGGTCGAACTCTACTAAACACTTGACAAGTGGTTCTTAAATCTCTGCATTGTCCAATAGGCGTGCACGTCCTATAAAAAACATTGGCCCACCTCATTTTGAAACAAGGATGCGAGCAACAGAAATACTCAGACTCAATATAACAGGCCCAAATATAATGAAATATTCTTTATAATGAAGTATACGAAAAATAGTTTTGCAATAGATATAGTGTTAGGAATAAATTTTTATAGTATATTTTCTGATATAACAAAGTTATTTACATGTAAGATGTAGCTTTATTATAATAAGGTTTGAGTGTATTCGAAATTCCCATCATAAGCACTGAGCCTGCCATCAATTTTTTCTCTTAGTCAATAGCATGACTAATTCAAAAATGTTGCATGTTCACAACTTGCCTCAAACATGATCAGGACTCTGCATAGACAGCTGGACAAGTATACGTGAGCACGCATGCTTGCGGGTTGTGCTGGTGAATGTATATACGGTGACTCGAGCTGCTCGACAACTGATCTAGACAGTACATTTGCAATTTGAAGACGCTGTGCATGTCTGCATGTTGTGCAATCTCAGAATGCGTAACGCAACAGGCGTTTACCAACCAAGAAACCTGTTGTATTGTGCAGTTGCGCAAGGCCTTCAGGAACCAAAGTGCAGAGCTGCGGCGGCTGCGAACCCAGCTGGCCAGCAAGGACAAGAAAATCCAAGAACTGGAGAGCCAGCTCCAATTACAGGCACACAACGGCGGCTGCTAGGAGGCGCAACTGCCAGGCCACGAAGCAATGCCGCATGTGCACTAAAGACTGTACAAAGCCTCCCGTCATGGAAGCAGTTTCTCACAACGAGCTAAAACGCTGCCCACTGCGCCCTTTGCAGGTTGCCTTCCTTGTAAATGCAGGCCTTAGATGTGATGAGCTGTGCAATGCTCTTTGTGCAGGGAACTACCGCTTGTGCTTTGCGAGGCATCCATGTAAGTGGGGAGGGACGTGGCCCTCTAGAATGCACCGCTCGTTCTCTGCCCAATGCTGGATGATAAACTCAATGTGCAAGCCTACCCGCAATGTCTGGCTCGCATATGTGCAATCTGCTCGTGTTGTAAAGAGCTAATGTTGATGTTTAAGCGAGCCCGTACAGAGCCACGATGAGAGGTGGCGAAAAAGATGGCGACACATGAGGTACGCACTTGGTGCACCTTGCAAGTGCGTTCGAAAAAAGTGCTCATCATCCTGTGTCTTGCTATCTCTGTGCCACCACTCATCAAGGCATTCACGCAAAGCCTCAGACAGGCATTGCACGAGAGCAAAAATGCTGTCGTGCAATGCAGGCGTGCAAATCAGTTAAGAATATTGTTTGTTTCTTTTTGAGCGCTAGCAAACGTATGAAATAATACCGAGAATGTAACAAACTATACACTATAGAGGAAAAAATGTACGAGCGGTTAAAGCTTAACTTCAACACCGTTGCTGCAGCTCCACGTATACCGAGCTTTTATATTTTGTCAATATTCCATTTTTTGTCGCGGTGTACAGTTGTGTGTGCCAGTATTGTTTTGTATAAACATGTTAATGCTAAGTCAGCAGTGCTGTTAAGAGCTGCATAAAATGTGCTCGATTTATGGTTGATTTTTTTTTTTCTTCACCAGACCAAGGTCTATTATGAAATTTCTATGCAACTTCCTTTGGCTTGGCAAATAAAAGCTTCTCCAAATGGGTTAGGTGTGCATTTCACCATTGCCTGCAATATATGAATGAAACAGGTGAACCTTATTTTTACCGGCGTTTTTAAATACCAACATTTTCAACCTCTGCCATCATCATCACGAGCCCTTTTCTGTGCACTAGAAGGAGAAAGGCCTCTTTTAATGATTTTCCATTTGCCACCTTGGACAGATGCCATTCTACGCCAGTAACTTTCTTAATTTTATCACTCTGCTTATCCCGAAGCCACTCTTTGAACATCTTGATATCCATTTCGTCGCTCTTACCGACCATTAACTCTACCACAAGTCTCTCATACCAGGGGAGGATGCAGCCATTCATTTTAAGGGGATTGGTCGCCTAAAGTAACATCGGAGAGGGGGCCGAGGGCATGACTTTTTAGGGTCAAAGCTCCTTGTGGTGCAGAACAGTACATCCCTCCGGCGTAGCTTGCAAAGCATATCCTCAGACAGATGGGCGGACGGATGCTTTGCCCTACTCATCATCATTCACTCCGTGTATATGCTGCGTTTTTTTTGTTTTCACTAGCAGGAAAACCCCTTTGTAGCATAAATACTGTTAATGTGGGCTTACAGTGGCTTCACTTCTTTGTCTTAATCGGTGATGTAAGGTAGACTACAAGCACTGAAGTGCTGACACAAACTTTGGGGGCGGACGATCGTCCCTATCGCCCCCATCCCCTCTGGGTTCACCTCTGACTCGTGCATTATGCCATTTTTCAAGTACACTTCTATTCGAGGTCAAAAATCTACTCGAATTATTTTGTTAAATAGGGAAGTTTGTAGCATACTTTTCGGCCATTCAAAACTTAAAATGGCAGTGTAGCGACACTGGAAACCTACCTCTACAAACCAGTAACTAGCGTGAGAGCGTGTGTAAGGTTGGTAAACTTTACATGTCACTGCAGCACTCCAGGTATGTTGTCTTGTGACTGTTTATGAATGGCTGCTGATATTGAAAAATAGGATGAACGAACGCAGTGAACTGTGTGATCCAGCCGAGCTAGGAAGGGGCCAGTGCCATTCGTTGCATAAACCACAAAACAAAGAAAGCAACCATTGTCGCAGTGTTCCTGCAAGTGCATTTACAGGACCGATGAACTGCAGCTGCCCTTTGGATATTCTCGTAAGAGTGCTAACGACTGCTCATTCAACGTTGCCTTACATGGGCAAAGCCTGCGGTCTTATCCAAATGAAGCTAGGGTCGTGATTAAGGCGGCCACATGTTTACTATTACATCACACACTCGAAAAAATCTGTCTATGTAAAAATTAAAAGGAATTCACTGCTGTCTCAACTCGTTTTAGGAAAAACTTTTGTTAAATCTGATTCACGGCCAAGTTTCGCAAGTTCAGGATGACAACATTAAACCCCATGGGTACTTCAAGGGCAGTAAAAGTGTTTTAGGGAATTGGGTTTTGTAAAGTTGAGTTTTAACAATACATGCATCCCATTTAGTAACTGCAAGCAGGTACTTAGGGGTAAAGGTGGTTTTATCTAAATAGCCTTCTCCCCTGACGATGAAATGGGCTCACCCTACGGTTCAATTCATTCTTCAAAAATTAATCAGCGTTTTGCATGCTTCCTGCCACATTGCTTACACATTATGGGGAGAATTTGCAAAAAACAGCCATTCCACAGAGATAAAAAGCTCGGAACAGAATGCAAAGCAAGCTCAATTGAGGAATCTGCAAATTTAAAGAAACTGCAACTATTTCAGACATTCCGTTCATGTGAGTATCTTGATAGGCCGTTAATGAATTTGTGAAATTGTTAATAAATAAAATAAATGAATAACCTGCGAATTCCTGCAATCAAGGAGAGGAGCATTGATGCAAGCATTTCTTTGCTTTTCAATAAAAAGTGAAGATGAGCTGGCTTCATCTGAGCTTTGCCACGCCTCAAGAGATGATAGCACACACCTTGTAGACCAGTGAAAACAGGAGAGTTTTGTTTTCATGGCAAAATTAAACCACATTGGCAAGAGAAGTCTACATTAAAGAAATGTGGCCATCTTTTTATTATAATAGTGTTAGAATAGGTAGAGTAGTGCGGCAACGAAAGATATAACAAGAATTACATTCAGATGCAGCACACAAGCAGCAGCAAAATTGGAAGAACAAAGACCGGCAAGCAACACATTGTGTTTAAATCGTGGCTCTATTTATGGCTTTGCTGCTTTTGTTGTTGCCTTTCAGTAACTTTTCCCCGTAATCTTGCTCAAAGGAAGCATCTACTCCTCCACTTACCCATCATCAGAACACTGCCAACACAAGTTTTATGCAGACTATGATGTGCGAAACTTTTCAGGAATTTTCAGGAGGAGGAGATTAAGAAATCTCCTCCTCCACTTTTCATCATCAGAACACTTCCAACACAAGCTTTATGCAGACTATGATGTGCGAAACTTTTCAGGAATATTGGAAAAACAACTGCCCTGGTTTAACACCTGAAAATAGCATGGAAAGCATGGTGGGAAAAAATTGGCCCCGTATCTGCATGTAATCTGCAAATGTCGTCGAAAGACGATAGTCTTGTGTGTGGAGAGAGTGAACAAAACATTTATTTGATGTTCTGCGCAAGAAAATCGGTGAATGGTATTTCGAAGGCACTGTGGTAGAGTGCCTCGAGCGTGCAGCGGAGGCGAACGAGCGCATCAAGTCACATCACACGTGAGACATGAGTGCCATCTGGCAGTTTCTTTCGAAAAACAAAGCGCGTGGCCGTGCACACCAGTCTCAGAGGTGATAAGCTGTAGAACGCGAGGCGACAGGTAGGTGCCACCACTTCGTCTTAGCAAAGCGTTAGAAACACTCCCCGTTCCGTCCAAGCGTTGCATGGTATGCGCAGCGTGATAAGCGCTACGGTCCGTAAAATTACTTATGTATGTGTTTTCTAGTAAGAGATGCATATGCAGAATATATGCTGCGTGTTGTTATGGTGCCCCAGACATGTGCAATAATTGCTTTTTAATTGACAATAGCAGAAGTATGAACGCTAAACCATGAGCAACATTGGTGGTCGCTGCAGATGGGGTCGACCGTTTCAAGTACCAGATGCCGGTAAAGGTGGACAAACAGACAAATGTACAGACAGACAGACCAAACTTTTCGTGTCGACTGGAGAGCAAACATACCCTGCACACTCTCCATACTCACTTTTTTTGTTGTTGTTGCTCTTCCAAGAATATAGAAGATGAACCAACTAACCTATACTTAAATGCTGTTATATAATAGCATTTATTCTTCAAAATATCTATGCCACTTTCATAATATACCTAATTCATGAACTTACTTGGGCAAGTTGGCAGCTATGCTCCATATAGACATACAAGTTCTCTGACCTAAAAAAAAAATTGAACCAACTGAACTTTTAATTTAGAAACAGCATTCCCAAACAAATGCTGTCACAAAACTGATACAAATGGCAAGCAAACAAAAACGTAAGGACGCTATTTGGACAACTCTTGGTGAAGTATGCACATGTGTTAGCCCCAAGTCTGCACCCTCCTCGCCTGCAAGTCCCCTCCTGTCTCACTAACAACTCTTTGCTTTTGACTCATCTCTAGTATGAACGTTGGCAAACACAAAAAAAATATCACAAGCACATTCAGGAAGTGAATGATGATGAGTGGGCGAAGCAGTGGGATCATTCGGTGTTACCGTTGATCACCCGCGACATTGACCACTCATGCATGTAAATGAGTGACAAAGCGGTGTACAGTTATTTGCAATGTTTATTGGTCATAAATGGTATGTTGTGAATTTTGTTTTGCCTTTATTATTACTGCTTTGTGGTATCGAATTTAGCCTGAAGTTGGCAAAGACGAGGTCTGTGCTCATCCCCCTGGTGGTTGTTTTCAGTCATACGAAGTACGTCGGAAGAGAGCAGCGCTTTGAGATAGGTAATAGTGCACTTCAAGTTGTAAAAGAGTATGTCTACCTAGGGCAGGTAATAACCGCGGAGCCGAACCACGAGATTGAAGTAACGAGAAGAATAAGAATGGGGTGGAGCACATTTGGCAAGCACTCTCAAATTATGACAGGTACGTTGCCACAATCCCTCAAGAGGAAGGTATATAACAGCTGTATCTTGCCGGTACTTAGCTACGGAGCAGAAACGTGGAGACTTACAAAGAGGGTTCAGCTTAAATTGAGGACGACGCAGCGAGCAATGGAAAGAAAATGGTAGATGTAACCTTAAGAGACAAAAAGAGAGCAGAGTGGATTAGGGAACAAATGGGGGTTAAGGATATCATAGTTGAAATCAAGAAGAGGAAATGGACATGGGCCGGACATGTAGCGCGTAGACAGGGCAACCGCTGGTCATTAAGGGTAACTGACTGGATTCGCAGAGAAGGCAAGCGGGTTAGGGGGAGACAGATGATTAGGTGGGCAGATGAGATTAAGAAATTTGCAGGTATAAACCGGCAGCAGCAAGCACAGGATCGAGTTGACTGGCAGAACATGGGAGAGGCCTTTGTCCTGCAGTGGACGTAGTCAAGCTGACGGTGATGAAAGTACATCGTAGAGCATATCGGGGTATCATAGACTGCACTAGCCAATCGTCCGTGATCGTCATCGCATATGGTGGGTACTTCCATGTGCTTGGATACGGTGAACAATGCCAACGTCAATAAACAAGCCTCCACCATAAGGAGCTTATCTCCTGCAACTTCAAACCAGTACCAAAATTAGCACTAGCAATACTGGACATGACATTATTGCAACATTATGGCATAGACTATAAACTTTGCTTACTAACACTGTGCAGTAGTGAATTCTACATGGTATGATGAGGTTTACAAAAGAGTAAATTATTTGGACAGTTCGACAGCACTTCTTGTACGACAGGGAGTGCTCAGTATATATTCCCATAACAAAAATATTACCAGACGAAAGAGAGCACTCTTTAAGATGGCTATAGCGACAAGACTAGGCACAGCACAGAAACTTAACAGCAGTGCGACAATAGCCCCTGTGCATAATACAGTCGTACTTTATTGCAGCTCTACTTTAAAAGTGATGCTCCTTAGGACCTCACGATGTCCATCCAACTTCGATTCGTCCGGGCGCCGTGCACAGTCAAAATGCAGGTGCAAAACAGCAATGTACAAAGCCGTCTACAAAGCATACATAGCATATATATGGTTTAAATAAATAAGAGGCCACAACATCGTAAAAACACCAACATTCAACCACCTACCAATCAAAGCATATGACAGGGCCCTAGGTTAAAAAGAACAAACAAAAGGCCACAATGCCATAAAAACATATAACCACTAATCAATCAAAAGATATGACAGAATAAAAGGCTGTTAACAGGAACAAAATAGAAGGTCAAGATCTAATGCACACTGTTTTGTCTCATCATCACTATTACATCATAAACTATTTTTTCACGCGCAGTTCAGGAAATAGTCGGGTAGCGCTGCACATTAACGTTCTGCTCAGTGATTCAAACACAACACACTCCACATGGCCACACCGATTTCATAAAAGGAAGCTAATGTCCACTTCAAATTACTGAACTTCCTGTACGTCTGGAATTGGCTAGCACCTCCTTTTTGTCCATCCCTGCAAGTCAAAAAAAAGGAACTACAGTTTAAGCCACAACAGTTCACCTGTTCAAATTGCTAGCTTTTGCCAACAAGAGAAATAGTGTGCTGCATGAAGTTATATGTTATGTTCTTGCAGTTCCCACATTACTGTCACTCGTGCTAAAGCTGCTTATTGTGGAAAAGTGAAGACTCAGCTAGAAATTGCCTGTGCGGGCAGCAGCATCATACACCCTACAGTAAACTTTACGGAACGTGCAATTCTAAAAAAAACTATGTTCGCACTTTATCTGGCAAAATATCCTCCAAATAAATGCTCCGGCCAGTAGAAATTCTTGCGACCTTTACAGTTGCCCGCCAGGTTGAAAGTACCATGCACGTACAGTGCAGAAATTCATGTTTGCAGTGGTGTAATAGCTAGTGCGTGCAGTCAATGGTGCACAGCTGCACATTTTCGTTATGGCAAGTTCCACCGAGAGAACAGCAGCACTTGAAAATGTGCTGAAAGTGCTCTTAAGAACCTGCATCTTTCATGAGAGTAGGAGCACTGTCATCCAGTGGTAGGGCGAGATTTCGCAGCACCAAGAGCCATCAGGAGCAGTTTGATAAGCTCTCGCCTCGAAAGTAGAGCAGGCAGACTATGAAGAGAGTCGGATGACTTTTAAACGTCCCGTCCACATCACTTTTCTCAAGCGGGCGGGTGCAGTGGCAACGCTAGCAACAGTGTGCAGTTGGCTATATCGACACCATTTGTACTAGTAAGAACGGCAACTACAAAGTGTGCACAGCTAAGTTGACTGGTTTCATCATTGCAAATATGTAGCACGTAAATGTAAACAGAGGTGATTGTGTGATTGCATGCATGATTTGCTGCTGGCCAGCAGAGAATGCTGCGGTTTCATATATTTTGATCACATGGTATGTTTCTCTTCACCAGTTCTCTGGGAGCGTGCCGCATTCCATTGGCAGATTGATGTGGCCCTGCTCCAGTGCTTTGCCCCTAGCTCTTCACTGCACACCACGTCTGCGCCTGTTCCCTCAAATGAAATTTGCCTTAAGGATATGTAAGAATACTCAAATAACCTGGTTCACGAGTGCGGCTACCAAACAAACGGTCTAGGTGTCACACACAGGGTTAGGTAAGCAGCTTTTATTGTTATGCGCCAACCTCAGAAATAGCATCTGGCAAACAAAGTCAACATTAATCTTCCCAGAAAAGGAGAAAATTTAAACAGCAAAGTACCTGCTAATTATGTCCAATGACACACCTGCAATCGGCCAATCAGCAGTCCACCTGTGCCTGCTCTTTTATACAGCAAGTGCCAATTTTGACACATTTGAACAATTTATAATTACAATGTATAAATTAACATCTACAAGGTACAGCCTGTATGTGCTCCTCACTCATGCACATCACAAAACCTTTCTTGAATCAGTCTCGAAAAGCACAATTCAGACATCAACGTACAAGTGTGACTGCAAGTTGTTCAAGACCAGCTCCCATGATTCGCCCGAAATGGCACAAATGGCAAGTCATCTGAAAGCTAAAAAACCAAGGCTTAATGTCAACAGTACTTGTCACTAAATAAAGTTCCGAAACTGGCCAACGAGAGACAAGGCAGCAACATGAATGCATACCGACGACCGAAGGTTTATCGAAAAACTAAACAAGCAGACACATTTCATTAAAAACGACCCATACATTCTACTACTGAGAAGCCTAAGTGATTTCGATAATCTACTTCTGCATTTCACAATGAAGTTGAAGCTGTGGCTATGCCTTTGTCGTCTGCTCTTTGGATAAAGAAAGCTCCTCCTGAAAGTTCAGTAACACATTGAAATGGCAGTTATGGAAGTGCACAGTTAAATTGGAAGATGGCTTGATGCTTAATGATCACAAGGCAATTGTTAAGGCACCAGCCAGGAGAGCCAATTTAAGACCTGTAGGCGAGAAGAATAAAGTTTAATAATATTTGTGGTTTTACATGCTGAAAGCACAGTAAAATTATAAGGAACGCCATAGTGGCAGGTTTCAAAAATTTCAACCATCTGGCGTTCTTTAACCTGCACTGATATCACACAGTACACAAGCCTTTTATTAAAGGGAAACTAAAGAAAAAAATGAATTTGATCATATAATTAAATTGAATTTCACAATACTGAAAACTCTGCTCGAAGACACTTGGTAAATGAGAAAATGCGTGAAATGCAAATAACAACGCCACCTTAAAGTTCACACACCAAACATCAAGACCTCATAGATCTTGACGGCATTTACTGGAGGTTACGTAGTTCCTAATCGACGTAAAAGTTAAGCACATTGTGCTCTGAGGGGCCATAGATTGACAAGCCAGCGACAAATGAGTTTTCGGAGTGGAATTTATCAATCTAGACCCGTTCATTGTTCTACTTCCCTTCAAAGAGTAAGAGGCGAAAGGGGACGTGGTGCATTAGGAGTGGGGTCTAAATTCCAGGGCCCCACTGACTATAAAAAAATTACTCCGGCAGCTTCACCCTAGTGCTGCTAAGCCTGAAGGAAGTTCACAGCTGGGAAGCCTGCTTTGTTTCTTGTTCACTTTTCCACTTTTTCTGGATTTTGTATTGTGCTGATAAATATCCAAGGCAACAGTAGAGAGTAATGAGTAATGCTTTAATGCATACATAATGGATGTACATCGCACATGTGCAAACTATATCGCTGTAGGTGAACGGCAACGTGCCCGATACATCCTTCTGCAAGTACAAAAGTTCACACAACAGAGTTTACACTATCTGCTGAAGGCTCGCATCGTACCCAAGATGCCGAAGAGGCTCGACTGAGCGTCTCGACCTTCTCAGAGCTGGATTCATTGCGCAGGCATGCACTGTCGCAGTTGGCACACTTGGGACTTCAGCCTGGATGACTGGAGACGACCCATGGCAAGGTAGCATGATGGCCTGTTGTGCCGAATCTGTGGGTGCTATGCAGGGAGTCATAGCGGTAGGGAGGAGCGTAGAAAGCGCACGAAATTTGTCGTCACTTGACTTGGGACAATAGACCTTGCTTGTGCAAAGTAGGTGATGTCTGTTGCATCTGAGCATGTGGTGGCGCCCCTTTTGCACCATGTAAGACCTCAGACCAGCTGCGCCGATGATCCTGCCCTTACGTGACCACGCATTGTTCGAACTACAGTCCATGGCGTCAGAGGTGGTATCGGTTGTCCCTTCTTTTGTTGCAGGTGCATTGTCACTTTCGTTTTGGTGACTTCGTTGAAACCCGGAATGTTACTTTCAAGGCGCCAGCCAGATGGAGACCATCCATCTTACAAGAGCAATGACCGATTTGGCAAAAGTTCTAACCATGGAGTCCTTGTACCTCTTCGCCAGTGGTTACCTTGCAAATGACTGTGTTTAGATAGTTGACATGAGCAAATGAGCAGGCTAGCTTGCGACGCATTTCTTTGGCGACCATTGCGCCCATGAATTGTACGGCACGAATTACGACGTCCTCCGTGGCACCAGTGTTGTCGTTTTCAGTCTATTGGGACGCTCCTGACAGCATGTCTGCTAGTATGAGCTCATTGCGATAAACTGCAAAGAATATTCACATTTTATAAGCCACAGAAAAACATCTGCAAGCACAGTGGCTTGTCATAAACTTCTTGGATGCTAATGAAATTAATGGTTTGTGATTGGTTTCGATGATGAATTTCTGGTCGCACGTAAAGTGATAGAATTTTCACACGGTAAAATAATGCTTAGTGCCTCCTTCTCACTTTGTGCATAGCATTGTTAGGCTTCCCGATTTCAGTGCACAGGAAGCGTAGCAAGCGGTCACCAGCTGTTGTCTGCCTGATATTGCACAAGCGCTGCACCTACACCTCTTTGCAAACATCGCATATCATTGTAATTACTTTTCTGGGATCAAAGATGGCTACCAGTGGGACTAAAGATAACACGCGAGAGAATGCTTTCCAATCTTTTGCATGGTTTTCAGTCCACTCAAAAAACGCCAGGCCTGCGCGGAAGGCGCAGCACAGTTATAACGAAAGCTAGAAGAGAGAAGAGCAGCCTTTCAGAACCTCTTCTAAACGCTCATTAGGTAACCACTGCAAGCACACTTGCTTGATACTCACTACGGCATTAAGGTAGTAGGCTAGCATTCGCTATGCTATTTTTCATCATTCTTCTGAGAAGCATGGTATCCGCTAACAATTAAAAGTAATTTTGTGCTAATTGTTCATGCAGTGGCTGACAACGATGAGGAATTATGCCTGAAGTGCGTATGCGCCCCAGTTAATAGCTGAACACAAACAAGCTTTTGTAATGGGTTAGAGCATTGGACGACCCACTCATTATGCTATTCACATTGTGCGAGGACTGGTTGTTTTTTCACTGTTTTAAAATGCTTTATAAGTCGTATTAACACGATTGCTTTACCGATATCAAGCCTGCTTAAGGCAAGTTCGCCAACAAGTCCCAAGCACCGGCATGGCTCAGTGGTAGAATACTGGACTGGTGCCCCGCGGACCCGGGTTCGAGCCCTACTGTGCCAGTGGTACTTGTTTTTTTTTTCTTATTTCATGTGACAGTGCTTAAGGGCATCGGCGGCGGCAGACAACTATGGCGCTGCATGAGACCCGATTTGTGATCCCATAACAGCTTTCGCTTAAAATGTTTTTTACCTTGATAATATCATGCAGTTGTGTGGTTATTTCAGTCAGGTGTGGTACATACTTGCTAAAGTAGTTAAGTACCCCGAGCATGCACTTAACATCAGCCTTCGATTCTGGCGGCACGACATTTATCAAACTTTAAGCTTCAGGGGCGATGATATGCCTTTTCAACTGATAACGTCACGCAAGAACTGTGTTTTTTTTTAGCAACCTAAATTCACATTTTTGTGCGCCGTGCGTCAGGCCAGCTTTATCAGCTACCTTCAAAACTCTGTCATAATGCTCCATTTTCATTTTGCCCCAAACTAGGTTGTCATCGATGTATACCTGAATGTCTGGCAAGCCATCGAGAAAGTGGCTCGGTGCCTGCTGAAAAACTACTAGGGCTGATGAAATGCTGAAAGGCAGCCGTAGATAACAGTACTTGTCAAACACGGTCGCAAAAGAGCATTTTTTGGATGTTTGTTCATTTAGTGGAACTTGGTGGAACCCGGAGTTCAAGTACCAATTTGCGAAAGCAGGCAGCACCAGCAACTGCAGCTTCAATATTTTCAGGAAGCTGATAATACTGCCCCTTGATATGTTCACTGATGCGAGTTGGATTCATGTATACCCTTAGACTATGATCTTTCTTCTGCAGAAAAACTAATCGAATAACCCAGTCTGTTGAGTTAGATTGCTTCTTGATAATCCCGGCACGTCCCATTCTTCCAAGCTCTTCATGAAGCGGCTGACGGAGTGCAAGCGGCACCTGACGTGCTCAGCTGAATGACCGCGATTCCAGCATCATGCTGTGAGGCTGCTTCATACACCTGAGACCCTGAAAGACGACGTAGCTCATACTCGTGGCAAGCGTCAACTGTGCCGACAGTGCGTCGAAAAAGACCTAAGCTTTTACTAGCATTCAAGCCAAGTAGGGCCTGACCATTCTTACAATGAAAAATGTGATATCTCTAGTTGTATCTCCTATAGTGACAGTTTGTGATGTTCTTTAGAAATTCTTGATCACTCCTTTGTTGCATGCTCAAGGTACTGAATTTGGGGGCTTTAAATGACATTCAATTGTCATCTATCAGTAAACAGCAAAGGATAGGAGGATAGCCTGGGAGCCTGGATCAATCTTGAACAGTACTACTTGCTTGGCAACATATGCTGTCACTTTCCAATACATGCCTCTGCTGCTTTCATTGCCTACTTAATGAATATCAAAAGTATCATCGACACCTTGCTCAGTCACTTTCCTTACTTCGTTCTGGCCGATATGTGTCGGGCAGCACCCTGCAAAAATAATGAAGGCTATTGCAAGAGTTATTTATTTATTATACCCTCAGGGCCAGAGGCATTACAGAGGGGAGTGGTACAGAACAAAGGCATAACATGAGGTAGCATGGTTACAAAAAAACGTTGTGTACATAAAAAGGAAAAGGAAAGACAATTATTTATTAGTTACATCGTTTGCCATAAGCGAAAACACTTTGATGGTTTGTGCTAGCAGTTACACTTCTTGCACCTATAATCCCTGCCATTGCGTTGATGGTCGTCTCGACACTTCGTTGGTGTTCGCTTTGAGATGGCATCTATCATATTGTTGCTTTCACGCCACACCACCTTCCTTTGTGCCAAAGCATTGGCAACATTGCACATTTCTTCTGCTTTCTGCAGTGTTAGGTTCCTTTCCTGAAGCAATTTTTCATGAAGTTTTGCGTCATTAGTGCCAAACCCTATGTGGTCTCTCAGCATTGAATCTTTTTATTCACCAAAGTTGCACTGCTCTGCCTGCTCTTTAAGGTCCCAAAAAATTTTCAAATGGCTCTCTATCGGCTTGATTCCTCAGGCAAAACAAGTATTGTTGCATGAACTTTATTTCTCACCTCAGGAGCAGTAGGCTTCAAACTTTTGCACAACAGTTCCTAGTTCTCCTGGCTTTCTCCGTCCATGAACTGGAATGTGTTGCAAAGGCGTCATTTCCGGCAGCGTTGAGCAGAAGGGCAACTTCAGATGCAGTCGCCTGGAGAAACAAAACAAATTTTTGATTAAAATGTTTCCAGTTCAAAGCCAGGTTACCTTTCCCCTGAGGGATTCCACGGGCCTTAGTTCCATTAGTTATTCATGGCGACCGAAGTGGCACCGCTGCCACTTCGGTCGCCATGTGTCGCGCTGATAAATGACTAAGGCAACAGCAGAGTGCACAACGAGAATGAATAAATGCATGCGCTGTGTCCATAGCTTGGTGGATGTGCATTGCACATGTGCGAGCAATATCAGCTGTAGGTGAACAGTACGTGCCCAATGCCGACTTTTCTCTTTATTACTATTTATTTCGATTTCTATTCTTTTTTTTCTTCGTATCCCTCTTTATTTATCGCTAGCTTTCTTCTCCAACTTTTATACATGGTTTCTGTTCTCTGCTCGAAGACAAAAAGAAGACTTCTCCTTGGCTGGCACACGCTCGATATGCTACATGCGGTTTTCCCTGCGTTAAACCAAACGACTATGTTAGCGTACGACAGCCTTCCCTCCCAAAAGTGCTCTGCACGTAAAATCTCAAATGCACCTGCTTGTCAAAGCTGTAGCCTCCATGGCAGCGTACTAACCTTAATTTTCTTGCCTAGGAATATCTACGCAATTGAGCTTTTTATTGACCCCAGCTGAAGGTTGTATCGAAAGATGTGCTCTGCATCGAACATAATTAGAAAAAAGAGGCCAGATTCCAGCAATCTTCATTTGCATGCAATTTAACACTGCCGCAAGAAGGCATGTGCCAAGTGTGTTTGAGCAGCATTCCCAGATAAGAACAAGCTCTGTTAGCAGTGCCGAGCAAGGGTGGCGGGCACGAAGTATCAAGCACCAAGAGAAATCGTCTTCGATTGGGGAGGGCACGGCGTACGAAGCTTCCTTCTCTTGTATAGATGTATTAAAGTACCTCCATCAGATGAGGAAACCCTCGGACATTGCACTCTTCCACTCTGAGACAATTTATCTTGGCGCCTGACACTTTGTGCATGCCACCCCTGGACACAACCGTTAAACTTTGTTCCTACCTCCACACAAGTCCCCCAGGGTCCTTTCCTATCCAAAAATACAACACCAACACCACGTTTGACACATGTTTTCTTGAGGTAGTGTGAAACTGCGTGCAAATGATTGCTGGCAACTGACTTCTTTTGTCTCATTTCCTTGCTTTGCAATGCAGACCTTTCTTTTCAACCTTAAACTAGCTAATAATTTTTTCACACATTCACTAGTAACTGCACAGCAACTCATTGAAAAGATATTAGCGAATCAAAGGGGCTATATCAGTTGCTTGACAGTTTTTCCAGCATTGCGTTGCAAGTGTAACACACAATAACAAAACTTACCCAACTAAGAAAAATATCTAAAAAATATACAGCAACATATACATTAGCCAACGTCACGAAAAATAGAGGCAGTCCTTTACACAAGTGAACCGTAGACTGCCACAAACAGCAGTGAATGTAACTGTCGGGCAGACTACTTTAGTTGTACCTGTTGAACATGTGAAGTTCTAGAAATAGATCTTTTATTGAGCCTATATTTGCTGCCATTGGTCTCTTGTATTTTTCTGCAACGAAGTCTTGGCAACAAACTACTAACCTAGTGGTGCCAGTAAACATTCTCACCAAGGCTGGACAGTTGATGCACGAGATGCTCAAGTAAAAGCATCTCCTTGAGCCACAGCAAGCAAGCTGGCCAAAAGGTTATGGACTAGTGAGATGATTTTATTGCTATTATTTGTTTGGTTAATGTGGGATCTGTGATAGGCATTTAGAGCGTTAGGGGATACAATGAAGGGCGTCATCCAGCATTAGTACAAACAATAATTCCAGCTAATAAATTTAATCTTGCCCTCTTCAGACTTAAGGAAAAAGTAGCAAGATGTTATTTTGGGCGTTTTTGAATCACAAAACACTTCTCAGAATAAAAAAAAAGAAGAAAAAAATGCTAATCTCAACAAAGTGAATGATTACAAGTGGGCAAAGCTGGGTCCTAAGCTCCACAATGTCTACGGTGAAGTAACCGAATACTATAAAAGACAAACAATGAATGGAACAGATAGCGCAGGTGATTTTGTTTGATCCTGCCATATATTTGATTGATTTGCTCATAAAGCCGGTTTTTTACATATTGCTTTCGTTTTTCGTTGTACAGGTGTTAGGTTTTCGGTTTTGTGTAGCGTGATGGACTCCAACAGAGCTAGGCCCTATAGAGCTTCGTCCCTAAAGCTTCGAATTCAGAATACAAACATCCAAACCTAATCAAAGTAAAAATTAAGACAGCCATTTTTGGTTAGAAGGCAAACAGCTCGCATTTAACGCAGGTTTTTGCACTGTTATCTTCATTGCAATCAAATCGGACCTCATTAACACTATTAAAAACACAGTTGCTTAGTTTTGGGGCTGCCAGAGACTCGCCTATTTGAACATCCAGCTCCACTGCATTGTGCACTTCTTGTACTTACTTGATGTGTGCGAACTGGCGTTTTAGTCATTATTCGAACTTGAATTGGTCAAGAATGCTTTTCACTACAGCATCCGTGAGCTTGCGGTAATTCTTGTATTCGATCCTTGAATTCATCGCCACTAGGTCTAGAAAGGGGACCAATTCCTGATGGTTCACATTGTGTGGATATTTGTCCCAAATTAGAGCCTGTATATTTACGCAAGATCCCCACCACCCATATTGCTTGCTGTATGCTTAAATTCAATGCTGCTGCGCTACATTTTTTTTTTCCCTCCTCCTTTGACATATACCCGCATGTACCCTTTCCAACAAAAGTTTCATAAGCCAGCAACACTGGGCTAAGCCACTACTGTGCACTGAAAACAAATAAGCAACACTCGACAATGCGGCGCTCATGCGAGAGCAGACAAGTATGAACACAAGACGTTTCATTTCAATGGGAACATTCTGTGTGATCCGAGGTGGTATATGCACGGGACTACTCGTGCACAATGGCGGCTGTTGGCTGCTTCCTGAACATACGTGCAAATGGTGCTGCGATGGAATCTCTTTTTGAAACTTGTCTATCAGGTATACTCTGCCTCTTTCAATTCGAGCTGCAACGTTCAACTTGGAAGCTCACTGGTGTACCATTTCATCATCATCCCTGTTGCTGTGCTGCTCGTCCACCATGTCACCTTCGACAAGTCAATTTCGCTCTGAAAGAGTAGCTCATGAATTTCCTAGTCACTGGGAAACCTGCCTGAAACAAAAAACAATAAATGTGTTTTCAGCGCCCCCGCCGCGGTAGTCTAGTGGCTAAGGTACTCTGCTGCTGACCCGCAGGTCGCGGGATTGAATCCCGGCTGCGGCGGCTGCATTTCCGATGGAGGCGGAAATGTTGTAGGCCCGTGTGCTCAGATTTGGGTGCACATTAAAGAACCCCAGGTGGTCGAAATTTCCGGAGCCCTCCACTACGGCGTCTCTCATAATCATACGGTGGCTTTAGGAGGTTAAACACCACAAATCAATCAATCAATCATGTGTTTTCAGCGCAATGACCTAAAGCACTGAATAGGGCGCACTTTGAAAATAAGCTGCACTCTGACAGACGCCACTCAAAAGCAACATGCCCAAAATTTTCATGTGCCTTCTCTTAGTCTATTGAGATCATCTATACTGGCTGCTTAGCAATATTTACATAACATTTTATTAATAAGAAAAGTTTTATCTTGGCTGTATAACTGTGCGTGATTTTGTCGCACAACACCACTATTCTTTCTACTGCTGAGTGCACACATGGGTACACATGTCGTAAGGTATTTCGTTAACTGATGCTTCCGTTTACAGAAACGTCAATTTGCATGAAATGGGCTTCAAATATAGGAGAACTGTGAGCATCCTTGAAATTTACCTATTTGGGTACCCATGGACTGAAGAGGACAAGGTTTGCATTAGAGACCAATGCTTTTCCACAGCAGTAGAAGCTATCCACACATTGGTCCCCTGTGCAAATCTCAAAACAGGTTGCATTTTACAGGAAATGTAAAGCCTGCAAAGAAATCTGTATGCATTCCCTTTTTACCAAAATGTAATTAACTATTTGTTCTTCAATAGAAATTCCTTCACAATGTTTACCTTTCTGCAGTACTCTTTGCCGTATCAGCCACATTTTCAGATCGCATGGTCTTCGAAACTTCGACGTTATCTCATAACCATCCAAGCTGGAGTTTATTGCACAAAACCATCTGGTTATAAGACACACTGTAGTGGGGAAATGGATCAATTTTGACCACATGCACCCATATTCAAGTACACAAAGTGTTTTTTTAATATTATCCGCAGCAAGATGCAGCCGCCATGGCCAGCAATTGAACCAGCACGTAAGAGCTTAACAGCACGAACATGCCTAAATAAAATTTACGAAAGTTTACAATTGCAGACCCAAATACCCCGTACAATTTCAAGTGTAAATGACACTGAAATTACAAGCACGCACATGCTAGAAGTAAATTCCTGATATACCCTTGTTACACAGACATGCTAACCTGTTTATATTTATAAATGTGAAACTGAGTGCCAAGCGACTTATTTCACAGAAAAAGTTATTAGCTGGAGCCGTTAAACAAGTCCCGTGACTCAATTTTGCAATTAAAATATAAATGGCAACCAGGGTTCTAACCGAGGCTAGCACGCCTCCACATCAGTAATATTTGCGTTACAGTGCCACAGCCGTTTAGACACCATATGCAAATGTACCAGAATTTCTAAAGTAGCCTTATTGTCAACGAGGCAATCCTGCTTCAGAAAGTAACTGTGCAAAAGACTCGCAATTTGAATGACGAAGTTCTCTTCTGGCAGTGAAGATATGTTTCATAACATGGTCTTCTGGAAGTGAATTTATCCTCATGAACATTGTGTTATATACAGGTTTGTTGCATTCCTTTGAACATGTATTTACATGAATTTATGTGTATACTTTCTCTGTAACTATATATGTTTCGCCAAGTGTAGAATTAGGTATGCCCGTCCTGCAAGGACCACGATGTGGTCTGCAGTATGTACCGAACAGTAAAAAACAAAAGTCATGATATAATATTAGAATTAGTCCACTGTGACAACAGCTGCAAAGATTGAAAGTGTGCATAAGCAAAAAACAAAACACCTAGACGACTTGAAAGTGAAAGCTTTTATCATCTTTTCATTCTCACGTCTTCCCACCCACCCCTTTGAATGATTCCAGCACTTGATGAGCTTTCACACTGCCTTCAGGTTTAGCGGCATTACAAGTTCCTATGCCTCACCTGGTGTTGCCCTGCCCCTGCGAAAAACATTTGACCAGGCCACCTCGTGCGACGATGTGATCACGTGCCATCATGCCCGAAATTTGGTTGATCCGACATTGTACAACACTTTTCCACCAGTTGTGTTGATCACCAAGTTGGAAAAGTGACAAAAGAAACTTCATTAGGAACAAGTCTATTGCAAGATGCTCTTTTCACCAGCAGGTGGCCAGCCAGCTGGAGCATTATATAACTATGCCACTAGTGCTGAAAATAACCACACCGTCCAGCTCAGTTAGGAATTGCACACAAGTCCTTCCATCAAATGTGGCCAACGAAGCCACAGGTAAAGCAGTGGACACTGGACAGCTTCTCAGCCTTATGCAACCGTGTCATTCATTCGTAAACTCTCCGGTGACATGCAAATGCAGCAATACAACCCGATTTGAATTGTAACATTGAATATTGCAAAAACAGCAACAATGATAGCTTGAATGCAGCAAACACTGAAGCATCAAATAGGCAATGCTTCATTTGAGCAGTTGGAAATTGCTTTAGTGAGCAAAAAACTGAGAATGATGCTGTTACGCAACGCACTGTCTGCATCCTAGGAGATCACTTAAAGCTTTCAAACCCTAGTGGCATATTAAGTCTTCACTTCTATTATTAGATTCTCCATGCAATACTTAGTGAATAATTCAAAACTGCATGCAGAAACAGGAGCAATGGTGACCTCACTTGACTTCAGGGAATAGAAATACCGTCACTATTTGGATCATACAGGCCAATGCCAGTTAAATGGGTAGTTGACAATGGCTTCAATATGGTACTAGTCTGAAGATTTTACACTTATTCAGTGGCAGTCACGTAGATGAGCATCCAGCCAACAATGCAACAAAAGTTTCCTGAAATAACTGCCCACATACGTCTGCCATTGCTCTTTGGACAGAAGGTATGCTTCTATATTGGCGACATTACAGTCAAACAGCAGAGGTTGCCATTTCAGTAAAAACTTTATTTAACAATTGAACCAAACACTGGACAAAGCCCTTGCTGATAATTTACACTTCCACTGCGTCTCTGCGCTGAGGAAGACTGACGGCAGCAAGAAAAATCCCCGCACAACTGCAAAACTTACATGCAAAAGATAATGCACCTGTACAGGCACTTCCCCTGCAGCCAGCATGCGACAATAAAAGGCATTTCATTCAATGTTTGAAAGCAAATTGAGAAAAGGGAGGGCCAAAAATACGGATCAAGAAAAAAAATTGTGTAGAGTGATGATGATGAGGATGCGCCTGACGGCACCGTCCCTAGAGGCCACCCCCTTTTCTGGGCCAACTTTGGTGTTGCCTTGCGTGATCAAAAGTTCATTTGACGCCTGTCGTAGGCAAGCAGATGTACATAGACAGCAGCGCCCCCCCACAGCACACAGCTCTTGGAATGTGCATGGCTGCAAGGGTGACCATTTTTTTTTTTTTACAATCGTTGCAAGACAAAACCTGGTTCACCAGTAACAACCTATACAAAGCTTATATAATAATGCAAACTAATGGGTAACCACCAGAGGCACCCAAAGCAAGCAAAAGCTTCAAAAAAAAAAACTTGTTCAAGACTGAAATGAATGGGGGAAAATAAAGCTAGGGACAGGTACCGAGGATGATGCGATTGTGATGCTGCAGTTTGTTTCTCTGTCCGCCGCTGTACAAAGTCTACAGGTGACAATGACGAAGACGTTTAAAAAAAAAAACTAAAGTAAAGATGCCGGGATGTTCCAATTGGTGTTGAGTGCTTCTCCCGCCCTCCCTCAGTCCTCCCCGTCTTCTTCCTCTTCCCTCTTCCGCTTCTGGCCCTTCGGAGACTCGTTCTCTGCAAAACAACAATCAGTGCCATGAGCACTACCACTCAAACACCACTCGTCAAAACAATACGCGCAATCATCCTGCCGACTCACCGTCGCCGTCTTCGTCGTCATCCACATCATATGGGTTGTAGAAGTCTCCTTCACTTTCCTCCTGAAAAAGAAAAACGAAATAAAAGAGACGTGCAAAAATGTGTAAGACCATTCTAGCCAATACTCGGCACCACACACAGACAACATTTCACAGTTTACCATAAATGGCTGCTAAATGTAAGCACCAGCTTTGCAGAGTACAAGGCATTCAATGTTTTGCACAATACAACGCCTGCTTTTCGAAGAAGTACGCTGCACAAAAGGTGCTTACTAGCCAGCACACATAGATCGGCTCCACGTTAACTCTCTCTCTCCATATATAAATGGTACTAACATCAATGTCGTCTTTTTCTAGGTAATCGAGACCGACCTCTTCCTCCCCATCTTCTCCATCTTCCTCATCAACATCGTCATCTTCCTCGCCTTCCTCATCATCTTCGTCATCCACGTTCACTTCATCGTCGTCATCCTCTGTGGGGGGAGGGGGAATACGGAAAAGTGAGCCTTAACACAAAACACACTTGCACAAGCACGCTAGCAAAAACCTGCCTCACCATCACTCTCGCCCTCTCCATCCACTTCATTCTCTTCGTCGTCCTCTTCGTTACCTACGAGGGCAAATAATAATAAAGGGCTTCAACTCGGTCCACAACATTACACAAGAGTTGACCTAGCACAAATCAAGTGAACACAGCCTCACCATCCTCATCGTCCACCTCGGAATCCTCGGCCTCCTTCTCGTCTCTGTCGTAGCCGTCCAGGTACTTAAGGCTTGGGATGAGCTCGAACACCCGGTCCCTGTAGTTCTCGATGCTGGTAACTTCGCAGTTGAAAAGATCGAGGTTCTTTAGGTTTTTGAACTCTTTCTGCAGAGGAAGGCAGGCACGCATTAGTCCGCCCCGCGAAGACGCGCGGTCGGCGGAAAGCAGAACACTCGCTCACCAAGGGGTCCAAGGTCTCCAGCCCTTTGATCTTGTTCCCGCTCAAATTTAAATGCGTCAGCTTGGGGCTCCCGTGCAGAAGGTTGAGGCCGCCCGAGATCCTGTTGTCGCTCAGCTCCAACTGCACACGAGAGATAAGACATCAGCCTCCCGCCATGGCACACGCAAACGCACATCTCCACACGCCAGCTCACCTTTTTAAGGTTGGGTAGCTTGGGGAAGCCCTTGAGACTCGTGAGGCCGACATTGATGAGGCTGAGCGTCTCGAGGTTGACGAACTCCTCTGTGAGGCCGACGATGGCGGTACTTCTGCAGTTGTCGAGGTTGAGCTCGTGTATCTGCGGAGGAGGGAACGAAGATTACATGAGCCGCCGCGGCGGAGAGGCAGATGCCGATCGCGACGCCACACGGCTAGCACGACGCGAAACACGCCGCGCACAGCAATCGCCGAGCCCCGCGCGAGCACGCCCAGTCCCAGCGACATGGCCGCTCGCAAAAATTACGTAGTTTCAACGTAAGCGCGCCATTTCTCCGGCACCGGACACAAAGAGGATCCATATTGAAAAGAAGTGCGCGTACACATAAACAAAAAAAAAAAGAAGCGCGAATCGGCGCGTTGCCAAACTCGAAAAATAAAAACGAGACCACAACCGCGGGCGACGCGGCTTTAGGAAAGGGTGATTTGGGGCTGAACCTAATATTTTGGCCGTTCCGACGAGATACCGAGGTACGGATGCCGAACGAAATAATTGCCAACTTTTTCTTCTAACTTGCGCTGCCAATCCAGCCGAGAGTCAACATGGCGGTCGATTTCCAAGCAACCAAGGCCAGACATGGCCCAGGGCTGACATAAGCCGCGGTCGGGGCGTGCTATGGCTCGCAACGACCAACAGGACACCGAAAAACGAGGTACGCCTGCATAACGCGGGGCAAAATGCGATCATTTCGAGCTGCCAATCGGCGAACACCGCGGGGCACGCACCTCCGGCCGATAATGGCGGCGTACCGGTGCCGCACAACGTGGTCTAGTACGGTCCACACAAACACAACCGGCGACACCGATAACTGCGGTTCAATACCGAAGTCACGCAACACCCCGCTCGGACACTGGCTGCAAGCCAGCGAATGAAGACCTTACCAGAGATGACACTGCGCGCTCCTCTGGCTAATAGCGCCATGTTGACATTCAGGAGAAAACCGTCCACGTTATGCATGTGACGCTTGGATCATCTTTCTCGTGCAGTCGGATTGCGAGAGTGCCGGACGAAAGTGCGAAGGGCTTAATTTAACACGGGGCACACAATTACATACGTGGATGCAAGGCGATAAGTAGTCAATTTTCAAACATTTTGGGCGGCAAGCTGCCCTCTACGCCATGCGATGATTTTCCTATTTGACGCACTTTCTGTGTAACGGAAACTCGCCACCCACGCCGCGAAGCAACGCGACAAGCACAAATCGGTACGAATTTGCGGAAAACAAGCGGTGACTACTGGAACCGCCGGCATCGCATCTTTCCCACAGGATGCACTTCTAGCGCTCGCAGCCGCATTAAAAAGTGTGAGGTTGCAGAAAAATGAGATAATCGGCGCCTGTTGCGAAGTCGTGACGGTAAAAACGAGGGAAAACATTCACCTGCTCGGGGTTTTTGCCCCGCTTCTCCAATTCAATCCTCTTCTCCATTTGCACGACAGCAGCCGAGGCGGATGGCACGCAGCCGACTTACTCGAACACAGGCAGCGCTGAAAAGCAAGCGCCAAGCAGCGCGGCAACCTCAATATGGGGTCCTCCTTCAAAGTACATGTACGCCGTAGCAAACTAATTACTATTCATGAGGTCACGTTCAAATGTCCAATCGCAGGCGGCGAACGATCGGAGAAGGACTACGTCACGTGGCTCTCCGGCATCCGATTGGCGGAGACGAAAAAAATAGTATTTTCAGCTTTGTGAGCCACCACACCACACCTCGATTATTTTTCGGACTAACACAATAGTCACTGCGCGTGCAACTGCCAGTAACTGGCGATTGAAATCGGTACGCGACGCCTTACAAACGGTGCAAGAAATCAGCTGATCACCCGCGCACCTCCGCGATGTGCCGGTGTTCGTGAGCGGTAGGTAAATAGCTACATGTCTTTCGACAAAGCCGATTTTGTGACAAACCCAGCTGCGCACGTTTGTTTCAGGTTTTTTTTTTTCCTTATTTTTTAATGTGTCATGAATGACTTAAAGCAAACACCACAACTGCACGCAGTCGTCGCAATAAAAGCCGGCGTTGCTAGGATACAACATTGGGCAATTATTTGCTGATCACGTGTTACGCTGGTTCGCCATTTGCAAGAGCTGCGAAGCTATCGAGAAATGAGATTTCTCGCTATGTATTTTGTGCGAAAAACTTGAAAAAACGCTTACCAGAGCCTTTCGCATGTTCTCTAGTCGATATCAGCGCTTGCTTTACGCAGAGACCTCTCGATTAAACGGGTCCGCAACGGCGCCATCGCTGATGTTTGTTCGTTAGGCTTTCCACGGCTGCCGCGCACTAATTTTCGTCTTCGTTTCGTGGCACCCCGACACGTTTCGACCGCACTTGGCTCCGACAATGTCGCATTCAGCGTCAAGTCCGCGCAAGCCATGCCAGCCACAGTACTGCAGCGAGGGCTTCGAGACACGCCCGACTCCGTGCCGCACCAGCCGTGCCAACGTACTGGCGCAAAACAGGCATTGCATCCAGCATTTGCGTGGGGGCTGCAACGCGGCCGCGCCTTCGTTCAGTCAAACGGGCCTGTGTAGACATCGTGCGGTTGAGCATGCCAAATACATCTGCGTGCGTGAGTTGTAACAACGAGCGCAACGACTATCGCCTTTTTATTCCACACCTTCGAGACAAATATCGACACTACAAGCCGAAGACGGAAACACGTATGTGGAGGGTGGAACTACTTTCTTGCGCGCATTCATTTTTTTCAGACGGAAGAATTTTGAAGCCGCGATGGGCGCGCCCTTGTCATACTGGGCCTGGCTATGGTGGCCCGTTCGCATTGCCTACGACATGTAACGCGTAGATGCCCACAAACTGTTTCGCATTTTGCCGCCTGCTCCTGTTAAGGTAGCCTGCCAGCGTCATTCGTCGACATGGTCTTTTTAACCCCCTCAAGCTCGCTCGTTATTCGATGGCCGGGGTAGCTACGGATCGTGCATTACGCACCACGATGATGTAATGGCATTCCTGACCTTCGGCTATTTTTCTTCCCCTAAGCGTCGACTACGCAATTGCTAATGATGTACAGCGCTTCGTCATGCTTAAAAGACTCAGTCAGTTTTACGTCAGCACTACCAAGCGCCAGCTCGAATCTAACAGCTGACTGCCACTGATTTCATTCGCGAAAAGGAAACAGCTTCTTTCTTTCCTTTGCAGAATTTTCTTTTATTTCCCAGGTCATCCATGAAGCATAAATACATATTTGACAATGCAGTCAATACACCTGCACCGAGTTATGGTCTCCTCTCTTGGCAGCACTGAGCACATTCTTTCTGGAATGTACAGTTGGCCCCACATTTCATAAACAGCCGACTCCATCGAAGCAAGCTCTGCAGATGTTGTGTCAGAGAGTGTTCAGCCATTCATCACCATTCTCACGAAGTCTGAAACGAAAACAATATTGAAGTTTTAATTCTAATGCAACGTTCGGATCAAAAGACATGCTTAAATCATGCAAAGGTTGCAACCTATCACCGAAAGTTGGCCCTTCAAGGCCAGTATATAAACAATGTTTAATGTTAAGTCAGACATGCAATGGCATTTATTGTAACAATGCTTTTATTTAGCATTTTCAATATAATGCATCGTCATCATCAGTCTGCCACTGCAGAGCAAAGACCTCTCCCATGGTCCGCCAATCAACCCTGTCTTGTGCTTTCTGTTGCCACGTTATACCTGCGAACTTTTTAATCACATCGGCCCACCAACTTTCTGTATGCCCTTCGTGTGTTTGCCTGCTCTGGGACCAGCAGTTATCCTGCCAACGTGCATGGTCCATGTAGATTTCTTCTTGATTTCAACTACAATATCCTAAACCCCGGTTAGTTCCCTCGCCCACTCTGCTCTCTTCTTGTCTCTTAAGGTTACACCTATCATTTTCCTTTCCATCGCTTTCTGCGTTGTCCTTAATTTAAGCTGAACCCTCTCTGTAAGCCTCCAGGTTTCTACTCCGTAGGTAAGTACTAGCAAGATGCAGCTGTTATATACCTTCCTCCTAGGGGTTAATGGCAGATTCGCATTCACAATTTGACAATGCTTGTGGAATGTGATCCACCTCATTCTTATTTTTCTAGTTATTTCCCTGTCATGGTTTGGCTCCAAGGAATGTGTCTACCTGTCCCTCGTAGACACATTCTTTTACAACTTCCGGCAAAGTGCTGTTTTCTGCTGACACTGTTGCATATTACTTTAGTTTTGTGCATATTAATTTTCAGACCCACTCTTCTGCTTTCAGTGTCCAGTTCTGTAATCATGAGCTATAATTCGTCCAAATCAAAGCAATGTCATCAACAAATTGCAGGTTACTAAGATACACTCCATTAACTCTTATCCCCAACTCTTCCCAATCTAGGGTGCTCAAAACCTGTAAACACGTCGTAAATGGCATTGGCAAGATTTTGTCTCCCTGCTTTATACCCTTCCTGATTGGGATTCTGTTGCTTTCTTTATGGAGAAATGTAGCGGCAGTGGATCCACTGCAGATTTCTTTCGGCAACATAACGCACGTGTGCACGGAAACGCAAGATTCTGCTTACCAACTTGTCTGCTGGTTCGCATAAAAATACCAGTTAAAGGAATAACGTTTCTATTAAATGTGACTATGTTTTCTCGGAATGTGCAGCACTGAAATGTACTTTATAACAGACTCTTCACTGCGTTTCAATCACCAGACCAGCTGCATCATGAACTCTGCAGATTAAAAAGTGCACACTGCATAAGCCATGATGCATCAAATGAATATATGTACATACACCACAATAATATACTCTATTCCAATGATTGCTGCACTTGAAGGAATCTTGCTTCGAGTCTTCATGGGCACAAGATATAAAGCGGTTGGCAAAAAGCATAACAGTTCAGGCGACCGACGACATAGTTATTGTCCATAGTCAGGTGAATTGATGCTTATGCAATGCAATTTAAAAAATTACAATAATTGCGATACTATGGCCAAAACAATTAGCCAACTGTTCAGGGTGCGAACAGCCCACGCGCCCCATCTCAAAGAACACCTCGGCCAGGTTCGGTTTAAAAACTGGGAAGTGGCAACCCTAGCAGCAAACCTTTACCCACAGAAGAGGACTCCACATCTGATTAACAAAATTTAGGCTGCAACGTTTATAAACTCGATATAACAACTCGGATATTGCGAGACATTGGTTATAACTGAAGTAACTGAAAAACAGTATTGCAAGTGATGTAATGCTAGGAATATACCGTTACAACGAATTTTTGGTTATAACAAACTTATTTTCATGTAAGATGCAACTTCGTTATAATGAGGTTTGAGTGAATAAATGAACAGCAACAATGTGAAGGTATGCACAGATGACCATCATACCTCGCGCAGTCTTTCTTTCTTTAAGCAACAGTAGATGTGCTCATCCTTACGGCCTGTGGATTGCCGTATAATTATTAATGCGCTCACTGTGGTGTGGGTCACGAGCTGTGCTCCCCCCATGCGGCCGCGATGTTACGACCACGCATCTGCTTGCTGATGCGATAACTTCATCAAACGCAGAGTTACTATTCTTGTTGTAAGATGTTATCAATGATCGGAGGAAGTATCTTCCGGTGTTCGATGCCGTGACCCATCGGTGGGTCACGACGCAGCTGGAAGATGTGCCGAGTGGCCGCCGGTGGGTCACGCCGCACATAACACGCGATCTCAGGAAAACTTGCTGCAGCGAACGTGTTAAATAAAATGTTATCATTGCGTAAGACAGATGTGCAAGTTATTATGAAGCATACTGTTGCAAGTAACTGCAGACTTACTTTTTACTTGTTCATGGTTCCTTTAATTGTTTATTTGCACAGCTAAATCTAAATATATGGAAGCTTTTGCATTCTGCTCCCATCGGAATGCAGCTGCTGCGAACCGGAACAGAACCGCGATCTCACGCAGAGCAGCACGACACCACTGTCGCTAAACCAGCACACCAGGTGCCGAATAACAAAGCAGGAAAATGGTTATTGCAGAGTCACAATAGACACAAATCAATCACAATTAACGATGGTGGAGATGCCTGTGATCAACTGCCAAAAGAAACGCGAAAGAAAAATTGATTCAGGACATCCCAAAGCAACTAAGGAAGCAGCAGTTCCAAACGCAAGAAGAATCAGACTGATAAAGAGAGCTGCTAGGCTAATTTGCACAACAATTTCCACCTGAGGTGCCCAGGCAGGTGCACTGAAATAATGATCAATAAGCATTCAATGCCCAGTCACTGGAGAAAGAAATGCATTGTGGATCATAAACCACCGAAATGGGTACCAGCTCTGAAAAAACGGCTGCCGAAACCTCCTCATTGACGATGGAGTGAAAAAGGCTCGTAAAGGTAGCTAGATGATTGCCTGACCATCATAAGCATATGCATAGTGCAGGGGAGGCTGTCACCTGGCAGGGGAAGGGGATCCTGAAATATACCTCTGCCCCCACCCACCCCTACTTCCATGAAGAATTTTGTGCTTGCATACATTGACAATACATCCTTATTCATCTCATTGTGATCGCACTGTTGTAACACTGCTCTACCTAAAGGCATGCACCTCCTTCCCCAGCCATGAGGCCATAGTAGAGCAGGTGAAAATTAACCGTTTATATGTTGTAGGATCTGAAAGAGTGCCGCTGTCAGGACACATCGGCAGATGCGGTCAGGCAAACCAAAAACGTGTTCAGTGCCTTTTACGACGACGATATCTCTAGCAGAATCAAATATGTCACAAGTGACACGCTAAACAACCTTACACAATATTCTAATACAACATCGCAACAAGGCACCGCGAATTCAGCGTAGCCAACAGTGGACTCGACACAAGGGATCCACGGGAAACAACCCGTGGTTGCAGTTCCCATGGACCCTCCGCAGGAGCCGTCGATCCACGCCAGCCTCCAAGCCGCAAAAGACTTGCTCACATTTTCTGTGCAGCCACCTAGCCTCCCCACAGAGCAACACCGCTGGCGCTACCTCGCTAAGCATTACCCGTGCGAGAACAGCCAACGCCACATCCCGCTCTGTGGCTGTTAAACCTACATAATTCGCTTATTGCACACACTTTATTTCTCGAATAGGCAGCCCTACAACTTCATTAGATCACTGTCATGTATAGAGCGTTGTATCATTACAATTCCCACAAGAAATACAGATATTTGGTTTGTAACGCGTTTCCACACTACATACAATGCCAAGCATTGGCCTACAACGTTCCCACAACACTTAACACGCACGAAAGCACAATCACCTGCAACAAGAAACAGCTTCACTCACATTTCAACTCTCTGACTTCATTGTAACATGCAAAACAAACTATTCTCAAAGTCTATGTAATATTTTTTTATAGATTAGTTGTGTAAATAAATTGTATCATGTTACATCTAGTTATCTTGCTCCATATTTGCGATATCAACGTATGTGTGTTCACGTAAATACATGTGTTTTTCTTTTTAAGTTTATAAGTGCCAATGTATTCAATGGTCTATGCACAGTGTATGTTCCTTTCTAAAAAAGCTTTTTACCTTTTTTTTTTTCATTTTTATAGTAAGTGTTGTAAAATAATCAGTTGGGAAATCATTTTTTATTAGTACGTATTGTTGATGTCTTATATTGTACAGTGGACTACCATTAAACGAAACTTGCTTAAAGGGAAAAAGCCGCATAAACGAAACTGTCTAGGCACATTTGATTGGTCTCCTATATATTTAATGATAAAAAGTTTCGGGTAATCGGAAATCTTTTTTTTTTTGCTTACATCCGTTAAATGAAACAAACGGGCAAAATCTATGAGTGGCGGAAGTGGCCACGGCAGTCTAGCAACCATGAAACAAATGCCGAAGCTAGCGTAGCTAAGCCAATCCAGCGATTGCACACGTCCGCGCACACTGAGCAGCAAACGGTCTATTTGTTTCCAGCTTTTTGTTTCCATCTCGTCGTGAACTTGAGATGGAAACAAAAAACGGCAGCACAATGCACTTTTGCTGGCAACGCATTCAAGAACTTGACCGCCACGACCTATCAAAGACAGAAATTGTGAAGAAGTTCAATATTCCGAAGTCCACACTGTGAAGGATACTCAAGAACAAAGGCAAGATTGAAGAAGCTGCAAAGCTTGGGAACTTTGCCACGGGCAGAATGCGGATGAGAACGGCGGCTTACGAAAAAATTGAAGATGCTCCTTTTCTCTGGTTCAAGTGAACGCACAGTGCAAACTTCCTGGTCAGCAGCCCCATTTTCGAAGAGAAGGTCAAAGAGTATTTTACTCGCATGGGGATTAAGCACTTGCGGGTGAGCGATGGCTGTCTGAGTCGTTTCAAAAAGCGGCATGGTGTGGTCTTTAATATAGTTTCTGGAGAAAGTGCAGGCTGTAAACAGAGATATCTGAAAGCAATATTAGCAACATTTTTCTTTCTAATCGAGTATAGTAGTATTGTATACTTCAAAATGTTTTTGTTCTGTCAGCCACAGTTGGTGCTTTTGAAATAAAGTCATATTTCATTCATTTTTTGGGCTTTGCTTAAATGAGACTTCTTATAATGAACAAATTTTTTTGCCACTTCGAGTTCCAGTTTAAGAGGAGCCCACTGTACTTGCATGTCACATACTTGTAATGATTTCCGCACTACCTCCATGTTTATGCACAGTTCACCAGGGCCTTTGTCTAGCTATTCTCACGACTTTTACCCTTGGCGACCTTCCAGTTTTGTCTAGTAAATAAAGGAATTGAAAATGCAACCTATCCGCGACACACATGTGCATCACGAGGTGCAAACGACTTCACAGGGGACAATAGTAACCCCACAATGTCCTCGATGGAACGAGTTATGGTCAGCATCTGTAGTAAATGGTTATTCATTGGTCCAACATGCACACAATTGCCCTTTCTTATCAAGAATGGCCATTCATACTAGAGGATGCAGGAGTGTCTACATTGAAGGGAACAGACAAATATCAGAAGCGAACCCTAAGTGCAGCAATAAATACATCCACGCAGTGTACCTTCATAGTGGACATTTCCTTGGGAGTCCTCTTGGCCGGCAAGAAGTTGCTCCACTTCATCGTCAGTCAGCTTTTCACCTGGGTCAGCAAAAAAGCATGCAAGGGACATATTTTTTTCCCGCAACTGTCCACTCATTACACAACATATCCTACATAAGTGTCCATTCCCCACTCTAGCTAGCCACCCAACCTTGGAGGCTGCACTTGATCTCTGCGTAATTTCCTGGAAGTTCGAAGTTTTAGTACAAAATAGATTCTAAGGCCCGTATTCACAAACCAACCTCAGCCTTACTTCACTGTTTTCCTCAACTTCCTGTAGTATCTACATGTGCTATAAAGGTGCGAAAATGGTAACCGGGTGAAAGATAAGGCAAGACTGGTTCACGAATACTGGCCTAATTTGTTTATCAAGCACAATAAAGATAGAAAACTAATAAGAAAATCTCGAGAAAGAGATGAGGTCTGGGCAATGCAAAATGGCTGATGTTTTCTCAAAAGTTTCAGATGAATTGAAAGGCAATGTTACACGTTCATTTGCCTCTCTCAACACACCAACATGTGACAGTAAGTATTTGCAGTCCTTAAAGGAGATCACCATGAATTTGCCTGTGCTCCCCACCATGCTTTTTGATTTAACTAGCAAGGCTGTGTTTAAACAATTTATGGCCAACATAACTACAAACTTTACGCCTGATATAATGCTATTCTGATCAGTGGTTTGTCTTGAGAGTGAATGTGGCTTTTTATGTCAACAATAGATTAGGAATAGAAAGGACAGCAGGAATTTAGGAGCAATGGATTTGAGGAGACTAGTGTTTTTAATCAGTAAAGATGATGTCCAACAACCGAATCGTTAGTCTTTACAACATAGACCTAATTTGTTCGAAAAAGATTCCAGCCGTTATGTGCCATTACCACCCCTTCTCCGATTCAAGGACTGCTACAATTCACAAGTACATTACTCATGGATTAGAAAGATTCTCGTTTTTATCATAGCAACTGTTCCAGGCTACTATTACTCATGATAATTGCATTGTGTCAACGAAAATCTGGCTGCAAACGGTAATGTTGGTTCTCGTGTAAGTGTTCAAGTCAAAATTATGCTGATATGGCACAAAATGTACACACTGGAAATGGAAGTGCATCACATCTATGCCCATTATATTTGAATTGGTATGTGACTGGCAATGCAGTTGCCCAAGCATAAAACTAATCCCAGAATCATTTTTTAACAAACTGGAACATATGACGACGACATCTGTCATAATTTCAGTACGACTGTGCAGTCAGAGAACATAAACGGAGAAGCAGGCACACCCAGCGGCAAACTTTCAACTGAATTTATCACGCAAGCCAACGGATCCAAATGCCCTTCTTTATGCTCACAACTCACCTAGTGCAAGAAATGAAATGAGCCATGTCCATGCCACACTCTATAAATTCATGTTACGAGTATTGTGGCCTTTACAAGCAACATGGCCCTGTGTTAAGCCTCACCCAAGGTGGTCAGAAGGTGCCTCAGCTCGGCTGAGCTGATGTAGCCATTGCCGTCCTTGTCAAAGTGGCGCAGGCCCTCAATGAAGTCCTCGGCCGTGTCTGTGCTGCGGTTCTTGCTGATTGTCTGCAGGATCGGCAAGAACACGTCGAAACTGATCCGCTCGTCTGCGACGTAAGGTAGAGAAAAGTGTCAGCAGTCAGATGGACACAATGCCCTTACTATGCAATGAAAGGGAAAAAGCATAAACTCACAATGGAAATATACACACTGGAAATGGAAGTGCATCACATCTTTACCCATTATATTTGAATTGGCATGTGACTGGCAATGCAGTTGCCCAATCATAAAACTAATCCCAGAATCATTTTTTAACAAACTGGAACATATGACGACGACATCTGTCATAATTTCAGTACGACTGTACTGCTCGTCTGCGACGTAAGGTAGAGAAAAGTGTCAGCAGTCAGATGGACACTATGCAATGAAAGGGAAAAAGCATAAACTCACAATGGAAATGTACACACTGGAACATAAAAACCTGGGGTACATGACCACCTGACACTATCATGTGGAGCAATAATTGGCACAGTGACACAAGATGCAGATGAGGAAAACTTGGCACAGATGCATTTGTTTCCCCATTTCATATTTCTGTGCTGCTCATGCATGTTCTTTTAGCATCACATCATCTCAAAACCAACCCAAAATGCATTTTAGTTAGTGAGCAACTGCCACAAATACGATGACCTCAATATAAAGCGTTAAAGGGACAGTAAAGTCAAATAACAATTTATGTCAGAGTGAAAGCTCAATGTACGACGTCTAAAACGCCAATATTATCAACAGCAGTACCCTACTTACCGAGAAATTAAGGTAAATGCATGAGAACACATGTGCCACGAGCAGGACATTTGCAAAATGGTCTCGATGACGTCAGACTTACTGCCTACAATTAATCACTAGTAATCAAACTAGCTGCACTAAATAAAGAATGTTCGGTGCATCAAGAGACGTAGCGAAATACTGCTTGTTTGTTTCTGTTTCATCACCGGACGTTACCATTGGAAATGGCACGTGTAGTTCAAAAGTTCAATATTCACCTGGTTAAACTGGACAGGTCGTGCTATTTAGCGGGGCCCAGTTGAACCAAGCACGCCTACGATTTCTGAGGCTATGGCTAAAAATTGTTCAATGGTCATTGTTGCTGCTGTGGCGCCTGATACTTTTACTCTGCTGCTAATAGTGTCGGCGGCTGCACAGTGAAGCCGGGCAACGATGTGTACGTGAGGTGAGACGGCCACTTTTGGGCGAGGGATTCGAAGTACACTAACACGATGCAAACCACTAGAATGTTACTTTATTTCAAAATAAGCACTTCCTTGGCAACAAAAGTAGCACCGCCAGGTTTCTGGACTGTGATTCCAGCAATGAACATCAACTTAATATTTGCCTTTAGTGTGCCTTCAAGTGACTGTACTACCACACATTTGCCACCTCAGTCTGTGTTCTGTTGTCTACTGTGGGTCGGTTTTATATTTAACTTTCCCCCAACACTCTGCTTGCTCTCAAGGTATATAGTGCCCACCACGAGTGCAAATTCAAACTAATTTCTCGGTTAGCACTCGTCAACGATTACCACTTCATTCATAATTGCTCATTCATACTTACAGATTCCTGGTGAGAATAAACAGGGTCTACTGGACTGCCGACTGAATACTGACAGCCACGCAACGAACACTAGTGTATGTAATTAACACATGTGCATAATTGAATTCGGCAGCATATTTCACATACTCAGTGAATGATCCCTAAGCCACTATGTGATACTCTATGCTTTTGTCATCTGCCACACCCATCGATGGCTTACTTGCTTCTTTTATGCAATGGCATTATGGAAATCACTACAATACACACCGCTGCTAAAGTTTATTAATTAAGCATGGCCTGGCATTTCGAATGTACCTTGGTTACACTCTTCAGTTCGCGTTTCTGGGTCGTTAAGCTTGATCTTGTCAACAGATTACTCGGGATAGCACAGCCCATTCTGAAATAATGAAATGTGATACGTGTCAGGAACAATTTGAATGCAATAACGCCTCGCCGCCAAGCATTTACACCCCTGTCAGCTTCGTAATTAAGGGGGCAGTTTATACGGCGCTACATTTCTCACATCATGGCAGCTACGAGGCTGCTCATTTTGCGGAGCACAGCTAGCGACCTACCAGGTCTCAGTTGATGGCAGCACTTCTTCACGTCAGCCTCGGTGGGATTCTGGCCAAGGGCGCGAAGCACGTCGCCGAGCTGGGAGATGTTGATCTTGCCATCGCCTCGATTGTCGAACAGGGAGAAGGCCTCCTGGTAGTCTTCGCGAGGAAACAAAAAGAGACCACCAGAAAGAGCTAAAACACCCGGTTCAAAGACTGGAGTAGCCCACAGCAGTAGCGTTAGCAAGCACATAGGACATTACGGAGCAGCTAACGGTACAAAAGCAACTTCCCGAACCGCCAGTATCCGCTGTTTGACATCCGCCCGGAACGGCGACATTAGAACCTCGCAAGTTTTATCATTGGAGAACTGGAAGTTGTCGGCTACGTTCGTAAGACAAGGGTTCATCTCAAGCTGTGAAACAAACGTGAGGTAACGCACCGATTTCAGTGAAGTTGAAGTACTTGCGAAACAAACGCATCGCGAATTCCCCTGCCACTGAAAGCGCGAGGCTACAAGGCGTCTCTCAATCGCTGCAGCACTATACTCGCTCGACTGTTGCTTCGCAAGGCTCTGCCCGCTCTTCCTATTATGGCACAAACTACAACACAAAGCCGCAGACCGCGGGAGGGATAACACCGCAGCTTGCATGACAAACTGGGTGTGTCAACAGATCGGCATTCCCGTTTCGAGTTCTTGGTGCTACTCTTTGCTTCACAGTTTTACGTTGACTTACCGCTAATTTGATCGTCCGTGTACCCGGCCTGTAAAAACATTAGGAGTCACTTTAGTGGGAGAACATTGGCTGACGAATTCACGGCACAAAAATAACGGACGTAGAACTCTTACCATGATGCAGAGGCAGCCGACAAACTAAAATGGCGCTCCCACAGGTCGCTTACCGCAAGCGAATTGTGACGTCATTTCCGGCGCGGAAGTGCTCGTCTGCTGGAGTCTGATTGCTCATCGAGCGGTTAGAGGAAGGGGCCGTTGATGGGCCTTGCCACGATTACGTCACAGCGTGCTCACGTCTAGCGACACAGACATTTTGCCGTTATCGCGTCGTCTCTAAACTTATTTTCTGCCCTTCTGAACAATGAACCAGAGGCACGTGTACGAATACACACAGACGAATGCTTGTCCTTTAGCTGGGCCAGCAGTTCACAATGTTCAAAAAACCACGAACTCTACTCGTAACTTCGGTCAAACAAAAATATAAGTGTAATGGCGAGTGCATTGGTTCATGGTATATTTAAAGTAGAGTGTTGTTCAATTTAAACACTACATTTGAATAACAGTGGACAAAGGAAGTATTTTACTTCTCCGTACAAGGACAGCTTGGATTCTTGTCCTGAAAAATAGCACTCCTCTGGTCCACAGTTACATTTATTTTAGTGAAATTCCTAGCTCAAATGCTGTTAAACCACCTCAAACCGACCTTCGTGCCTAGTTTAAATTTCACATCACCTCACTTTTCATGGTGAAGCAACTTGTACAAATATGCTAGATTACCACCTTTATCGGCACGTTTACATTAAAATACAGTTATGCCACTATTTCCGCAATGTGCAGCATGTATATTGTACCGTGCAATGGCAGTAAGACACTGCCCACCGCAATCAATAATTGGGACAATGAAAACGCTGATAATGTCTCCTTCACTGATGTCCCCCTTCACATTAAATACTCATACATTTACAAAACAGAACATAACAGTGAATAAAAATAGAGAACCTTTATTAACATCACTGTAAATATAAGTACCAAACAATTCATCTTCATCACTACACACTGCACGGTCAATGTGCAGATTTCACTTTAATTACGCTATCTACGGATTGCCTAAGAGTTCTTATCACGTCCTTGGGGTCGTTGCTCTTTGTGATGGCTGTTCCCGATACAATCATGTTGGCACCAGCCTGAAACAGGATGAAAAATAATTAAAACAGGTCAAGTACCTCACAAATTCATATACATGAAAGCCATTTCGGGGACCCAGCATACCCCACTCCCTTAGAGGGACACCAAAGTGAAACAATGAGTTAGTCTAGATTAAAAAATTGTACTCTGAGAACTATGATGCCATTAATTTCATCATTACATCTCCATTAGTAGAGAAGAAAATCAAGGTAAAAGTTTAATTTTAAATTGTGTGCCAAAACCTCTGCACATGAAGACAGATATAAATTGTATTTTTTGTATTTTGGTGACAGCTCAGCTAAATTTACTGAAACTTAGTATGTTCAATATATGTCCCCCTCATAGGACCATGTAGTTCATTTTTACTGATAAAAAACTATATAGAAATTAGTAGATGCTGTAGACACGCAAAAAGAAAATGTAGGTGGCGCAACATGTTTTTTTTTGCGCACTTTCTCGGCTAATCAATCGTCTTCTCAAGGTAAGTACTATAGTGATGATAGAATTGTATAAGAGTAATTTTCTCTGATGAGAAAAATCCTGTCTCTCTTCAACGTTTCTTCAACAATGTGTCATGAAACAACTATTAGATGCGAAGACGTGGCAGCCTAACTGCACTCTATGCATACGTCACAGATAACACAAGTACCCACAAGCAATGATGAAAAACAATGGCATGACATGATGAACATGTGCTGACAGCGATGAAAAATCTAATAATAGCCACAACGCATGCATACCTCAGCGCATTGGTGAATTGTGTTTGGCCCCACTCCACCGTCCACTTCTATGTCCAATTCCTTAAACTTGGAGCGCAAAAGCTTCACCTGTGGAATAAATTGCAAAGTAGACTTTAACAACAGGTTGACAATTATATGTTTTATGCTTCTTGTGCAAGAGACAAACTCCTCAGTATGCACTTACAAAAGTGATGCAGAAAGAATTCAGTATATCCTTAAAGAGCCCTGAGAAGTGAAGATTTTGTTTGTCACTTTTTTACTGAACTTTATAGCATTGTGTCAAGTGAAACTGTATGCCGAATGCTCTAATTTATTGCATAATTAATGCCAGCATTGTTAATTGTAACCAATTTTGCATCACTTAGAAATGCCCAACTAAAAACTATAAAGATTTAGTGCTCCCCAACAGGGGAGTACCTAAGACATAGTGCACTCAAGCTTTGCTGTCAGTATAGTTTTCAAATCAGGGCCCCATGTGTGTTGAAGAATGGAACAGTATGGGTGCTTCAGTATTTTAAAGCGAGCCTCGCCGAGCTTTTCTAGTGGCTAAAGTACTCAGCTGCTGACCCACATGTCGCAGGATCGAATCCCAGCTGCAACGGCAGCATTTTCAATGTAAGCGAAAATGCTGTTGGCCTGTATGCTCAGACTTGTGTGCATGTTAAAGAACACCAGGTGGTCTGAATTTCCGGAGCCCTCCACTACAGCATCTCTCATATACATATGGTGTTTCTGGGACGTGAAACTTCACATATTTATCAGTATTTTAAAGGAATACAGAACAAAACACTTGCCACAAAGATTTTCAGCCAAATTGAAAGATTTGGAGCTGGAATCCGTGGACACGTCCTTCATTTCAGGCATAAAATAGCGAAAAATAATGAGTTTTTCACAAATCTTTGCGTCTAACGGTCGCACCATAAACTAAAGCAGTGGTTCTCAAATAAGGGTCCGCGAAGCCATTTCTATGATCCGCAAAACCCTCACCCACATTTTTCTTAAAGTGTGACTGTGCCAAGTATTGATGAACTGGCCAAAATGAAGTGATGTGGCGTGTTTGTTTGATGTTTTTCGTAGCAATAAAAAGCACCTGTTCCACACTCCAGTTGTGTTATTTGCCTACATACGCCCCCCTTCCTCCCCTTTGCTGAGAGGGTTCCCCCATCACTTCTAACAGTCCACAAGGGGTCCCCGAAACATCCATTGCTGACACCCACTGAGCCAAAGAAGTGAGGTTGCACTCGCTGGAAACAAGCATCCCAATAATGCCAGCCGTCGCCCACGCCTACCAACCCGCTCAGCTTGCACTACAGTTCCCAGAGCCACCATGGCAGCGAACAATGCTTTCGGCCGGGGTCAGCGCTTTTGTGCAAGGGGGAGAGCGGAATGACGGCAGAGGCGAAGAAAAGGAAGAAGAGCATCAAGTGGTCCCTGGCATGCGCCTGGGAGAATGTGACGTCACTGCTCGCATGCAACTGGCCTTGTGCTGACAATCTTAAAAATACAGTCAACTGTTCAAGAATATATGAAATAAACCTTGTTTATCGAAACAGTGGTGTCTTTGACTAGAGTTACGATGTTTTCATCAGTTTTTCCAATTTTCGTTCAATTCCTTTAAAGCTGTTAAGCGCAAGTCTCCTCTAGAAAAATAAGAAGCATGTTTGGCCTTGTAGCCACAACCACTTCGCCTCGACAGCAGCCTAACAACAGAACGAGGTGGGCAAAGAACAATGGCCCTTGCTGGGTGCCAGCTGTGGGCCCCAGCATATCTTGGTGACATCGACAATACTCGCTTTACTTGTGGAATGTCACAAGGGGTCTTGATCTACGCCGTGCCAGTGGCAATGTTGCGAGGTGCGGTCAACTCAGTTGAGCACTCACGCTTACTTTAAAACCAAACTAAAATAACTCAAAGGTAACATCGGCCACTAATTATTGGTAAGTTCCAACGTATGCAGGACAACCAAACAAGACAAACATCTTGATGTTTCCCAATTATGGTGTCAGGTGTCCTTAAGAGCAAGTAAAGTCTAGTGCTAAAATAATGAGTTATGTGTAAAGAAACAGCACTATTTACTGCTCAAGGAACTAATGCTTGAATTATAGCAAAACAGAGATTACCAAAGCAGAACCCCTGACACCCCTATTGACATCCTGTTTGAAGTGAAGCCACAAAACAATCCCTGCATTACTAACCATAGTTCATCAGATGTCATGTTTACTAAATGTTATTAATGTTTTCCTCCCCTTAGCTTTTGTGTAAGCTCAAGACTCAGTTGTCAGGCATTAGAACATTAAGCAATGTAATTATGTGCTTCTAGCAGCCACTGCCATCTTCATCAGGCACCGTTTATATATGGTGCACTCACATGTACCTTGTGCTGCAAAGTTAGAGAAATTCATGGACAATGTCCTTTGGCAGTTGTTTAGGTTTTGCGTAAGCACTGCGTATTATTGCATGTAATGGCCATCCCTGGAACGCCATTTTCGGGCAGCATAAGCATAGCATCTTTCACCTCTCTGGCATCCGTGTGTGTGCCATGGGACACAGGGCTTGAGGAGGACACAAGACTCGCCCACCTCTCTACCTAACTGCGAAAGTTTCACAAAGCTTCAACTCTCTTTTTGTGTACAATTCTGCCTGTCAGGTTTACATCTTGTCCTGCAGAGGGCTCTTATTGCACTTTTACAAAACTCAACACAGCCTTCAAAGAGAGTGTTATCCTTGATACATATTTAATTGCTATGCACAGCGAATGCGCCGCATTCATGTAGGTCGCATATGTTCATACTTCGCAGGAATGGATGACATAAACCTTCGGAGCATGAGTACCTGTGTTCAAACCAGTACTGGCGGTAAAGCACTAAAAGTAACATGCTTATGTAATTTACTAACGTACCCATTACTGTTTCGCAGCAATAGTGGGTAACGTACTTATATTAGGATTTTTTGTCAATGTGAGGTGTCATGTTACTCATTACTTTTTTATGAATTATATGGGAGCCCTACACAAATCTTTGTCTCATAGTGCCCACAATCCCAGACCCTATCCATATGCAGCAACAGTGGACTGCTATCGGTCTTCTAGGTGCTGACGACAAGAGTATCGTCCAATGCACCCGTCGAGTGCCCTATTCATCGAGCTGCGGGTGCATTCACTAGAAGCAAGGCATGCTGTTCCGACAACAGCTCAGAAATAAAGATGGTGCTTGAATTGTACAAGTTGCAGTTGTCATGCAAGTTGTCCCTTATAATACTAGAATTCTGTTTATCAGTCCTCTTTTGCAAAATGAAATTTGCTTCGACCTACTTCTCACTGCAAATATACGTTTCAGGTTGTTGAATTCCTGAGCAAGCAAGGCTGAGCATAAATGCTTTTGCGTAAACACTTGCGATTTTCACGGAATATATGCATATGGGTTAAAGAGGCAAAAACTGTTTGGGCTGCAAATATTTCTTTTAAGACCACGCAATTTAAGAATTTCCTTATTCCTACAAGGTCTGCACATATATTGCGTACGTTAGCAGATGCCATGCTATCAGAATTAAAGTAAAGTTATTGCGATATCAGTGATGCTTTCTTACCATAAAGCCTTGATGATGAAATCTCATTCTCCGTTTACTGAAACTTTAAGAAATGGCTTTACCATATACATTGAAGTTATAAGCCATCACATGCAACTCTTCGGTAAAGCTTAGGCCGCTACAATATTGCTGAATTTCGGAAAACTTGTGGAATGTTTTCTAGCAATATCAGTAATTTGCCTAAAGTACGGTAGTTGTTTCTATTAAAGGTTTTATGTGAAATATAAATATGAGGTTTATTAAATTGTTATTCTGGTTCCTGCAGCAAGGGTGCACAGATTCAAATTTCTGGCTTTGAACGAGTAGGGTGCATCACTTTTTTTGGTAATGAAAACACATTACCTTGTTTAGTAGGCAGCGAATGGCACTGAAGCATTACTTTTTGTTTCTATTTTTTTTTTTTGCACCTAAAAGAAAGGAAAAAAAGACATCCCGCAAAAACAAGAGGGAGGCGGGAGGTCCCAATCACAAGTGCCAACAGCGGTGTTGTGGTCTTATAATGAATGGAATGAATATAATGGCTTGGAGTGGCCGAACACATGAAGTAGGTTTCCCACTATGGTCTCAACAAGCAGCGCAGATACTCCTGAAATTTAGTGTCATCAAATCAACAAGCAAAAATTTTATTTCTGTCAAAACAACTCATGCATGTCTTCCTGGGGAACACGTGAACGGATGGACGGCGCAGCTGGCTGCTACGAAAGAGCGTGTCAAAGCTTTGGCTTTGCTCGCTACTAGATTCTTTGGACAGGAACACCAAAAGGCTTCGAGCCTTCTTTTTTTTTTTTTCGTGTCTTTACTGCCTTTAATCTACCGCTGCATTAGCCACGTGTCCTCAGAGTTCGTAGATCACTATCGCGGCATCGCGACCGTAGTTTTGTGTGCAGCGGTTGCGGCAAACTGTATCCATTTTCAATCCGCGTGCAGTGGCTGTGCAGGTGCCTTCAAAATGAGTCGTTTTACGCTTTCTATGATCGCATCTGGCACAATCTTTTCCACAGTTTGCGGAGAGCAGCGTTGCTTTGACTGGTCGAGCATTGGACGCGCGCACACTTTCGGAGTACAGTCAGTGTCGTCTCCATACATGATTGTGCCAAGCACGATCGTGGTTTCGTACACAGCTGCTGTGGCAACAACCACATGCACTGTAAAATACAATGCATGCGCCGGTCGCACGCATACTTCTGAAGCTTCAAGCATGCTGCTCTCAATGGGCTTTCAGTTCCCTAGTTTTTGACACTACGGTTCATATCACATGCCGCGATTCAGAAAAGTTTTCAGAACATTCAAATTATGGCCCAGTAGACAGAGTGAAATTTCGCTGTGGAATTTCACGAATTCGTATCAGCTGCAGTTTCGCATCAGAGACTACTGTAAGTTTAGATGAACGCCTCCTAAATTCGTTTATATTAAAATGCGGTGGGTTTGCAAAAAGCCTGGAGCGAACTGACCTGCAGTTTTGTCAATGCGGCCAGATCACACAAAAAAACATTGATTTCCAGGAGATTTTCATGACGACCGTACAAACGGAAAAAACGGTCAAAATCCAGGAGTCTCCCAGACAATCCGGGAGACTTGGCACTGTTAGCTGGTATGCAGCAGTGATCATCTTATATGATAGACAGATGGACAGAAAGCTCGCTTGTTGAGTGGGCATAACGAATGCTTACCCATTTTAAAAAATGTAAGAAAGATACAAATTTCAGAAGCCCTTACCGTACTGGGAAAATGAAAGCAAGCAAAGCTTGGCATGTGTGTGCCTAGTAGCTTTCTACTAGTTTTTTTTTTCTATTGTTCTATCGCATGGCACAATGTTCCTACTAACACAATGTTCCATTCTAACTTTTCCTTTTCTCTATGCTGGGAATTCGACTTTCATTTACACGCGTAGCAACGCAAAACTTAGTTGCTAATGGCAACAATGACGGTCATGTATTATATCCAGGCAACAATGATATAATGGGGCACAAGCAAAAATGTGCAGTCAACTACTAAGGTTAGCAATGAGCTAACACTAAAAACAGCCAGTAAGGTTAGCCCTGTGCAGAGTTGACAGAATGCGAAACCAGATGCCAGTATCAGCAAAACTGGTGCAGTATAGAGGAACACGTAATCTGATGTTGTGGGGCTGCTATCACCCTCTGTAAAGTCAGGTGCGCCCCGTGCCACACATGTCTTGCGAATAGGCTGCATTTGGGGTTAACAGCTGCTGGGTGGTAAGTGTCGCAGTGCTTGCGAAAGCTCACCATCGTAATCGTCATCATCATGGGTAGCGCCGGCAATGACGCCTGGTGGTGAGGCCGGGTGGCGGCACATGAGACGCTTGTTTTTGGCATGTAGCGGCTGGCGTGAACAATCATATCTCGCAGCAGCTCCATGGGGAGAGCGCCCCAGGTTTCGTGCTACTTTGTGTTTCTTGCTATGTTGATTGAGTGCATTAGAATATTGTATGAAGGTTTTGTAGCGTCACTAGTAATGTACTTTGATTCGGCTGACAATATCATCGATGTAAAAGTTGTTCAATAAATGTTTTGTTAGGCTTGGCCCGACCTCTACTGCTGTGTCCGTTCACTCCGAGAGCATGGTGCCTCATTTCAAGGCTCCCCAATGTAAGAAAAGTATAAAAGCTCGAATATAATGAAGCATCTTAAAAAAGCTTGGATACAGTAAAAGCAATGTATCACATATAATGAAGAATTTGGAAAGTCCTAGGTTAAGTTTTCGACAGTGACAAAAAAGAAATTTAGTATGTATTTCCAAATGAGCAAGAGCTCAGTTTAACACCTCCACAGTTTCTTTATAAATGGACAGTTCAAACAGGCAAAGCTTTGTTTGTGTTGTTTCCGTTTAGCGTCGCCATAACTAGAGTTTGCTTAGAGTGAGCACAAAATAACGAAGCCATGTGAAAATGCCATCAGGTTGTGCTCAGCCAACCTTACAGATCATTCTTTATTCTTCTGTTGCTTGTTAATCTGTAACACTGCGTGCCAGAGGCATTGCAAGTGAGGGGACGGAGTTGTAGAGTGTATATGCAACACTCACAAAAACTGTGAGTACAAGCACAACACAGTTTGCAACAGTTGGTGCGTAATAAGCGTGTGATCCAGTCTCAAGAATTTTAGGAGGACACACCTAGAAAGCTCATTTACAACTTGCTTTTTAATAGTGCGAGTAGCAGTGTAAGACAGTGAACCACGGAGGGAGCAAACAAAGTACTCACCAGTGCTTTAAAAACACGATAACCGTGATATAAAATGTCTTGGTTTAGAAATAATATTGCACCCACTAAACCACGTTTGCACTCTATCGCTGTTTAAAACACCGGAGAAGTTAGTTAATTCACAACCAGTTTGTAAAAACAAAATTTTCAGTGTTCAATTTGCATGCAAATTTCGCACAGTGATCCTCTGCTTTCTAACATGAACACTGCACATACAGTGTTCTCACTATGCAGTTTTAGGCAGTATCCTCTACAAGCATACGTGACTTGGCAGAGTGAACTGTAAACAATTATCTAAAGCTATCTCTTTTCCAAGACAGTGTTATCTGCTAAGGCATTTTATCTAGCTCTCAAGGCTCATCGAAGATTACCCAAGAATTTCGTCGGGACATTTCTGAAAACACTCTTCTCGTTATATTAGCCATGTGAGACGGTAGCAACATACCCCAACATAACATCTAGACGATAATAGCAACCATTTCAGCTGAAATTAGCACGATGTTTTCACCAAGAGTAATATTCTGTAATGATTTGGTTTACAAATGAAGAGTTCACTGCTGACAACACGTGATTGGGTGATCCCGCTGCCAGGGAGGCATGGTGATGGCACCATCACAAGAAACCTCTTCGGAAATCGAATCGCTACAGAGTATGGCCGCTGCTGTGTGCGTATCATAAGTGTCTAGTACTTTCATGCAATACACAGTGTAGCAGCTAACTAGCAGAACACATCTCTAAAAATCAAATAAGAACGGTCAGCGAGAGTATTCAAAGCCTAAATTTTCATGTAGGAGATAAACACTACTGTTCTTTGTGAGCAGTTCCTAGATTAAATAACCATAGTGCATTATACATAGAGACTTGATTATTCTATACCTTGGGCATCATATCGGCCATGAAACTTTGTCCACCGAATCCAGGCTCCACAGTCATGACGAGCACCATGTCAACGTGCTCCACCAAAGGTAGCACCACATCTACGGGTGTCTTTGGCTTGATGCCTACTCCTACCTGCAGAAGACAAACAACAGTTTCCTGGATGTAAAGATGAGTGCAAGCCGAAAGATAACGTGCAGCAGAGTGTAGCTTAAGCGATTAATTTTTTTTGGTGATACCAGCTACGAGATAGTCAAAGCACCACTTTTCCCTTCAAGATGTTGTTTGTGTTGTCTTTCTCAATCAGCGTTTCGCTCATCCCTGTTCACATTCCCTGAACATAGGGCAAGAACGACGAAAGCACGACATAGAAGAAGGACCTTTAAAAGCAGACCCCAGCCAGCTCACATGTGCATGCGCAAGGCAGGGCCTCGCAAGAAGCAAATCCCCCCCCCCCCCCCCCGCAAACCCTTCATTTCTATTTTCGCAGGGCTGGGGGGGGGGGGGTGCAAGTGATGAAACTTGGCTCACCTAACGATGTACCCCGAGCTCGCCTATGCCAGCCAACACCCCTGAGTTGCAGTGGAACAATCTTTTTCGCACAGCGGTACTGGCACTGCTGGTACAAGTGAGCAATTTTCCATAGCAACCAGGCCCTAAAGAAATATTGCTTCATGGCTTCAAGAAAATGAAAGGAGAGCTATTTCTTCAGGCTTTTTACATGGCACATTTTGCTTGCTGCACAAGCTGTGTTTGCGTGTGTCGAGCAGGACTGAAGGTGGTGTTTTGGGTCTCTGAACTACAGATGTCACTGAGCAACACATGCAGGCTGTCATGCAACCATGACACAGGTTTTCATCGTGTTCTTGAATGAACGAGAAAAAAAACGTAGGGCCACGTCCACTTCGTCAGAAACTTCTACAAATGTTTCATAGGTGTCATCCTGAGAAGCCTCAACAGTACTCGCTGGCAGACAATTGAAGTGAAAGTTCAAAGTTTGTGCCAATCCATTACAGAGAGATGATTAGAAGTGCCAAGAGCAATGGGTCAACAAGATGGCTGAACTTCTGGCTATAAAAACAAGGTGCCAGGACCTCTCCTCCAATACATAAGCCTAGGAGCCCAATTCGTGTCTGTCCAATTACTTCATAACCAGCCTTTAGATACAAGTGCATGCGCCTGGTTAGCAGATACGACACAAGTCAGACACAATATTTCTAAGCATACCGTGAGCAGTGAGTGCATAATTTTGAAGATCCTGCTAAGAAGCTGCACATTCTGTGCTTTTGTCTTTCTGTGAGGAGTAATGGTGACATTTATTTTTCTCAGTTTCATTACCAGATGTCTACTCTTGTAAGCATATTTTTGCACTGTAACTTCTCGTATTTCAAAAGTAGTGTGCAACATAGAGGCTGCTTGCTCTATACCTACACCACCTGAAACTAGGCATATTACATCACCCAAAATAACACTGTTGTTGATCGACCAGTTATGCATGCATTATATTTCTTTCCATCATTAACTGCAGATTTCTTATCTGAAATTCCAAGTTACTGTCCCACATACATGTTGCTACAAATAAAATGCAGCATGCAAAATTTTTATTACAAATACAGTTGCCTAATGAGATGGTAGTCATGACTTAATTGCAAGGCAATCCCTGCTCAATGGGCATTGAAACCGCTTTTTAGTGTTCTGTGGATTGTGTAGCATGATAAGCCCTTAACTGCAACAAAAAAACTAACCTTCATGCCAGCTTCCCGGATCTTGCGCACAAGTTCAAGGGGTTCTGTCGTTGCTTCGATGTGGAATGTATACTGATCGGCACCTGCGTCTGCCATCGGCGACACCCACTGCAAAAGAAAACAATAAAATATCCATGGCACAGTAAAACGACCTTTTGATAAGTAGTTATAATATAAAAGTGTACAAGGCAAGGTGGTAATCTGGGCACCTAGTTATAAACCTTGTTTATGAACCTGCTATGCAGCTTGTTTATGAACGGTAAGTGTGCATTGAATACAAAAACACACAGCATGTGTGTACCTTTGTTGTATGTTTGTCTTCACTGCACTCATACAGTTAATGAAATAAAGAGAAAAATGAATGCAAAATGCACGACATGTGTATATTTATGTTTCACTAATGTCACCTGAGGCGAAATGATGTCCAAGAAGTGGCGTAAATTATGGGGGTCTTGACACTCCTTGTGACACACCTTGCAAGAACTTACCCCATTCCTGATATTTACAACATTGCCCAGAATATTCCGCACTGAAAATTTATTTAATGTCCATTTATTTCGTAGTGTGAGAGTATTGAAGTTGCAACTGCCGTTCGACCGGCTTCCGAGATGGGTTCAAATTACCCATCTCGTTCACTTATGTCAAAACACGGGTAATACAAAATAAAACCTTTACTAAGAAAGGTCTGCCATACAAGGTGTGTGTGTCCACTATGCCTAAACCATAGAGTTTCATATTATGAAACTCCGTGGTTCAAACAGTTACGTTAGTTAATGCATTCGAAAGAACTACGAGACGTAAAGCAGGCCCACATTAGCCAAATACACTAATCTACTGCTGCAGCAGCAGTGTACACTTTTGCGTCAGACAATCCTTATCTGCGACGAAATATATGGGACGATAAACCAACGGGAGTGTCTAAAGCTCTCACGTTCTCCGGTGCTTGCACCATCATGTGCATAGTCGAAGAAAGTCTTGGGCAGTTTGCTCTTGAGGCACTTGACGACGGGATGTCCGAAAGTAAGGTTCGGCACGAAATGTCCGTCCATCACGTCCAGATGGAGATAGTCCGCTCCACTGTCCAATAGTTTCTGAGATTCCTCGTATATATTCGACAAGTCGGCGTTGAGAATGGAGGGGCCGATCTTGCACTTTAAGCTCGAGGAAGTCATCTTGCTGGCTAATTGGGTGCCGACGCGGATGCCACTCATGCGAAATAAAAGTTCACACAGCGCAAAAACGCGTGCGCTCGAGAAAGGATAACGACCTCGGGACGCCCGCTGCAGCCACTCCTAATCTTTCCTCTTCTTATTTTATTACTAGAACGCTAAAACACACACTTCGTGCGGCCGCTAATCAATCACACGAGGGAGTCAGCCGAGAGCCGGCTTCCTCGCAATGCACATTTTGCGCTTGTGGTCAAGCCGGAAGCGGAAAAGACCAACTACAAGAAGAAAACGCGGTTTCAATTTTCTTTTAAATTTAATTAATTCGTAATTACAATAATTAGCAGACGTACGCATGCTAGATACGACTACCTGCAAGTGCAGTCGCTTAAAAAAGTATCCTGCTTGAGAGGCGCGTTTTTCGATTTAATCGAACGATTTCGCTACAGAGGACACAGGCCGTTACACGACGCTTTCAATGATGAAGTAGAATGAACTTTATTTAGTCCTGGAGAACTCCAATCAGACATCTTCCGAACGTGTGTCCGCCGCAGTTGCTGGCCGCGCCGAGACTGGAAGATCATTGCCCTTCGCCCGTTCGCAGGCCTCCTGGACTGCCGAGGGCTGGACCGAGAGCTTAGAGCTTTTAAATGCGAATGCATTTCTTAGTCGGGCGATTTCTTTGTTCTATGGTCGAGCTATGTCAGTCATCTGGTGTTGTCCACGCCACCGCTCTCACTCCCTCTCCCATAGCAACAGCTGCGGGCGCAAGGGCTTATCCTCGCCCCTAGCAACCGGAGCTTGAGGTGCGAGAAGGTGTTGGAAAGGGTACAGGTGGTGGTTGTGATTAGAGGAAAGAAAAGACGCCTAATTTCTGCAACCCGTTAGGAGCACGGCACCTCCTGGACTGCCGAGGGCTGGATCGAGAGCTTAGAGCTTTTAAATGCGAATGCATTTCTTAGTTGGGCAATTTCTTTGTTCTATGATCGGGCTATGTCAGACATCCGGTGTTGTCCGCACCGCCGCTCTCACCCCGGGCCTCTCCCATAGCAACAGCTGCGGGCGCGAGCGCTTATCCTCGCCCCTAGCAACCGGAGCTCGTGTTGCGAGAGAGTGTTGGAAAGGTGCAGTGCTTCGCCGCTCCTTCTGTCGCTGTTCGCTTTCCCTCCTCCCTGCGCCCCACTTTCCCGTTCGCTCGCGCCTCTCGATCGTTTGCTGGCTGGGCGCATCTCAAGAACATCCGGAAATGTGTGCTCGAGACGCCACTGTGAAACGCCAATGCCGAGCCGAGAACGCTGTTTGTTTTGTTCACTTCACAGTATTTTTTAACCTTGCAGGCTAACTACTAGAGCTGGAACCGCATACCGCGTTTCCCGCGACAAAAAAAAAAAAAAATTCACAGTATTTTTTAACCTTGCAGGCTAACTACTAGAGCTGGAACCGCATACCGCGTTTCTCGCGACAAAAAAAAAAAAAAAAAAAAAACGCCATGTGCGGTGAACGGCGCTATTGGCTGCACTGCAAAAAAAAAAAAAAAAAGAGACTATTCTACTAACGCTAGGTTCTCGCATGCGAAACGCTGTTATATATGCTACGCAATGCATTTGAATTTCTCCACGATTCCCTAGCTACGGGGAGGTGGGGCATTTTTTTCCCAGTCCGGTTCTGTGCTGAATTTTGTGCCACGTGACGTCGTACACTGCCAGAGCATCCTGGGTTTATGCCTTCAGCAAAGCCGAGGGCTGCATTGGTACTTTGAAAAGTATTCCGGAATGCAGACATCGAAATACGTGGATTTGAAGCCTGAAATACAGATACTGAAATTCATTTGCCGTTGATCTAATGGGGTATTTCAGAAATACAATTAGAAAAACTATCATGGAATACAGATACATCAATACAAATAAAGAATAGTTTTTTTTTTCAGGAAGGCCTATATGCCACAAGGACATTAATAAGTCCAACTTAATGTTTGTCTTGTACCAAGGCTTGTCTCGTACCAAGGCCGCTATGAACTAATACTTCATACCCTTTTTCTCACCTCCGCCTTGCCTCCACAACTCATGAGACACGCCGGCGATTGCAGAGCTCTCATGAGTGCACTTGATAATTTGAGCTTCGCCCAATCTACACTTCCGAGATTGTACGCCGACAGGTTAAGCACAATCTCGGAGGCCATCACACAGTGCGCCCGGCAGCACGCACACCATCTGGCAACAAAGATGAAGATCAAAGACTGGTTGAAATCAGCTCCAACATGTACGACCACCTTCTCAACCGATTTTACTTCCACGCATTCCACAGCCAATCAAATCATCAGCCTCGGTGACGTCGTGTTAACACAGCAGAGTCGTGTGAATGGGCAGTTGAAAACGTGTTTGCTGAGTCGCAGCAATCTGCAGAGATTCGCAGCTTTCAAGTGTTTTAATAAATGACATAGTTTATGCAGAAAGCTCAAATTGGTGTGGAATAACCCTTAGGACTTGGTCTACTGGTCCAATGTGTTTGTACGAAATCGTCAAAACCATTTCGAGGTCCCTTTAAGACCTAATGAAAGGGGAACTTACAAAGTACATTACATGTAATAATTACATTGATTGCAGTTATTAATTACTAGCTACCTAAAATTACCAGCTGCCTAAAAATTAGGCATGCTGCACTGGCCTTGAGCGAGAGTGACTTTCAGAGGCCGACAACACAGCCTCTACATGTGGGCCGTCCCGTGCTTGAGGGAAAACCATCACAACCCTTACTTATGTCACCAGCGTGCCCTTGGCTGTCTTCGCACGCACGCGCACACACACACTTCGAAAAGTTAATTCGAGCGCGAAAACTTGACACGATCACTCACACACGCACACACCCATGCATCAAACACACAGCGCTCATGCATGCATGGGTGTGTGCAGCATGCATGGGTGTGTGCGTGTGTGAGTGATCGTGTCAAGTTTTCGCGCTCGAATTAACTTTTCGAAATGCTCTACCAACTAGCCCAACAACAAGCTCTCTTAGCACACACACACACAAAGAGGAAACGAAGGAGAGCAAAATTCATTCTTCTCTTGAAAGCACTGAAAACCTACCTATAGACTAATTTTACATAAAACAAAAATGTAACGCCCAGTGCCCTGCGTAGTATCGTGATACAATCGATACGTAATAAAAGTAATTCACTACTGAGATAGAAATACATTTTTCAAATGATACAGACATACAGATACCCAAAGCATCACAAAATACTACTATCACAATACTCTTTTATCGTGATACTGCTCAGCTCTGCACCAAAGTGACTTAACGTGCTATGAGACGGAACAAACCTGCCTGCAGCATCCGGACAGTCAACGAGTGTGATCTAGTGAGCTCGGAATGCTAGAGGGGCACCTCGGCCTTGACAGTTGGTGGTGAGAAGCAACTTTGTTAAATGTTCCAAGTGAACCCTTGAAGCTCTCGGCAAATCTGCCTTCTGACCCGCAAATTGCACTGCCACAGGTCATGATTTCTCATGCACGGCTATGAGCAAGTTCATCGACATTCGGAACAGTTGCATGAGCCCATGTGGACCGGGAACCAGGTAATTGTGTGTGTGAAAGCATACTACACTCCTTGTCCTGAGAATAGTGGCAGTATCCCTGAAGATTATTTCCGATGCATACGTCCGGATGGCAGCCCTAGAGTCAGTAAATACCTCAGGACGCGAAGGATCCCGCTGTTGTGGCTACTGCATATGCCTGGTTGAATTCTTCGAAACACCATAACTGGTCGGGCTTCACTACTGTAGGTGCGCGCACGAGGAAGGAGGCTGCGCCCCCACACCTTAAGAGGAGAAAGGAAGCGCAAAATCTTCCCTATGGACCTTTTCACTGTTTACAAACACAGGCCCTTGATGAAATCCGGTTTTGTCTACTGTTGTGCTTTAATAGCATCGGTGGGCAAGAAGAGCTTTAGAAAACAGCCCGCTGATTTTATACACTTTACTTCCCTTATTTGGGAAATACGTTCAAATGAATGTTTTTTTTTGAGCTACATAAAATTTATAAGAGATCCCTTGAACTTCACGCACATTCCTTTTATCTAAAAAAGTACAGAGAAACTTTCCTTACCCCTGAAAAAAACTTTAAAACGTGCTTTCTGCTTCGAGATTAGGAGCTGGTAAATGAGGTGACCGGAAGTTTTTTGGGTACAACACTTGCAATCTTGAAACCCTCTATACATCGACATAGTAGTGAGGGAGGTATGCTGTAACGAACTTTCGTCTCTCCTCATGGGCAACCCAGTGCACGCTCATATTTATGACAACACTTCACGTTCTCCAGAACGTATACATCAATGGGGTTTCAACCTCTTTTTGTACAACTGTCCTTCACGTGTGTTACTGTGACCACGTGCATGCATTGTGGATAAAATCTAAACATATCGGGGGAGTAGGGTAGAACTCCCCAGCTCCCTTCCCCTCTTCGAAATCAAACCTTGGCTTTCATAAATCGACAAGCTTGTGTTGCGCATCATGCCTGTGACAGTTCTTTCTATTGAAGCACAGGTGAGAGTTGGTTGAGAGCACATGAACACAGTGACGTGGTTTTATTCCATATCCCGGGAGCTTTCTTTAAACGCTGTAAAAAATCCCCGCATAGCATACATGTCACCACAAAAATAGGATTGGCATTTTGGAATGCCTTCACAATATAATGAAACTCACTTGAGTCTAAATTGAATTTAAAAAATGTGGCATAATTGATCTTGAATTAACTAAGCACAATATAAAAAATAACTTGATGAGTGCCACGTGACGGTAAACTTATATGTTTTTTGTTTCATTCAGTTCTAGTGAACCACTTTTTAAAATCTTTGGTTCTTTCTGATATAAAGGTTTCCGCAAAGGAGAAAAATCGCATAGTCAAATCTAAACAAAAGTGAAGTTTCCTGAAATAAATATAAAAAATGCTTTTTTTTTTAAGTTTGGAATGAAGACATGACAAATTATTTAGCACCCAACAGCCCGAAGTCTAGTAGTGTGCCATTGTGATACAGCAGTTATTTATTTTATTCATTTATTAGCTATCGTGTCCTCGAGACTCAGAGTTAAACGCAGCGGCAAGCTGAGGGCTGCCTATTAAAGCAATGCGTTAATGTGGCCGTACATGCCATGCAGCCCTGCCTACATCCACGCTCTAGCCTTTTAACTACACAGACTGGTGCACAAGTCAGCGCATAATTGAGCGTGTGAGACTTTTACATCTACTGGACCCTCCTTGAATGATTGTAACAAAATAATTGACATAACAAGGCCATCTTGGCTTGGCTCGATTTTGCATAAAGCTCACAATCTTGAGCTCGATCACGAGCACACGCAGGAAGAAATAAACTAAGAAGGAAATATGTACATCGCACAGCCAGCCTTGGCAAGTGAGCTCTCTGCAGTGAAGCCGTTCCAGTTCACTTCCTTTCTCGCAGTATTGGCCATATTCCTCGTTGACCTCTGATAGACAGTGTACTGGTTGAGAATTTTTGTTCAGCCATGCAGCATAGCTTTGCCTACACGTTCTTGCGTGGTAATCACGCATCACTTTAGTGACCAGGTTTGACGCAACATGACGCTTACATGTAGAGTAATTGAGTATCTCATTTGTTAGTTGTTTTTGGGTCTCATTCTGTTAGTACTGTATGTACATAAAAAAAACATCATGGCAGTTCTTGGCCATACCTGAAACTTGTGCCAAAAAATACTATACATTCATCAGTACATGTAGCACAGTAAACATAAAGAAAAGAGGAAGGCAGCAACATACACAAAGCAAAACATGTACCCACTTTTTTTTGTTCCTTGTTTATCACGCACTTTGTGCACGAAGTCAGAACATAAAGTTTCGTACTTATGAAAAAGACAGTGCTCATACAAAAAAAAAAACATCTTTATTTTAGAGTCTAATGAACCGCTCACAATGCACTTCCTTCCCCGAACGTCTTGCACTAAAACCCCTCAGCACAGTCTGTGATGTAGAAATTCTTTATGCCAAGGCCCATTGAGCTGCAAAGGGACAAAAGACACACAGCAAACTTGAAAAGAAACTTAAAATGTCTTAAGCAGCCTAGAAGGGGTGAAAGCCCCACAGCAGCATAACATAATTATAATTATATCCTGAGGACTAAAATCGAGAGAATACAAAAATTTGCAGTACGCTGCGTATGTGGTAAATACCGACGCACACACTCCGTCACAACCTTGTTAAAACCCTGTGAGCTTGATTTTTTGGAATATCGTAGATGCAAACAATGCCTCCAATTTCTTTTTCCGATTATAAGTGGGCAAACAAAAATAAACAAGGATTTATATCTTCAGCCACCTGGAAGGCAATGTGATCGTCTTAATAATAGCCAAGCTATTCAACCCTATTTCATACGCACAAATGCTTTCGGCCACTCCTTTTTTTCAAGACGCAATAAACATGTGGAATAGCTTACCTGATCTGGTTGTTCAACAAACTACGTCAGTCAACTTCAAAGACAGCTTTCTCTGCAGTGATAATTGCTAACTTCTGTTGCCAACATTTGTTTCTCCATTTTTAATTGGCATAGTCACTGCTGTTTGTTCCTTCTTTTCCTGTTGCTGATTATTCATCTGTTATTTTCATGTGCTATTGATCACTGCTTTATAGTGTGAATGTTATCTATTATGTGACAACCTTCCTGTAATGACCCGAAGCACGGGCTTGACAGTATCTAATAAATAAAAAATAAATAAAAATAATAGTAGTTCAAAAAAGCGCACAAGCCGAACATCTAGGACTGTCATAAGCATATGATTGCAAGCAACTTAACTTCTCTCATTGTTTCAACTGTTGCGATATAATTTGCAGCCTCGGCACAGAAGTAATCGCAACCACAAGATTTCTTCTACAGCACAGAAAAAACACAAAAGAAAGCCATTTGTGGTGTGTCTGTAAGCTCAGATGTTTTGTAATAGTGATGTTAAATTCTCATAAGACACACATTCATGAGACAAATAATAATAATGATAATAATAATAATTATTATTATTATATAATATTATTATTATAAGTTACATGCAGTTGTCCAGCCCTGTAGTCAGTACCACCACCTTTCACTTTTGCAACAAAACCAGAGGTGTGCTTCCTGCTTGAAGTTGTATATGCTTGGTTGTTTTTCAGGCTTGTCATATAATACAGTAGACTCTCGATAATTCAAACTCTGATAATTCATACTTTCGGTTAATTCAAACAAAACTCGATTTTTGGGTTGGCCCTCTATGTTTTCAAGGTATTTGAAAGCCTCTTAATTCAAACTCATCATTTGGTCAATTCATGCTTTCTGCAGTTCCATACTGAAAAATATCTGCTGCTTTCCCACTACTATCTAAAAATTTGAGTGCTTATATAATCCTGAGAGTTTAAGAATGGCACATAAGCACCTTAGGCCTTCGAGGAAAAAAAAAAGGCTTTGGTAGTAAACAAATGTTTCAAATGAAGCCCACGCATGGTAAACCGTGACGCTTCTCAACTGGTATAGAGAGGTTTGTGCTGAAGACACATAGCCAAAAAGCAGCTGGCAATTCACGATTTCTTCAAAAGGTCTGATCAGCAGTAAATGGCCTGTGGACCTTGCACCTCTGCTTTTTGTTCACTGGGTGCAGTTATTGTTTGAAAACGCTTAAAATTTTTTTAGATGTGATAAAATCAATGCCTAATCATAATGTGTGGTGTCACCTAGCCTAGATTCATAAGTCTGAAAACTTTTGATAATTCAAACTTCTTGATAATTCAAACAAAATTCAGAGGTCCACTCGAGTTCGAGTCAATGAGAGTCGACTGTAGGTGATATAATATCACTTTATTGAGAAGCTGGGACTTGATACTCTAGTTATGACATAAGTGTCAGCTCGACACATTTAAGAATAGACGAATAAAGGATAACGTAAGGCAAGCTTTTCATGTTAATACTTTTTTAACCAAAAAAGCACTAATGAATAAATGGACTTTTCTTGCTATGATAAATTATTTTCAAGACGGCACAAATTATCATTCTTGCTCCGAGAGAACGCTTGGCCGTCAATGAAAAGCGGAAAATTTGCAGGTGGTAATACCACCTTACACAGATTTCTGCACAGATTCCCAGGGAAATCATATAATTTGACAGCAACTCCTGAGGCAAATATAGTTCTCAACTGTAAGCACATTGTCCTCAGGGGGGGGGGGGGGGCAGAGACCCACTGCACCAAGGTTCAGAAAATTTTTCTAGAGCCAGTTTGGCCAAAATACAAGAAAAAAACTTTCAAATCCACGATGTCACGCTGACACTTCTGTGCAGAGGTTTCGGTGCGAAATTTAAAATTTTAGCTGCAACCTCTATGTCTCTTATATAATAATGCTATGATGGTTAAATTAATGACAGTATAGTTTTGGAGTAATAACTTACAAGCCCTGAATTGATTCGTTCTTTGACTTTATTGTATCTTTAAAGTATACCTATTTGATCCGCAAAAACAAGCAGAAAGAGGTGACTGGCATTCTCCACTTCATAACCTATAGCATCATGCCGAGGTTTGAACAATGAATGATGGGAATAAAATGAGTCATTACCCTGTTGCACTTAGGTGATGATGGAAGGCTCGGACTCATTTGTCAGACGTACTGCTTCGCCTGCCAGCATTGGGGTCTTTTTGAAATGCAAAGACAACATAAATACCTGAAAACAAGAGCAAAGAAAACACACTGTCAATATGCACTGACAAAGCAGCCCTGCAACACATTTCATTGAATGGCTTCAATAAAAAAACTTAATGCCTCACGAATAGAGTGCCCCAAATGTTTTTTGATTTCGTGAAGTATGAGCAGAGTTACAAGAATTTGTTGCACGCTCCAAGCACTTCCTCTCGTACTAGTGAGCGCGCTGGAAGTTACGCAGGGAGGGGGGATGACAAGAAGGCAAGAAGATTCATCCCTTCAACAGTGCGTCGCGACCTTGAGTACATCCTTTTTTTTTTTTTTGAGAGCCTGGCTTGCTGTCAGCATGATCATGAGAGCACGTGTGGGCATGTGGCACTATCCTGCGGCCGTCACTGCAATTACGCAGCTTGCGATGTTCAAATCGGCCAACAGTGTGAACTTAGGGTACATGTCGCAGTAATAATTTCGAAATATGGCATCATTTGTAGACAGAAAAGAGAGCGATTTGTAGCCGATATTAAGCTATAATTGTAAATTCCAAGCTACGTGCTGCACTATTACATTGGGCTTTCGAGTTTCTAGAAGCCCTGACAACCAATCGGGAGCCTTTTCTGACCTTGCCAAAGAACTGTTGCACGGCCCCTTTGGGAATGTACATTTGCAGTATGGTTCGAAATACTGTTGACATGCCATTTCTCAGATGTTGCAAAGATGAGTTTATTGACCCGTAGTGTCTCAGAAATCTATGATAGCCGAATTTCAACTTCTTTCATTTATTTTAACACTGTAAGCTTCAACTACCAAAAAAATCCATGTCCAATTCAGCATGTCTTTCAATATGCTGAATTGAGGGAAATTAGCATTTGGCGCATTGTTTCCTTTATTATATACATAAAGCAAGATAGACGGCCATTTCTGTATTTTTAGTATTGGTGCCAAGTACTGTCTTTTTCTGAAGCTCTTTATTCAGCATCTATACTATTTGTATATTAGACATAAAATGTTATACTAGATTGATTGATTATTTATTTATGAAACATTACAAGGCACAATAGTTTCTTACAGAGGCTACTCTATCATCTCTACACTGTCTAAAATGAGGATTGCATTGTGTTTCAGATTTTACTATTGCACTTATCCTCTAATAGTGTTCACTTTATTGAAAGGCTGTCGCAATGCAATCTAAAGGCTTTGTAAATCAAAATCAAGCTGATAACGCATAACTTTAAAAATGTGAACAGCAGGCGTCGGGTCACATAGAACTGCCCACACAGCGTTAATTTCTTCGCACTCAGTTTGTTGTTACATTGCATTTCTGTCTACTGTCGCCCTGTGCGCATCATCCTACACTTAAAGCTGTTTCTCGATTTATACTGCAAGCCTGCACAATACTCAATAGATCTAAAGCATATATGAACATGAATCAAGATATATTATGTTTATGTGTAGATTAGAGGCAAAGTTGTCAACATACTGAGAGCTTCCCATTCAGCTTGAGACAATGTGCCCTGAAAAAAAGAAAGGGGAAAAAATTCAAGCAGGTTGCATTAAGTGGTTCTCAAGCGCAGAATTTTGAAAAGTCGAGCATTGACAGTTAATACCTGTTTGCACAGGTTCATGACGGTACAGCAACCACAGAGGGAGATGTCATCACACATTCCTCTTCTACACAGAGACACAATACAAATGCACGTGCATGAAGCAGCATACGTAATTAGTTCCAATGGGCACAGCCAGTTTAGACCAATTACCCAAGTAGCGTGCTTGTCAAGTCTGAACAAGCTGATCAGACCAGCAAATGACCGTTTCTATTACATTGTAAAAAAAAAAAGTCTTTGCCGCAAAGGCGAAGCAATGAACGCGATAGCAACAAATTGGAAGGTCACATGCAGAATGGCAAGCAGAATAAAACCTGGCTTTGAGCAAAGTTTCTAAAGCAAGCGTAAGTACATTTGAGCTTCCTAATTCCCGGACGTCGAGGCAGCACTTCTGTTGCGGTCACGCCGCTCAACATTTGAGGTACACATGACAGGTGCGGCTTTCTCATGCATTCAAAAACGCAGTGTCAATGAATAAATAAAAAAATATGAATATCTTACTGGTGTGAGCTGCATCCTGCGTAAAAGAGGTACATGCAAAAAATGAAGGCAGTATTTCCCCATCTCATGATGAAAATGAGGACATAATTGCAGGACTACATTTATTAGTGGTAAGATAAGTGTCATTAGGCTCTGTAGCCTTTGCTGCATTGACAAGAAGTGTTGTCCGCAAGTATATCACTCCTTGTAAAACTCATTCATACTGGGCCACGCGCGTCTCATGGATTATCTGCAAATAGGATTAACATCTGCCGAGTGAGAAATAATGCAGTGCTTGTGCGGGATAGGGTTAATGCCGAAGCGCCAGCGGCGCCCCCTGGCAGCGAGGTTGGGTGGACGCACAGAAAACAGGAAGGAGTCTTTTTTAGGCTCGGCTACATGCGACAACTGACGTCTATTGCGCTGTGTCCATGGGGGATGACACTGTGGGTCATTTCACATGGGTCTCTCGTGATAAGTCGAACGTCAATGACGCTGCATTCGTTGTGGAACCTTGTGTTTGTTATGTTGTTTGTGTATTGTGTTGGCATAATGTATAAAGTTATTTAGTGTGTCACTAGTACTAGTGATGCACTAGATTTGGCTGGCGATATGGTCATTTGTAAAAGCAGTGAACAAATGTGCACAAGTTGGTATGCACGACTGCAGCTGCTGTGTCCTTTTGTTCCAAGTGAGCTGTTCATCTTGGAGACCCCACAGCATAGATGTAAAATAATTTGGAAATAAGTAGTACATTGTGAATGGTACAGAAATTTTTTAGGTATCTATTTGAATGGATACCGGATAACGACACGAGTCCAGGTAGGCCATCCTACACTGCGCAAGAGTATGGCTTCCAACGTTAGCCAACCAGTGACTTGTCAACCAGTGTGCAATAAATACTTAGCTGAACTGAATGGCTTACTTGACCCACCATCTAAGCTTCACTAGAGCTTGTATGACATGTGTCAGTGCTCCTCTTGGTAGAAACATCAAATAAAACAACTACTCTTACTTTTCAACTTGTGTCACGCTATTTAAAACTAAACGGAAAAAAAGAAAATCCTGCTCAAGCACGTGCAGTACTCCTCTAAATTAGTGCACTGGGACCATAAAAAGGAATGAACAATTTCCAGTTCTGCAGTCTCCGTAATGCTGCGTCACAAAGTGGCATGTCTTTTGCATTTGGAACTTGAAACAAGACAGATTGCCGGAATGATCACTGCTCTGTGAAAACAAACAAATGAAAAATATGGCCAGCTCCACTTGGCAGACAATGATGAAACAGCAAGGCCATTGGCTCATAAAGCAGCCTTCACTTCACAAAATATTTTAGCTGGCTGAACGATGTGGGATTCGAATATAGCGGAAGGAGTGGTGGGAGCAGTGGCGAGCTGTGGGAGTAGTGAATAGTGGGAGCGGCGAGGGGTGTGGCACATATGCGTACCGTCATTAACCCCTTTTCTGTGGCACATACCCGTTTACGGTCTATGAAGGCACTTGGACATGAAAGGCACGGTACGACTAAAACAGCTTCCCCGTTGAAACTTAGAAGTGTGGCAGCTTGGGCTAGTTGGTATGACATGAAGATAGCTATAGCGCAAGAACAGAATGACGACAAAGAGACAAGACGGACACAAGCGCTAACCTCCAAGTGAGTTTATTGCGCAGAGCGTGAAAACATACAGAGGAGACAGTAAACCATGTGACAAAAAACATGTGGCACAAAGACTTGCCACATGGTTTTTGTCACATGGTTTACTGTCTCCTCTATATGTTTTCGTGCTCTGCCCAATAAACTCAGTTGGAAGTTAGCGCTTGTGTCCTTCTTGTCGTCGTTCTGTTCTCGCGCTATAACTATCGTCCCCGTTGAAAGCTACAAAGTAACAAAGCACCATTCAATTGATTTACCACTTGTGGCCTTCTTCGAGATTCTGGTTCCTGGGCTTTAATCTTTTCTAACTGCTCAGCGGCGTGCTTGTAGTCATCTGGATCTTTCCCTTGTGTTGTCTGGTCGCCAAACGGTGGGTAGGCCTGCAAATTAAGCCGGATAGTTTCACTTCGCCTCAATGCATCTCAATTGTTCGTTTGACCGAGAAAGCATACAATGTAGTTGCGTGAATTCGATGGGCGTGTAGCCAAAAGCTAGTACATGACTTTAGAAGTAAGATATCAAAGTTTAGACACGCTCTGTCAAAAGCTGCTTTTTCACTTGTGACTGTGAGAACAGCTTGAAAAGGACAGCAGCGAAAATTGAATCGAATCTTTATTTCAGACATGTATAAACAAAAACATGGCTCCAGAGAAGAGAAAAAAAAAAGCCGCTCAGTTGCGGCTCGACAAAGCTCCCTTCCTTTTTCCTGCATGGTTTATTATGAGGACAACTTTTAAAAAGAGCACTGGCGTTTAAATGCTTTCTTTTTCTTTTTTATTATTATATACATATCTATCAAAACCGTAATCATGGTACAAAGGCTTGCCTGACTTGTATACTCTACCAAAGGTAGCCATAACAAAAAACTGCACAACCCTAACTAAACTTGTGTGAATATTCGAATGCTTTGAATATTATAACAAATGTTATGGTATTCAAACTCGCTTTGGTTTGAATTCAAGTTATTGAACGAATAGATGAGATTAGCGAGATGAACAAATAGATGTACATATATTAACCAGCATATAACCCCTGTAAATGTGGTTTCATTGCAGTTGAGGGATGTCAAGCCATGAAAGCACCTGTCTAAATGTATTATAGTTCGCATGTAACTTCCTGTAAAGATAGTTTCATAGCAGCACAGAAGTGCTAAGCCATAAAAAGCACTTATTCAGGAAAAATCTGACTGCCGCAAAGCCCCACTTCAAGGTTTAAATGAACATATCACCCTCACATCAATTCATCATGTTTTAAGTTTCGAAGGTTGTCATACAGACTTATATGCTCAAAATATACTAAATTTTAAAATGTAACATACTTTACAGGTGATCACTTGCATTCTCCCGAAAGTCAACCCCTACTGCTGTTCAGTTGTTCGCACTTTCTTTGAAAAAAAAAAAAAGTGTGCAGGCCTTGTTTCAATTTTCACAACATATTGCGCAAAGTAGTTGGGTCACGACAAATATGCCCATTTTTTTTTACAATGTGTAATATATCATATTCGAATTTGATTCGAAATTTTTCAACCAATATCAGTATTCGCCTCGGATTCACTTCGAACCTAAAATTCTCTATTCGCACAAGCCTAGAAACTTCTACATATTCCTTTCAGTTATGTTTATTGTGTAATCTTTTTTAATGTTGACTGTTTAATGGTTGATCATTAATCAATAAAAAGAACAATTTCCACAAAGACAGATGGCAAAATAGTTACATTACCTCTAATGCTTGCATCTTGCGAAGCAGAACTTTCCCCTCAGGGTCGTCCTTGAACTCGTTGAAGAAATCTTCAAAACGCTTCTTATACACCAGCTTGAGATCAAACTCCTTTGCCATTCTGATTTTAAAAAAAGGATACAAAAATTCAAAACATCAATATGCTACCCTGAACACTGCACGTAACAAGAGCCAAGCTGAAGGCACTAAATCTCAATTAGTGACATATTACAGTTCTGAAGACAAAAGTATCAAGAAAGTGAAAGTTGCACTCTGAAATATGGTTATAGTAAATCTGTCAGGTATTCAAACAGTAAATCTTAACTGAATATGAACATGCAAGAAAAGTGACCCTCAAATATTGAACATGTATTTTATTGTTTTCAAGATTGCACAAAAAGTATAGTTATTGCAAAGTGAGGTAGGTAAAACATCAAGTAAAACTTATAATTTATAAACAATAACACCACGCATTAGACTGGACAAATGACAAATCAGTAGTAGTCCATATATAAGCTGGTAATTTTATTTAGTTGCAAAAATTTACTGAGCATAAGTTATCTGCCATATGGGTCCGCTCAGTAGCTGCTGCTCCCATGCATTAAGAGCATCTGTTTTTCAGCAGAATCGCTCGCAATAGTTACATTTGCCCTTTTGTCTTCTCAGAACTCCAGGAGGTATACCGCTGTATTTTTCCAATTATAGATTGCACTCCTCTCTTTTCACAAGTATTAAAGCTAAAAATTAAAATACCACGAGGTTAAGAAATGCACCTATGTTCATCGCAATCAGCATAACGAAACAATGTACAAGTGTATACCCATCGCAAAATGTCATGCTCACCCGTTCGTCCCTTAATTTATGCGAACAAATTTTTCGAAAGTTCTACAAAAAAACCCCTCGACCGGCGGTTCCTCCGTAAAGTCAAGAAAACCATCGTGTACCACTTCTCTCAAAGGCATATATGAACAAAGTTTTCTGATGAACTGACGATATTTCAGTCATTTTTCATAACAGCTTTTCTGGGTCACCATTATTTGCAGTCAAATAGCATTGATGGAACGTTGGAGGCACGTCGCTCGCACAGTCTCTATAGCACGGTGTTCTCGAGGTGAACGCACATACAAGCATGCACAGTTTCAAGTACGTATAAGCTGTGCCATTGCACAAGAAGCACTATAAATATTTTGGGAGAAAAGAATGTGTGATTTGCCATGCAGGAAATAAGGTATCTGCCTTCTCATGCGACCGTAGACAAGGCTGCAATAGCAAAAGAAAGTGCCACTTACTCTTCGAGAACGTCAAAGTTTACGAGAAACTCGGGACAGTCAACCACGCCTTCCAAGTGAAAGTCGTACTGCGCTCCAAACAGGGGCAGCTCGTCCTTAGATCCGTGGAACTCAATGTGAAACACATCATTGCCAAACTTGAGGCCCGGTGCTTCTCGCACGCGGCGCCTGAAAAGAGTGAGAGGAGGCATATGACAGTGTTAGCAGACAAGTTAGCAAGATGAGAGGAAGTCAGTAATGCTTCGTAGAAGGAAAAGTTGTACAAAACACAATTAACGGTGATAGTAGTCAATGCGAGAGTGTCACACAGGTCCCGTTAATTAGGGAGGCGATCGCCGGGCTAATTCCAAGGGCCGAAATATCGGCCCCCCGAACTGCACCACGAAAGCGAGGACAATTTTAGAAGTGGTCCTTTTTGGCGCGCCAGCGGACGCCGGCCGTGGCCCAAAGAACAAGTCAGAGCCGAGAGTTGATAAACAAACAAAATTATATTCTCAATAATGGCAGATCGAAAACCATTCACAAGAATGCACACTCCAATATAGATGAGGACAATATGTCACCAATCAAACAACGTACTACACAGTACAATCAGTCACACTCGAACCAATGGACACAGACAACAATACGCACCACAATGCAGTCGCATGCATTGAACGACCAAGACACTTAAAGACTAAAGAGATAAAAAACCTATTCAGTCCAAAGTTCTTGGAACAAAAGTCTGGATGATACTCTTCCGAGAATCACTCACTCAAAGTCCAGCGTTGTCGTTCCGCTGCCCCAGAGAAGTTTCTCTCCCAGGAAACCTCGCGTCTTCAGTTGGCCTCTCTCCAAGCTTCAGACTTCTTCGCCGGAAACACGTCGGCTTCACACACGCAGCTGTTGCCACGCGTCCTCGCTCGATAGCGGTAGACACACGCTCTTGCCTGTAGCTCGAGCCTTCACCCCTCAGGTGGAAATCCTCTTCATCTCCTGCTTTGTCGCTACGGACAAAACCTTCGCCGACTACACGGCGGGATCCCTTCGCGCTCTGGCGCTAACTTCCGTCTTCTCCTGATCTCTCGTCTCGGTTGCTCGGTTAAATACCTTCCCCGCGACATTCCAGAAGGTTCTCGTCATTTCGTCGGCGCGATACGCAGCGAAGGCTGGGGGGAGAGCGAGGCGGTTGGAACACCCTCCACGGAGGATGACTCAACTCGGTATGGCCACGCCCCTTTCCTTCCAGAAAAATCGAGTGCTTGCTCGGCCGCCGTTGTGGGGTGAGGAGGTTCGTCGGCGAAGCCACGCTTCCGCGGGGAGAGCGCGCGCCCGGGGAGCCTTGGATGTTTGTTTTCTTTTTTTTCTTTTGACCTCGCGGCGTTTCTCCCGCCCGTTATCGCAAGAATTTGGCGGCGCGCCCATTTGTAGCGCTTGTTCTGTGACACTGCCCCCCACTTTAAGAATATTATCTCATAATATTCAAAACCACACAAACGAGCGCGAACAGTCACCACACACTCTGAAAGACTGTAACACAAACCGTCGCTCATGACACTTCACATTCCCAATAGATCGCTCAATACAATCTTACATTGTAGTTCAATTCCACAACACATGAAATATAGCCACAGGTACACGACTACAACACTTCATCACTCATTCCAAACAATACAAACGTACAAAGTTCTCTCATTACAACAATTATACAACACTATACATCACATCATCGCACAGAACACTTTGACTCGCTCGACATACACTTGTGACACAGTATAACAAGAACATTAACACAACATATGTCACTCAGCCCTGCCAAACACATTCTGATTCGACTTAAGCACTTATCCTGCGTACTTTGAGCGGCGCTTGCGCCCTTTCTTGCGGTGCTCGCTCGACCTCTTCTTGTGTTTCCACGTTACTTTTCGGCGAGCCCTTTCCAACGACGATATCTGAGGCGGCGTCTCAGCCATCGTTGTCACTTCCGACACCGTTAACGGGTCATAACGTTCAACGGGTCCTGTATGTTTATTTACCAGCTCGTTCACGTCACGGCATTGGGCTTGGCTGGCCAACTCCGTCACCATTCCACTGTCGGTCGGTTGGGGTCGTGCCGACGTACGTCCAGCTGCCCAGCACGTGAACTTATTCGACACGATTGTCTTCTCCTTCGCTGTCTCTTGCGCCGCGGCTTCACCTTGGGCTCTAGTGAGATCCGTCACGGGATGCTCCTCCACTGTATCTCGCGGCCGCTGGACTGGCGAGGGCTCTATCTTCGGGTCTTCCTCCAAACGTTCTGGATCATTCGGCCCTCGCGCTCCGTTGATGTTTCCGATGACAAGGTCGTACAGGGGGGTCGTCATGCATAAAGCGGTAACCTTCCCACTGAAGTACGGGGTTTCAACCTCAATTTCTGCTTCGGGAAGCATCCGAACTGTACGGTCAATTAGGCAAACCGGTTTCGTTTTGCCTGTTAACTCACTTTCCCGTACCAAGTTTCTCCGCACGATAACAGTGGAGCTGCCGGTATCCCTTAACACTGTAACCTTTTTGTCCGCAACTTTTCCAGGCAGCGTTGGCATTCCCTTCGAAACACCGGTTGGCTGTTTTGCCATTACCGCACCCACAATAGGAATTTTCTCTCCACTTTTCAACTCTACGAATCCATCTGTGACGGCCTTATCATCGGATTTCGGTGCTGCTAGCACACAGGACACCTGGAGAGTTGGAGTCGCTCCGTTTCGACATGCGTCTGCTTTGTGCCTAGTCTGACCACACTTGAAACATTTTACAACCGTGGGGCTCGTGAAGTTAGTTCGGCAGTGGTTAGCACGGTGACCCACTCGGTTACACAGAAAACATTGCGGAACGCTCTCCGGTGCACGCTTCTTTTCTTCGGGAGCCGATTTCTTCGAATCTTCGGGACACTCCTTTTTGACTTTGGCCAAATTAGTGCCACCTTGCGCTTCCAAGAATTGATCAGCTAATTCAAGCATGTCTTCAAGTGACTTAGCTCTCCTCTCTTTCAAATACAGCGACAGGCTTGGGTGGCAACTAGTACGAAATTGTTTTCTTATTAGGAGCTCTCTAAGTTCATCGTACTCCTGCGCTGTCCCTGAAAGTTCAATCTATCTGTCGAAATAATGGCTAAGTCGGGCGGCGTACTGTGTAGCCGTCTCACCATCAGGTGGCTTTCCTGTCCGAAATCTGTCCCGGAAACCTTCTACAGTAAATCTAAATCGCTTCAGCAAAGCAGTTTTCACCTTTGCATAGTTGGCTGCATCAGTCGGCGTTAGCCTACTGTACACACTGAGCGCTTCACCACTCAAGCAAGTACTCAAAGCAGTTGCCCATTGATGTTCCGGCCAATTCTGACTCCTTGCAATCGTCTCAAATCGGTGAAGGTACGCGTCAAGGTCGTCCTTCCTTTCATCAAACGCTACGAGCAGCTTGCTCGGGTTCAAGCGGAAGCCATGATCTTCCCGTTCGCTGCTTTCAACTCTAGCTTGGATGGGAGTTTCACTTCGCTGTTGCAAACGGAGCCGCTCGAGTTCTATCTCGTGCTGTCGCTGCCGTTCCCTTTCCTCTCTTTCTTCTTTCGCCCTCTCAGCTGCCAGTCTTTCTCTCTCCAGCTCCAACTTCAATTGCTGCTCTCTTTCTTCCTTCAGCTGTCGCTCCCTTGCCTCTCTTTCTTCTTTCAGCTGTCGCTCCTTTGCTTCTCTTTCTTCTCTCGCCCTTTCAGCTGCCAACTTTTCTCTCTCCAGCTCCAACTTTAATTGCTGCTCTCTTTCTTCTTTCACTCTCTCAGCTGCCAACCTCTCTCGCTCCAACTCAGCTGCTTTTTCTTCCTTGGCCCTCTCAGCTGCCAACCTCTCTCGTTCCAACTCAGCTGCTTTTTCTTCCTTGGCTTTTTCTTCCTGACGCCGGCCGTGGCCCAAAGAACAAGTCAGAGCCGAGAGTTGATAAACAAACAAAATTATATTCTCAATAATGGCAGATCGAAAACCATTCACAAGAATGCACACTCCAATATAGATGAGGACAATATGTCACCAATCAAACAACGTACTGCACAGTACAATCAGCCACACTCGAACCAATGGACACAGACAACAATACGCACCACAATGCAGTCGCATGCATTGAACGACCAAGACACTTAAAGACTAAAGAGATAAAAAACCTATTCAGTCCAAAGTTCTTGGAACAAAAGTCTGGATGATACTCTTCCGAGAATCACTCACTCAAAGTCTAGCGTTGTTGTCGTTCCGCTGCCCCAGAGAAGTTTCTCTCCCAGGAAACCTCGCGTCTTCAGTTGGCCTCTCTCCAAGCTTCAGACTTCTTCGCCGGAAACACGTCGGCTTCACACACGCAGCTGTTGCCACGCGTCCTCGCTCGATAGCGGTAGACACACGCTCTTGCCTGTAGCTCGAGCCTTCACCCCTCAGGTGGAAATCCTCTTCATCTCCTGCTTTGTCGCTACGGACAAAACCTTCGCCGACTACACGGCGGGATCCCTTCGCGCCCTGGCGCTAACTTCCGTCTTCTCCTGATCTCTCGTCTCGGTTGCTCGGTTAAATACCTTCCGCGCGACATTCCAGAAGGTTCTCGTCATTTCGTCGGCGCGATACGCAGCGAAGGCTGGGGGGAGAGCGAGACGGTTGGAACACCCTCCGCGGAGGATGACTCAACTCGGTATGGCCACGCCCCTTTCCTTCCAGAAAAATCGAGTGCTTGCTCGGCCGCCGTTGTGGGGTGAGGAGGTTCGTCGGCGAAGCCACGCTTCCGTGGGGAGAGCGCGCGCCCGGGGAGCCTTGGATGTTTGTTTTCTTTTTTTTCTTTTGACCTCGCGGCGTTTCTCCCGCCCGTTATCGCAAGAATTTGGCGGCGCGCCCATTTTTAGCGCTCGTTCTGTGACAGAGAGCATAGCCATATACTTCAAGGACGTAACAAGTGTTATCGACATGAATACTTGTCAATGGTTTTTCAGAGCGAACGTACTCATTTGGCTAAAACTATTACACGTGCAATTTCGCAGCGCGAGCAGCACCTTCAACTATTGGAACCTTCTAAAATTTCACTGATGCTCATAATCAGATTCCACAAGTGCCACAAACATTTTAGAACTGAAATGAGCACGAGCAATTATGCCAGATGCATCGTTACAAACATGTAAGAGCTAATTAGTTTCACCATCGACCATACTGTTCGACGACCGATGACTTTGCTCGCATCTGTTTATGCCTCGTAGGTGCAATTTGTTTTGCTGGGCACTGTATTGCCCCACAAAGGAGTTCCTGCTTTAACTTGCATTTTAGATCCTTACTGTCACTGCTAGGTGACATATGAACCAGGAATACATATAATATACCAACCAAAAAAAAAAAGAATTTTACTGGACATAAAAGTTTTTAAGTAGAACAAACAGAACGTTCACGGCATATTACTGTAGTTCGATTCTAGGGCAGGATCACTCACACTCGAGCAGCATAAACCCTCACAATCACAATGTATTTGTTAATTACTACAAAAAATTGTAAGAAAAGTGGAATTTATTGTTTAAAAGTATTTTTTTGTACACTCTAACAAGATACATCAGCAGCACCTCATTACAAACTACAATGACAAGTATATACTTCCATTCTACTTATTTTCTATTTCCGTAGTTTGTTTTCTTTACATCTTCATAAAAGTCAGCTAACTTATAACTGAAGCCTTTCATTATTAACAGGCCATAGATGCAGACTCACACCAGGTCGTTGGCATCGGGTGTGGTGCCGATGAAGTAGCCGCCGGGGACGAGGCACTCGGCAGCATTGCGAAGCATGCACTGTGCCTGGGGTAGACTCTCAAAGCTGTAGTGGAATGTGAACTGGCAGCTCACCAAGTCCAACACAATGTCCTTGTACTTGTACCGGTCCTTTAGCCGCACCTGCAGCAGTGTGACAACAACCAGTATCATCGAACCGACTGCAATGGAATCTCACTTATGATTGATGTAACTATTTCAAGGACTACTGATGCCAATTTTGTCCACAGCGTTTGTGAAAAGCAGCGTCGCTTTAATGGGTCGAGTGCTGAGCATGCGTGCGCTTTCGGAGTTTTGTCAGCTACGTTGTCGCCACACATGATCATGTCAAGAGCGACCGTGATTTTGTCTACAACGGTTGTGGCAAACGACAACCGCAGTTATGACAATGCATGCACTGGCCATGCGCATCCTTCCAAAGCTTCGAGCACGCTGCTCTCGACCTTTGTCCCAGGGTTTCGGACTAAAGTTCCAAGGTTTCAAACTAAAGTTCCCTAGTAAAGTATCACGGTTTCGGACTAAAGGAACAGCGCTTGGAACATCCAAATTTTGGCCCAATGGGCGTTTAGATGAATGCCTCCTAAATTCATTACCAATAAAATGTGATGGGTTCCTAAAAAAACCTGGATTGAATTGGGCTGCATTTTTGACAATATGGCCAGATCACGCACAGAAATTTCAATTTCTGAGAGATTTGCCTGACAACCACACAAACGTAAGAACTGGTCGCAATCCAGAAAGACTTGGCAGGTATGCCAATCTACCACATAAAGGAGGCCACAATGTCGATTGGTAGCGCACAAAAAATACAAGGATTTTCAAGGACGAGAAAAAACTTTTGGACTTTCAAGTACCTTGAAATGCATTTTTCAAATTCAAGGGTTTCTCAAGGTTTTCAAGGACCTTTATGCACTTTGTAAGCACAGCCGCTAGAATGAAGATGAGACAAATCTGTGTACTATACGCATAATTCCCGTGCTGACCGAACGGCCGAGAGTTGCAGCTCCCATAGCCACTTGTGCCAGAGTTCCCTCTAGTGCATTTGTAGGAAGCTCTATGTCAGCGCCTGCTGTTTGACTTCAAACAGCATGTAAGCATGCTGCTGGCCAATAGCGGACACGAAGTTAGGGCAGCATTTGGATCAGGTGCAATTCTTGCCGTGGGGTGCTGTTACATGCCGGTACGACACTTCACAGTCTGCTAACGTTACATAGCGAGCCAAGCTCACACACAAAAGTAATGGGAGAGAGCCATACATCGGCGAAGTCTTCCAAAAGTCAACTCAATCGGACTCAGATCGAGCCACGAGTACGAGCCAGAGGGAGTTTGGCTCAGGAAAATTTTGATGAGTTCGAGCGTGCAATATATTCTTCTTAAGCGAGCCTGAGTGAGTTCTACTTTCTTTTACCAATGTAATGTCCTATCTATTCATTTTCAGGATTAATATCAGCCTTGCCTGAATTCACGTTTATACTATCTACTCACAGGTGTTCCAAAGCAGTGCTGTTCATACACCATTTCAATATTTATTGATCAGAGGCACAAACTATCCCCTGCATTCCAACTATTATTGATAAGTATATCTTATGTTGCCTTCTCTTCGAAGAAAAATACTCTTACTGGTTTGCAACCACTCGTAACTCGCATTCAAGGATCCTACATCAAAGGCGCTAAGAGCAGCACCAATCACATGAGATATTGGTGTTAAAGGGCGTTGACACTATGGTCGCAAAAGCTTAAATTTAGGCTTACGAACTCATGATTCGGCTCACTCAGGCTCAGATCAAGCTGCAAGTCTGAGCGAATCCGGGTGAGTAATACTTTACCGAGTCTGAGTGTGCCCATTTGAAGAAAATTTTTGTGAGCGTGAGTCTGACTGCGTCCGGCTCAAAAAAATTTTCGAGAGTCTGTGTCCGAGTGAGTCCAAAACTCAAATATAATTTATGGGTGAATCTAAGTGAGCCCCAGAAATTTCGCAAACTAATGAGGAGATCTATCATGCTTTATCATGCGTGCTCGAGGTCATTACGTGCGCCGATGTACCTTCGTTTCTCCGTGTCATCCCTCTCTGCCTAGCTTCTAGAACATTCATTGGTATGTGAAAAACACTTAAAGTGTTCAACAAACCCCTCTAACTCCGCTCGTTCTTGATGAATTCGATTCGAGAAAAGTTGGCGGCAGGGGCGGCGCCAGGATGTTTTTACTGGGGGGGCAACTACAAAAAGTGAGTTCCTCCGGGGGGGCAAGCTAGCTCTGCTCCTACTAGGTTTTCAATATATGCTTCCGGGCACTTGGGTGGGCATGGGGAGGGGGGGGGGTCAGGCGAGAATTTTGGGGGGGCTCCAGCCCACCCTTGCCCCCCCCTGGCGCCGCCCCTGGTTGGCGGCAACTGAATTTGATACTGATGTCATTGAGTGACTACTCATTGAGTGCTTCAAACATATTGGAGGGAGAGAGAAACACAAAGAGCGGAAGGGAAGGAAAGCAAAGAAGAAAAAAATTGAGAGATATGTTACCCTGGTGCAATCTGCTTCGATGAATTCAGCCTGGAATATGCGTCCTGGCTCTCGTTGTCTCCGGTGCCGCTCTTTGAGCTCCCGAAAACGTTCCTCAGCATGCTGCAGGGATGTTCCTGCTATGTCTACAAAGAACGTATTCTGTATTTGCAGTATGATTTTGCATGCAAATTATGCAGTCCAAAGAGCTTCGTGCAAAGCAAAAGTGTATTACAATTTTCGCACAATCAAGGCCGGCATAAAGCATAAATACAGAAGCTGCAAAAATTTCCATGCTATAACCAGACAGCAGGAATACCTGCTGCGGTGGTCAAGTGGTTTCCCTACAAAAGCTGTTATGAGATCACAAGTACCGTTTTTTGGTGCTATACTTGTCTGCCACTGCCGCTGCTCGTAACCACTATCGTGCGAAATAAGAAGACTAAGTAACAAAAAACACTAAAGACACAATGGGATTCGAACCTGTGTTCCCTACGCTCCAGCCAAGTATTTTACCACGTCACGCCAGTGCTTAAAACTCCATTGCAAACTGACTCTAGGCGGGCTTCATGTAGGGAGAGGAATCGGGTCAATATCAGTACTAAAGAAGCTATTTAGAACAGCAAAGTAACAAAAAGGCGTCACAAAATGCAAACTACATATTAAGTGGGTCGTTGAATGCTCCGACCCATTACGAAAACCACACGCATGATTTTTTGTTGTTAGCCACAGCATAAAAAAAGTGCGCAAAATTTCTTGCTGCAAGCGTGTAGCGGGTACCATACCTTTTCGAAGAATGACAAAGAATGGCATAGTGAATGCCTCCCTGTTACACAAAAATTACGATGATCAATGATGTAGTGGGTACCCTGAAAGTGTGATTGTAGCAGGTACCCAATGAGTGTTTAAAAAGGCTCTGGAAGGGCCACTCTTCCAGCTTTCGCTGTGACTGTGCTGTGCATTCCACACAGGCGCAACAGTTTTTTGGCACTCGAGTGCTGACCTGCAGGTCGCGGGATCAAATCCTGGCCACGGTGGCCACAATTTCGACGGAGGCCAAAACGCCCAAGGCGTACTTACATTTATGTGCTCGTTAAAGAACCCCAGGTACTAGTCGAAGTTTCCGGAGCCCTTTACTGCGGCATCTCTCATAACCATACCGCGGTTTTGAGACGTTCAACCCCATCAATTGTGTATCAGACGAGAGGAATCTAAGGGGGCTTGCTAGTCAACTCTGATGTGGTAAGCGGCAGTAAGGAGGAGGATGGTGGATCAATCTGACACACCTTGGGGCCCTATAACTTCCACCTGAATCCAAGACATCGAACTGGAACCTTTGTTAGAAATACAGCATAACTACAGACAGCTAAAATATGAACAAGTCACGGTTAGCTAAAACACATTCTTTTTGTTTCTGTCAGTACGCTTACTTCAAGGTCTGGACCATCTTTGGCATGCACATAATTAGCAGTCCTAGTTTGTGCCCTCAACTCGTTTCTCACAAGACCTGACAGAGTTCACCATTTATTGTTCACCTTTGATTTGTCTACGTCTGTACTACTATTTTACTTAGACAGCGCATGTCCTCTGCAGTGCGTCAGTGGCATATGGAGGCACATTTCAAAGTAATGGTTCATTTATGTTCCCCAGACGCTCCTGTCATGGGCCTGATACCAGAAGCACCCTGCAAAGCTCATAATTAATTTTAAATAAGCAAGAAAGTGCAACACCGAAACCGAAACCCAACCGCAGTACTATCTTTGTGTAACGTAGGCGTTGGTAACAACCATCCAAACCAGAAACCGTACAAGGTATGCTGGTCTCGCCAGCATGCGGTATGAAAGCTGCCTGCAAAAGGGGCTAAGAGCAGACGCTCACGAGAAAAGTGACCCCATTGCAACAGCCACACCAAGTCTGTTACTGACTGTGCTATGTGCACAAGCTTCTTGGAGCTATTGAAAAATGACTGAAATTCTGACACAGGTGAAGGCCAAGTAAAATTGCCGAAAAAGATTAGCGATCGCTGGTTGTGCATTTCACTGTCAGATGGCGCCACCTGTCAGGCCACTCAAGTTTGTGGGGTCGTGATCGGTAAATTCTATCGCTGAAAAGTTTTCGGACTAACTGAAGCTTTTTAATATTGCTATAGAAAGAGTGCATATGTCTGGCAATAGCGGAGTTTAAACTTGTGTTGGCAGGGCTGAGGGAAATGAATTTAGGCCAAGTACGCACCCCCTTTCGCATGATGCACTAGACCCGTCCATGGTGTGCCCTGTATATACTATAAAAAGTGTTTCTATGAGGTAATGTGCTCACTTAGTACACTACCACAATGTTCATGCATGGACCCCCTTCTGTCAACACCGTATCAACACAGTTTCCGTGAAGTGAGCCGGCATTGCTAGCTAAAACAATATAAAATATCGAGACGAAGGGTAATCGTAACCTCCGAGTGTTTCCGGAATGTTCAGGTACTAATTATACAGGGAATCATGTGCAACCACAACGCAACACCACCTGCCACCCATCGCTAGCAAGCCCACAATGAACTGAAATTTGTGTGCCGAACCAACGAAATGGCTAAGCAACAAATGGGATCATTATTGCCTTGCGAACAGTAGGCGATGTAGTGGCCCCTTGGTTCTGTCACTTTCATCGCTTTGACGTAAGCATTGGCACACACACACAATGTTACCAATTATTGTTGGATGCCAGTTCAGAGAGTCAGGGCAATCTATAAAATTTGTTTGTAAAAAATCTGCGTACCTCTTCGGCCTGTAATTGGGGACGAATGATAGAAACGTCCAAATGAACGTACCCAGCAAATTTCATTGAGATCTATTGAGCACAAAAAAATTCCAGAGTTGGCCTTTAAAGTAAACGACATGAAATCAAAGCTTTTTTTTAATACATATCAGGCTGCCAAAATGTACATATTAAAGCACACAACTTCAGCTGTCATGAAATAAAAAATGTGATCAAAAATCACAAAACATCTTTTGCCCGCTACATTCTTTGTTTATCTTACTGTGAAAATGAATACTAATTACCAGCACAAATTAGGTACGAGATGTCTCCCTTTTTCCATTTCAGCAGGTCTCCGCCTTTTCCAGCACCCAGGTCCAACACGTGAAACGGCGAGTCTTCTGGCTTGTCTTCCTTACGTTTAGTAATGTACTCCCCTGTGAAGACATCAAGAAAGTGAGAGTGGAACTCTATGAACTACATAAAACAGCTTCCACAGTATTCACACTGCATAATCGTACAAACAATACTCTGCGGGCACTCGTTATAGGGCGCCACGAAGATTACTTCAAGTATTGACACAAAGCCGTGAATAAGGGTCAAGAGCAGAGGGTACCCTGCGAGAAGGTTTTATGCAGTCGTAGAGATTTAAACTGATGGAAAATTATTGGCCGTGATCATAATATGCTAAATTTAGTAAAATGGATGCTTGAGCTCCTTGGTTACGCTTGATATTGTAACTGGTAAAACATTTCAAAACCAGAAAGAGAAGTACAACAACATGTTATGAACTAAGCAATTACTATTACTAGTTATATGCTCAGTAGGATCCACACAATGCGTGCAACACGTCTTCCCATGGCTCATGACACGATGCAACTAACGAGAGACTACAGCGCATGCCCAAATTAATAAAAACAGCGCACTCACGTATCAACATACTCTTGGTCCAGTTGTTGAAGTTCCTCATGTGCAGTATTCGACTGCGTTCCCGCTCTTGCAGGCCATTGTTGCCAATGCTGTTGTAGTGGTTCTGAACGACTGGTGCCAGACCCTCCTGGATACAACAGCAACAACTCTGAGTGCAGACAACAACAGCGTAGCAGGTACAGTTGGCTGAAAGTCACGAGTGGAAAAGAGGCGACGAAGCCACAACACAAGGCATCATCGTCCTGTCTCCTTCGCGCCTGTGTGCCGTGGTTTTTTTATGCTTTTTTCGAACATGGACAACAGCATAGCTGTCCTTACAGTGAGAGTTGAACCACTGAAAGAAAAGAGACGTGACACTGAACTGGACATTATAACCGCAATCGCCGGCCTACTATACATCCATTGCATGACAAAGGCCTCGTCTAATGTTCTCATTCAAACCCATTCCGAGAAAGCTAATTTCGTTTCATGCCAGAAAATTTCCTAATTTCATCACCCAACGAAACGGTCAGCCATCCTTGGCTACATTTACAATTTCTTGGTATCCATTCCATCCCTCTAGCTGACCATTATGTATCTGTTCTGCGCACTATACGACCCACACAGGTCCCCCTTTTCACTTTCTTCACGACAGCTGAAATATTGGCTACCCCCGTTTGTTCTCTGATCCGGTCTGCTGTCTCCCCATCTCTTAATGTTATAATGGTAATTTTCCATTCCTGTTTGCTTCTTACAGTACTCAACTTTGCCACTAGTTTCTTTGTTACCCACACATAACAGAGTGCAAGTTTTTCACAAAACTTAATTTGCCCGGTACCTTACTGCTCTCTCATCTGTGAAGAAAATTTTTCATGAAACCACTGCCCACATCACATTGTAACAACTGTGCACACAGACTTGTACAGGGTTCCCCTTCAGGTGGGGGAGGGGGGGGCAAAGGTTTATCGCAGCATCCCCCTCCCTATTATTCCAATGTACGGGGCAGACTGTGTCCCCTCAGTCCCCTTTGGTGCCCACACCTGAGCGAAACTACTCCATAATTCAAATGGCGTGGTGCATCACCACACACACAGAGGAGAAAAACACACACATGACGCAGTATCTGCCCTCCTCCTGTGTCCCTGTCGTGAGGCGCTACGCCATACGGACGCATACCAACTAGCCCCGCAATGTCTTAGGAGACCACTTGTTAAAGAAAAAAAGAAGCTCAGCAGTGGTTAGGGGATGATTTGTGTGCATCAGGCAGAGCACAGATACCGGGTAGCACCAATTAAACCTAAGAGTCATGCTGGGACATTGTCAAGATAGTGCTATGATTCATGATGCGGCCGTCCTAAGCTACCATCTGGCCACGCGTTCCTGTGAACTAGCTTCGTAGGCGAAAGTGCTACACTCCTAATCTGGCCCTTGTTTGTGCAAGAATATTTAACCTCTGGCAAGCAATCGGTGCAGAAATTGCAGAAAGTACACAAATGCCATGAGGTTTCTTTCAGTGTTAATATGGTTTGCACTATCTCTAAGCTGACTCCTTACTATGGATCAGTTGTTTGTGTTTTGGGGAGGAATCACTGCCAATGAAATTTATCTATGGCTGACATGTCGAATATGCGAGGCTGTGGAAGACAGCGAAGTGTGGACAGTCGTTACATGTGACGGGGATGCGGCAATCCAAATAAATCATAAGTTAAGGAACAATGGAAGATTGAAGAGAAGAAAAATCCTCAGAAGATATGATGTCACTGAAAATGTGGCAAGTGTTTTTGGCACAGTCCTTGGCTAAAACATATAAACTTATGATTTAGTGTCGCAACGTGTGTAGACTCACTGGAAATGTCGCAGCAAAGAGCAGTGCAGGCTGTAAATGATCAACATAACAAAAGATTTCCTGTGTAGAAACGGCAGATTGTGCAAGCAACTGCGCGACTGAGTTTAGACAGATGTAGTAAGCATCCTTGTATGTGAAAGGTCACGGGTATCAAAAGCGTTCGGTACCAGCGACCATAAATATTAAATAAACGTCTTCTCTCTTGCACATTAACCACAGGGCACATCTTTTTTTATTTGACGATTTCAACGTTTAATCCCATGTCTGCTCTTCTTTGTCGCATGCGACAAATACTTCGATTTTATGCGGCGTAAACCATCAGTGTGTTGACTGTATGTCAAACACGTTAGTAGTTCCCCGTAAGGAAAGTTATTCTTAGGCTTTCGATCACCAGTCAGTATATCTCTGAACGTGCGAAAACACGCTGTTCTGCCCCGCGCATATTTTTAAAGCAACTGAGAAATGAACCACAAACTTCGACGAACCCTCTACCCACGATGCGCCACTTGGTACCAACAACGCACAGCACAAAACAGCGAACAACATCTGCCAATTAAATGTTTATTTGCCGTAGCCTCGGTGCGCACAATGTGCTTGCAGTGTAAATGCCGATCGCCTTCGAGTTCACATGCCGATTGAACAATCCTTGAAACGATCGTGCATCACCTTCCACCAAGAAGCTGGGTCAGTTTTCTTACCGCTGAATTCGCGTCACCTGTTGAATGATTCTCCTCAGACATGGCTCTCTATAAACGTACTAACCACTAAAGCTGTGACCAAACCACGGCTACGTCAAGGTAAAATCAAGACACCGAAAAGCCATGACAAGAACGACCTACGATCTCTCTGCCAGATTTGCCGCAAACTGTGCCAACAATATAAACACTACTCAAGTCAACAAAAACCAGTCGTAGCCAATATTTGATGTTGCTGATAATGATTTTGTACATGACAAAATTTTGTTGTATTGCAAATTTCTGATTGTTATAACAATTTACTGTTTGTTTACTTGTGTAATGAAATTGTAGTGATAGTTTTAAAAACGTTAATTATGCATTTGTGGGCTGAAGCAGCCGAAGACACCGATATTTTGTAAACAATACATGCAGTACGCACTCAATCCAATCCATTAGGCAGCAGAAGCGCGGGAGCAGCGAACGGAGCAGACAACTTTAAAGACTCCCAAGTCTCTAAATCGCAGTACTGATGATGTCAGGTCGCGATGGCACCCTCAAAGGTGATTCGCGGAGTGGCGCTGGAACGTGGATCATCGAGGTGAAGAAGCGTCTCTTGAGAAACCTCGACACGCAAGCAAAACCCGACCTGTTGAAGTCCTACGGCGAGCAAAAGCGGTGAGCTTGTATTCAGAGTGCTCTCAAGTCGCATGCACCGATCAGGTGTGACGTAAATGCTGCGGTAAAAGAAACGATCCTGTCAAACGGTTGCATCGGCACGTTTTTTTGCCTGCAGCGTACTGGAAGAATTGTTGTCAAGAGCGGTCGAGCTAGGCGAGAGCAACTCCGTTTTGGTAGTTGGACCCAGAGGATGCGGAAAGACATCGGTGGGTTCAATGATTTCGCTTCTCTGTTAATCCTCGCTTTGCCATCATTGCCCCCCCCCCCCCCAAAAAAAAAAAGGAAACGTCGCCTGCTCATTAAGGTGCATATACTACCCCGTTATTATATCAGGTCAATTATTCCGAATACAGATTTGGAACGCAAGCTTGTGTAAAAAGCTGGTCATGGCTGTAGGAGTCGTATGGAGGTAGCATTTTGAAGAAATGTAGTTTATAAAAATGTAAGACAATAATAAAAAGTTTTTTTTTAATTTAAAAGGTAATTCGTCAACTACACAACAGTGATACAATCGTCAGAATATTTGCCAAGCATATAGGAATGACGGCAATTATGAAGAAAGTTAAAAAAAAAAGGGAATGCAGTGCACGACAACAAAAGACTCAGATCTTGCAATATGCTGCTATTATGCAATCATTAACACGCACAACAATTGGTATAAAATGAAAAGAGTAAAAACAAATGTAAGGCATACTTGAAAAATTTCACAAAAAGTAAGTCACAGGATGGTATTTCATTCAGTGCATCCTGGACGTGCTTATTTTTCAGCTGATTTTGGCCGTTCTAGATAGAGCCTCCGAACGCAAGGAGATCGCTTCAAACTACCTTCTCGTTAAGTTGAACGGTGAGTGACATTCGTACTTTCTCCTTCCACTGTTCTTTGAAATAGAATCTCTGCGAATTCTGGTAGCTGTCGAGACTTACGAATAGACGCACATATACACCTCTGCACAGGTTTTACTCATACGGATGACAAGATTGCTCTGAAAGACATTACGCGTCAGCTGCATTTAGAGAACGTCGTTGGCGACAGAGTATTTGTGAGTACTTGCACGGAGGCATTTTCAGTGCGGTATTTCGTTTTTTTAGAAGTGTGAAGAAGTGTTCGTGCCATGACTGAGTCGCATCTACTTTTCACTCACCATCTTTTCAGGGAAGCTTTTCCGAGAACCTTACATTTCTACTAGAATGTCTGAAATCGGGTATGTCACATAGAACTTGCTGCTACTTCATGTATCTCATGTACCTCAGTGCCAGCATCCTCTTGTGAACGCTATTTCTCCATTTGTAAGCATCCATTTTGTAGACACATGTTACCACAATGGCCCAACATTGTGGTATTTGAGTCAAATGTATTATTTCAGCACACATTAGTTTGCGTACCTGAGAATATGATGTGTGGTATTGGGGCTATCATAAAATCCCCACAAAATATGCCCCCCCCCCTACTGTGAAAGAAAATACAAGATTTGGAGGAAGGGCACTTGCTCAGTTGCGTATCGAAATTCTAAATAGCAGTGAAAGAGTCGTAAGGAATAAAGAGGGCATGCCCGCACATCTAATGACATGCTTTAATGACTAAACATGCATTCACTGTTTTTATGTGACCATGTTGGGCACATAAAAACAGGAATGAAACAGTGAAAATGGCAAGAAGAGAGTGTGGACACTTGCCCAGTCACTGGTGAATATTTCAAGTCACCCAAAAAAAGGAAGGAGGGCATTTGCTTGTGTTAGCAGAGCTTGCTTGGGATTTCACAGTACATCTACATACCAAACAATACCAAACCAAACACATTTCCTGTGTTGTGTGTCTCTGTGTTTATGTCTTCGCAGTTAAACTACAACTATCAGCAAACACTCATTACACCAAGAAACGTCTTGCTGTGTTGCCAGCTTTTGTCCTCAGTTTTATGATGCGCACTGTCTGATTTGTGTCTTATTTCAGGTGGCGAGCAAAGCAAAACGATTGTCTTTGTTGTGGACGAGTTCGACATGTTTTGCTCCCACAAGAATCAAACTCTTCTGTACAATTTGTTTGATGTTGCGCAGTCGGCTCAAGCACCCATATTAGTTATTGGAATCACCTGCCGGCTCGTAAGTAACATTCCTCCCATTTTTCTTGCTCTAGGCCCTTCACGCTGGCCGTATCATACATAATCATGTATGTAATTGATTGTTCAAAGACACCATAAAACATTATCGATCATTCAAAGACACCGTGAAACATGGCAGCTCCTCAGTATGTCGGCGTCGTGCTGGGCAAGGAATCACTTAACATACGTAATATTGAGCGGGTAAAGGGTAAACTATCAACCAGGCATTGCATAATGTGAATTGCACATCTAGTGGGTTGTTTAATGCTTCCTACCTATTACAAAAAGAGCTCAGCCATAATTCTTCGCCATAAGCCGCAGGATCTACAGAGTAAGCATAATGCCTTACTTCTGTAGTAAGTACCTCGATTCTTCGCAAATTGATGAATAGTGGCAGAGTGAAAGCTTCCTTACTGAATAAAAATTATGAAAATCATTGTGCAGTGGGTGCCATATGAGTTGTACTTGTATCAGTTTTCGCAAAAGACTTGTCAACGAGCTTTAGAAAGGTCAGTTCTTCCAGCTGTTGCTCTTACTGTCTGTGTGTTTCGCGTGAGCCTGAGGTTCTTTCTTCGGTTTTTTTACGCAGATTACGCGTGTGTCGAGGCTCTTGATATAGTTAGCGAGTTACATCATATGTGCAACTTTTCAGGATGCCGTTGAACTTCTCGAGAAGAGAGTCAAGTCTCGCTTCTCCCATCGCCAGCTTCACTTGTTCCCCAACTTCAGCTTCGAGGAATATCTCGGCATCATGGTTGATCACCTGTCCTTGCCCAACGACTTTCGAAGTAGAAAGCTGAGAGAAGAATGGAACGCCTCTGTCAAGGTGATAACCAGGTGTCTTGTTATTGACGGTTCTTGATAGATCACAGGGGGGCACTCGTAGTTCGGTATGGCCCAGCATCATGCCTGTTTGGTTTTTATGAGAAAAAAAAAATTTGTTATTTCTAATTCCTCTATGAAAGTAGGTGACCCATGAGAAAGGTCACATTTCACGAAGCATCGGTTCCTATTCTGATGGGAGGGAAAAACTTTGTTTTCTCTTGAGGTTGCACTTTTTCCACTGACAGACAGGCAACTGCGGGCAACGTACCAACGTGCATGTGATATTGTAGTTTATCTGCTCAGATGTGCCTAGCAAGTATGCCATAAAAATACCCCAATTTAAAGAGCACATTTTGATAGAATACATCCCATGTAAAAATTGCACATTTTATATTGTGCCTTATTTCTTTAAAACATTAACAGAAGATTTGTGACTAGGCACAACAAAACACTTCAAATTCCCCAAGTAGAGGCAAGTTTGAGTGGACTTTGAACATGCCCACAGTGTGTTAGTGTGATTGAGTAGGGGTAGATGCCATCGGTGTAGACAAAACAGAGCCTTGTGTTTTTCCTTTTTCTGAAATTTGGTTTATTCTGCAGGATTTTGCCCAAGAGAGTGCTGTGAGGACAGCCTTGCAACGGCTGTACTCAACCAACAAGGACATTCGGGCTATGCAGTATCTGTTGGTATGATTTGTCTTCTTCTTGTAAATGCTTCTGACCATGCTAGTCTGGCTTGTATTAGACAAAACTTTTGCCACCGGTATTTCCAGCCATACTGAAGGATCTGGTGCTGAAATCTGTACACAAACCTTCCAGGTCCGGCAGAAACTGGTGCGAAAGAATGCATTTGTATTTTTCACACGCTACCGCGTCTAACGTCCCCTTCGTTAACTAAGGGAGATGACAGTTTGTGTCCTCATAAATTGGCGCGCTAATCTTGGACAGTGCGAGCCGTCGCCTGTGTTCCTGCTCTCACTACGGTTTCTATAAACAGTTTGGTCGGCACCAGCACTGAACTATGCTTTCAGGTGGAGGAAGCCCCTAAAGCAGTGATAACCTGACTTGAATGTTTCAGGGACCCCTTATAGACGGGTGAAATTTATGGGGGACCCTTTGCGGCGAGCAAAAGTTGGGGTCATAAGTTAATGCATCGTGCAGCGCGAAATAGGTCAGCTTTATTTCTACCTGGTAAAGAACGATCAAACCTAAGTGCCATGACAATTCGATCTCAACAGCTTACTGGTTAGTTCCAAGGTCTGCAGTCACACTCAACCTGTTACTGGCTGCATTTGCTTTTTGAGTTTGCAAGCCTGGAAAAAGCATGCCATGCGTTTGTCGTAAAAGAACTGCAACATAAGCTCGACATCCATATCACAAAGTAGGGACAGCATAAGTCAGCTTTGCCGCAGGGTAAAAATACTATGCGGAGAAGCATGCAAATTAAAAGGGGTTGTTGTCGTGGGTCGTAGTGTGGCTTGAAAAAGTTTTTTTTTTTCCTTTTTTCCCCGAATATGGACTTCATAAACTCCAAAAATAGTTTTTCAGACCTTAATTTGAGAACAACTCCCTAAAGGCTGGGCACACCTCAGTGCCTTTGTGAAAAAAGGAGAGTGGGAGGTAAACGTAAGGGGAAGTAGCTGGATAGAAAAAAGCGCGCCCTGCATCCGCAACTTTTGATGTCACGGCCGTCGATGCACAGTCCCTCTCATGCTGGTGGGCAGCTGCTGCACGCCGACAATCTTCCAAAAATAAAGCCAACTGTTTAAAAATACGTGAAATAAATTCTGTTCATCGGAGCAGTTTCATCTTCTGAGTGGTATTTGAAGTTCTTGTCGTTTCTTCCTATTTATTTTCAGTATTTCTTCATGACATCTTTTGACAAATGTGTCGACCGTCTCTGTATACTTTGGGTGTGTTTGGAAGGCCACAAATCTTCTTGCTTAATTTTTTATCTGTCGATCAAATGCTTATTGACACTGACTGATTACAAAACATCTACAGAATTCCTAGAACTACCTTGAGTTGCATAAAATTAATCAGTCTATAGATTAATTTTTAAAATGTTTAGAAGTTCAAAAAAACGGTGTAAACACAGGACAAAGAAAGGTGACACGAGAGCGGCACTGTTTCCCTCCTTTTTTCGTGGTGACGCTGTTTTATTTCTTTTTTTTTTCATCTTTCGAGTTATGTACCAACATTTCACTACGATGCACCACTGCAGAGAGGAAGTTCTTATATAATGCAGTGATTGAAAATGGGACCTAATAAACCGGGCCAAAGAGAATAGCAAATAAATATTAGGAAATAAAGCTAAAAATGTACCTTTAGTAGCCTTTTATTTAGCAATCCTTGTACTTAACACATGAACCACTTTTTGTGGGCAGCTCTATATATACGTATATTGTGGCAAACATAGCATTTCATGTGCTAGATTTGTTTTGACGGAATGATTAGCAATTTGATATATTACAGCATATGCAACAAAACTGTTCTCGTTTATGATAGACTTGTTGGACACAATAGGACAAAGCTTCCCACAACGTTGCTGAAACACCCCACTGTGGCGTGATTCATAATCACAGCATGTGCATCTGAAACGCGAACAGCCTATGACCATCAGGTTATGCGCCGCACTGAACCATGGGCAGTAACGTTCATTATAGCTTGCTCATATAGTTACATCTAATACATAGGCGAGTATGTTTGAAGATGTGTATTTTGCGCAAATTAATTTTAACAATGTTGAGCTAGTGAGTAATTCACTGTGCCCGAGTTTTTTAATTAATCAGCCTTAAGCAGAAATTTCTGAACAAGGTACAAAAAGCAAACTTAAATGAACCAAACCAGCTATCAAACGAATCGCATATGGTCTGTAATATGCTGAATAATTTTGTTTTAAAGGGGCCCATGAAACACTTTTTTAAGTAACCATGGAATGAATTACTGGAAGAGCTTACTTGCCTCACGAATTCAACTGCTCAAAAATTTTAAGAATCCGTCCAGTGTGAGTGGAGTTACTAAGGTTTGTCGCATGCTGCAATTGCATTCTCTCGTCCCGAGTAAAGCGCTGGAAGCTAAGCAGGGAGAGATGGCAGGGCCACAAAAAAACGTCACGTGTGCCTTGTGACCTTGAGCACTTTTTTTTTTTCTTCGAATGCAAAACGTTTTTAGTGTGATCGCGCGCATGCGTGGACAAGTAGCGGCCTCTCGCGGCGATCTCTGTAACGAGCGCGCGCGCCATGTTCAAATCAGCCAATGGCTGATATATGGGTCGTTGATGTGTGATTTTTTTGGCGAGTAACGGGATTTGTTGAGAGAAGAGAAAGCAGTTTTTAGCTAACTGATAATTTCTTTTGAATTCTAGGCAGCGTGCTGCTCTATAATAATTTGGCTCGCGCGTTGTCGGGAGCCTCTACTACCGATCGGCAGCGTTTACTGACCATGCTCAAAAAGTGTTGCAGGGCCCCTTTAAAACTGAAGTATGTGACAGTATATGGTCATAGCAAGACTCACAGATTTCTGTTTCTCGGCTTTCTTGCATATCTTGTTAGGAGACTAGCCATATGCATGCCAACTTTTCTACAGGCTGCTGCAATTAGTCTAATGCATGTTTCTACAAGTGAACACATCCACTTCATTTTGCTAGCTGCCCGTTAGTAGGATGTACGTATTTAGTTTTTTATGTCTTTAGTTTGCCTGTTTTGTAACATTTAAAGGTGCAGTTGTTTTGTTGGATATGAATTTTACAGCTGCCACCTGTTATGCGCCTTTCGGAAGAAAGTCCAAAACTGGATGCAGTCCACCTCCTTGAGTCTCAAAGGCAGCAACTTGAAGACTCCAATGTTGCCCTTCTGAAAGGTACATTGACGTGCGAACACATGGACACACATGCGCTGTATCAGTATATCCCGCTGAGACTACGTTCACTACTGTGTATTCGTTTTACGTTACCATTTGTAATTGTTGATCACATTACAGGGGTGAGCAACCATCAATCGGCCGAGACAGCGGCTTTTATTTCTCAATCCTATGTGCACTTTGTGACACAAGAGAACAATGACTGCTTGATTTTTTGATTGATTGATTGATTGATATATTTATGAGATTGTCATATTGGAGCACATTGCCAAATAGTAATAGAGGCATTTTTTTTTCAGTGACATTAAAAAGTGAGGCAGCATTGTGGCAGGCAGCTATACTTTTAAATGTGTTTCTCCTCTTGATTTGTTGATCTCTTGTAGCTTCCACACTTATTGCTTCCACAGGGGTGCATGGAACTACTGAGACAAAGCATAGGTTTAAAGGGGCCCTGCAGAACTTTTACAGCATGGTCAGGAAATGCTACGGAGTGATAGTTGAAGCGTCCGAGAACACGCACGCCAAACAACATAGTGCAGCACGCGGCCTTCAATTTACAATACGTTTTCAAAGTCAGCTAGAAATCTTTTTCTCTTCTCTCGACAAATGACTCTGTAAGCTCAAAGATCACTACTTCCCAGACCAAGTGCCGGCCATTAGCTGATTTGAGCACAGCGCGCTCAGTCATTACTGCGGCCACGCGGGAAGCCATGACTTGTCTGCACATGCGGGTGCAATCGCGCTGGAAATCCGCGCAATGGGGACAAAAAAAAAAGAGAGAGAGAGAGAAAGTGCTCGAGCTCACTATGCTGCTTTCGTCAATACAACATAAGAGAAAATGCAATTGCAGTGTGTGACAGATCTTTGTAACTCTGCCTGTACTGGGCAGATTCTATAAATTTTTTGCAGCAGCGAATTCTAAACATTTTTTTAACGGCAAATTCGTTAGGCAATGAGCTCCTTTAGTGAATCCGTTCCATGTCTACTTGGAAAAATATTTGAGGGCCCTTTAAGGGGCCCTGCAGCACTTTATTAAAAATCTAAATAGGCCTCACTAGAGAATGCTTATTGCCTCACGAGTTAACCGCTGAAATTTTTTTTTATTTGTTTAATACGAGTGAAGTTGCGGAGATTTGTTGCATGCTGCAATTTCTCTCTTCTCTCGTTTCGATGAGCATGCTCGAAGCTAAACAGGGAGGAATGGCACAGGGGAAAGAAGTTTTGGCACGCGGAAGTCATGACATTAAACACGTTTTTCTCGCTTTCCCTTCTTGCTCCCACCGAACGCGTGGCTTGCTATGCGCATGAAGTCGTGTGGCAGCTTCTTGTAGTGGCCACTAACTGTGGCCATTAACTGTGCAGCTAGAAATGCTCGAATCAGCCAATGGCCTTTAATTCGGATATACAGCATCATTTGTAGAAAGAAGAGGGAACGATTGATAGCTGACTTCAAGAATTAATTGTAAATTTTAGGCTGTGAGCCATGCTATAACATTTGGCTCGCACGTTTTCGGGAGCCTCAATGCAGCGTTTTCTGATCATGCCGAAAAAATGTTTCAGGGCCCTTTTGAGAGTGTGAAGTGCGCGGTACGCTTCACACAGGCTTTTAAGTCCACATGCGACGAGCATTTCTTGGTGTTTAAGCATTGATGTGTTGGTGTTTAATTATTCCTAGGAAGAAACCTTTCACAGGTATAAAGAGAAACATCATTCTTTACTGCTTCACTGATCTGCCTTTGTTAGGTGCGTATGTCTCATGTGTATCTTTGGATTCTAGGGTTGTCAATGCTAGAGCTGTCGCTGGTCATTGCGATGGTGCACTTGACAAAGATCTATGACGGAGAGCCATTCAACTTCGAGATGGTTTATAAAGGTAAGGAAGAACTTCCAAGTAATTAATAAAAGGAAATAATTTTGAACTTTTGTTTATGGGAAGGAAAATAAAAAGCTGTTGTTGAAGAAGCAGTACAAAATTGTGCATGGAGTACAGGCAATAAGAAGCAGTGTTTATGGGCCCGCCCCTGCCCCTGTGTAATGAAAGTGCTTCAGAAACTTGGCTTATTACAATAACAGCGTGCTGTCACTATGTAAACAACTGCATTGCTACCTTGCACGCTTTCTCCTTGAATATTCGGCGCCAGCTTTTGAAGAACGTTGAACCTCAGAAACATCCTCGACTGATCAAAATGTACTTGCCAGTTTTCCAAGAATCAATACTTTTTTTAGCATAAACTTCAGTGAAAAGAGACGGAAAAGTCCCAATACGCAGAAGTGGTAGTGTGCAGTAGCAATTTTCGCGTCCCTTGTATCTGGAGTTTGTGCTAAAGAAATGTCAGTGGACTACCAGCTGGCCTCAAACATGCGCACTGTTTTCCGAGATATGTGCCCATGATAACCCACTCTCGGCTTAAATAGTGCACGCAACTTTTACAAGAGTTGTAAAGCACCGATGTGCTCAGTGATGAGTGCACCATAATCCACCTGAACATTGCTGCAAAAGCTCGATCTCGCGACATTTATTAACAAGCGTTTCTTTTCTCTCCATTGGCGGTGGCAAAACTTAGTGTAAAGGTGGCACATTTTTCTTTGCTTTTCCATTGCAGAGTTTTTAAAATTTGCAGCTGGAAAGTCGTCCCTGGAAACCACCAAGCCCGTTGTTATGAAGGTATCGCAACTTACATTATTTTCTGGACTTATTTCAAGAAGGCAGCGATAACCACGCTCACCAACCTGGTTCTTTGAAGTGTTTGAAGTCTGCGGCCGTGACACTAGAAAGGGGAAATAGCATGAACTTAAATTAAGGGTACCCTGGGTGCATGCGTCTTCAATGTTGCTATGTTATGAACATTTACTAGCCCTTACAGGCAGCAGCCAAGTTGGCAAGGTGAGTCGTTAACAATAAATTAATGTGTAGTAAGCGTGTCCAAATATTTTAATAAATATTAGTGTATTCCAGTTCGCTGTGATTCGCATTTAAATTATTGGAAAATGTGAACGTGTAGACGTATTAATCCGCATGCAACCCCTTGTAAATGCGGCTTCACTACAATGGAGGAGTGCTATACCGTGATTACATCTTTACAGGAAAGGTCAGCACTGCCGCGAAGCTCAATTTGAAGGTTAACGTATTATCCCCAGATCGATTCTTTTTACAGCGAAAGCTGTTATGAGATCACAACACAAGTTGCTTGCGCGCCGTAGTTGTCCGCCGCCGCCGCAGGTGTCCGTAACCACTATCACACAGAAGAAAAAAAAAACTCGGTAAATAATTGCAAATAAAAAACACCAAGGACACAATGGGATTCGAACCCAGGGCCCTTGCGTGCCAGTCCAATATTATAACACTAAGCTATGCTGGTTCTTAGAACGTCTTTGCAAACTGGCCTTAGGTAGGATTGATGCCGAGAAAGTAATCGTGTTAATGTGAGTGATAAAGCCTTTTAGAACAGCAAAGGAACAACCAGGTGTCACATAATGCGAATAGTGTAACGAGTGGGTCATTAAGTGTTCCAACCCTTTACAAGAGCTTGATCTTGTTCACCGTTAAACTGTGGCACGTACCAACTGTGAAGGATTGTGGAGATTACAAAAGCTTCTGGCATAATTCATCATCCTCAGTCACAGCACAAAAAAAAATTGCAAAGATCTTTGCAAGTGTGCAGCGAGTGCCAACCTTCTCTGAAGGATGGCATAATGAATGCCTGCCTACTATGCAGTCATTAATGGCGTAGTGGATGATACTTTGTGAGTGTGCTACAGCAGTTACCCAAAGAGTGTTAAAAGAAAGCTCTGAAAGGCCGTTCTTCCACCTTTTTGCTGGAATAGTGCTGCAGTTCTGCTCTCCATGCAGGCCTGGCGTTTTTATTAAGCTTAAAAGCTTCCGGCTTATACACTTAAAATATAGTAAATTTTAAAACATAACATCTTTGACTAGTTGTCACTTGCATTCTACTGAAAACCACTGCTACTATTAAAACTTGTTTCACTTTCCTTTAAACCAAAAAGATTTACATTAGTGCATGCCTTGCTCCAATTTTTCTTTAATATTTAGCAGGTTAATTTGGTCATGACAAATATGCTAATTTTTTTACTATATGCAATCTATACTTTTCGAATTGAAATTACTCAAACCAAATCATTATTCTCTTCTAACCTAAAATTTAATATTTGCGCAAGCCTAGCTTTTAGATCAGAATGTATTTTTCACAGCTGACTTTTGCTCACCACTATCAGAACACAGCAAATCTTTCTTTAAAAAACTCAATCCAGCCTGATAGCAGTGTTTATTTTGTCTGCTTGAAGAACTTGTCCGTGGGAACTTGCTCAAAGGGAGTGCCATACCACTTTTGTGTCTTTTTTCCATCTGAATCCCATGTGAAAGTTTGGAGACCGATAAGAGAGAGCTTCGCTAGGATAATCTTTTTATTATAAGACAAAGAAAGAGCCTAAATTATTAATCCTAATAAAAAAAGAACAAGAGAAAAAGTTTGGGAGACAAGAAAAAATTTTCATTGCTTTTATATTTTCTAAGCAATTGAAGTGTCTGAAGCTGTTCGGTTGCCAGCATACCCCTACATGTTGCACTTAGAGATTGCAGCACCAAAATATCATAGTGTTGCAACCTATAAATAAGAAGGCCTACATCGTGCTGACATGGATATACATCAGTCATGGGTTCAGCACCGACAATACTGATTCATACCATTTAAAATGTGCATAGATGTTGTTATAATGTAGCTATAATGGAAAGATAGGTTGTGCAGAGTTCCAGAGTACTTCCACAAGTAAACTTCATAAACCACAAATTTTGGCTGCACATTAAGAATAAAGGCAAAGCCTTCCACTGCAATTTCTGCGATAACTGCTACATTCTTGTTTGAAATATCAGAACCCAGCCGGTCTCTCGGTCATGTGAAGCTGCCTTTGATAAGCACATTGCTGATTCCATCTTCCCCGACTTTCCCAGGCATTCCAGCAGTTGGAGGCGTCAGAGTTCGTGCAGCCCGTGTCTCGGAGCCTCGCCACCGTGCAGTACGAATTCCGGCTCATGCAGCTACTCGTCGATCCGTCACAGGTGCACGAGGTGGTGCACAGGTCCTCGTCCCTGCCTACCGAACTCGCCCATTGGGCGGTGTCCGTCGTAGGAAGCTAACAGCTTCTTGACGTTGCATTTGTGGCTAATGCGTATTGGTGGTGTTGCCACTCTTGAAGACCAGCTGTTGTGCCTGTGATCACCATTCCTTCTCGAAGACATTCCTGGCATCGGAGTACACCGTCAAGTTATGGGAGTGCTTAAGAACCTCTGCTGTTGCCCCTTCCTCAACCGAATCTGTTTGCACATGTTCAGTGCTATTGTTTTGCATGAGGTTGCGGCGTACCAATAAAATACGAAGATTTGCGTGCGTCATAAGTTACGTGTGTGAGTGACCACTCTAATTAATTGACTGATATGTGGGGTTTAACGTCCCAAAACCACCGTATGATTATGAGACACCGTAGTGGAGGGCTCCGGAAATTTCGACCACCTGGGGTTCTTTAACGTGCAGCCAAATCTGATCACACAGGCCTACAACATTTTTGAGTGACCACGCTAAGTCATAGGCTAAAGATTCAGAACATTTTCTGCTGTACGTGGCCATGTAGTTGGGGTACATCTGGATTATAAAGAGAAAGCTTCCTGACAAAGATGCATTGTCGTGTAGGTGACCGACACGGCCGAGTTGTTACTGGAAGCTTGCCTATACCCTTAAATAAAAAAATATGCTGGGCGATTTCTCGCTTCAGCAGCTACATTCTAGTAAGACCTGGAACGCAGGCACCAATTACTTCCTTTTCTTTTCCTCATGTATGTTTTAAGTGTACTTCAACTTTTGCTTGAAGTTTGAGGAATCTTGGTACGAATGACTGTTGGGCAATGTAGTCTTTCAATATCACCGTGTTGTTTATCACTAACGAAGTGCATAGGAGAACGTAACCAACAAACTTTATTTATTTACTTGACCTTACAAAATTGCAAAAGTTAACCCCGCGTTCTTTGTGCTTTTGTGCATTACATTTATCATTATAATACATTATCTTGCTCTACAAGTTTCGTTGACGACCTCTGTTGAAATACACGGGGACAGCCTGCAACTAGGAACAAAGCCCTGGCCACTGTCTGAAATCTTGGAATGCTGGCACGACTAGCAGGTCTCGCACCTCAGTGGCACGTCATCGGTGGCACGCGAGCTGAGACACAAATGCCTGTGCTCGTTCCTCAGCATAGTGCAAAACGTCTGCATGACGACATTCACGCTAACAGCAGAAGGCTGAATTAGAAGAGCATGTATCCACCATTTGGCTTCCAATTGTACAGAAAATCTTGAAGACCTTGCTAACCTTTCATGTGTCTGCCATGCATGCACTCCATTCCATGAAAGCACATTGCCAACAATGCAAATGTCAATATATTGCTATTGCAGTAAAACAACAGCAATGTTAGAACGATTCCATAGTTTGTGTGCCTTCATAGAGGATATTTAAGAAAATGTCAAATACTTTCACAGGCGTATCAGCCGGGGGGCAAGGGGGGCTGAGCCCCCCCACTTTTGACAGTGGTCACTCTCAGTTGCACGCTGGGGAAACCGACAACTAAGGCGAAGTTTTCCTTTAACACAGTAATCACACAATTATATTGGTACGAGGAAATGAAAATGTTGCCTGGGAATGTTTTAGTATAGTAAAATTTTTTTCTAAATTTCTGCTCTGACTATTGTCCTTGAATGTCCCTTGCGGCGCGAGCCGCCTATACGATTCTATTGCGCCTTGTACTATTCGCAACTCAAATGAACATGAGAGGACGCTGCGGAGTTGCAGCATGGCAGATTCACGGAGGCCACCGCGCCCGCTGTCGCTAACACAATTATTGAGTTTCCTGCAGTGTGACTGCAGGAAACTCAATTATTGACTGCTGCTTTGTAGAAGGGGAGCGGGTTGTTGACGCCGAGCATCATATTTTAGTCGGCACCAGTGGTCCCGCAAGCGCGGGCAGCGTTCTTGAAGTGGTCGCGTTGTGTAATACACATGGCGCAGCACGTCTCTGCGAAATTTGTTTACATCGGGCGCCGCTGCAAAGTGTAGTCACTGGATACAATGATCATTTAATAGGTTCGAGTGAACAAATTAACACTGGTGCCTCACCTAGAAAGAAGGAATCTGCTTGGCCGTTCATTTTTTCTTCACGGGCGGAACCATTCTACCATGCTCCTACCGTACACGACTGGCGCTTGGACTGTTTGAACCTCAGTACGCAGTTTCTCTATATTGCCGCTAGGTGCCGCATGAATTGCTCGAGTCGCGAATAGCATTGTAAAGCGGCTGCAGTTCTAGGCGCGAAAGCATCTTGTACTAGCTTTGTTATGGATGGGAATGAGCAATCCTTTATTGGACCAGTCAGAGCATTTCCTGCTTCAGGAAAATGTCTCCTTTCATCAAAAATAAATAGCGTCATTGCTGCTCTATCAAAGCTGCGGTAGGCCGATGATTGTGACGGATAGTTTTAAATGCTTTAGTTCAGCCTTACTACATGCGCCACAAAAAGGTTTGCGCTTTAGTCTGATAAATCTGATCAGCCTTGCTTACAATAACTAGGAGCAATGGCAGCAGTTTGCAAAGTGGCGAAGAATAAAACAGTGGACTTAAGTACACTGGGAAGCTCAGCTTCTAAGCTTACCCTGCAGCTTGACCCTCCGGACTAAGGAGAAGGTGAAAAACCGTGGTTTTCTACACAATGAAAGCCTTATTAGGAGTTAAGCTAGTTAGTTTTCATTCAACTTGAATTGTCTTTTACAGCTCGAAATACAACTCTCACAGAAAAGAAGCACGCACGCGCAGCGCTGCTTAGTTCTCTCCCTCAGCAGAGATGAGCTCACAGAGATGTACACGCACCTACATCCTTAAAAGTTTTCCGGAGTAACTGCGCAATTACTTCTGAAAAGGGCTTTTTGCTGCAACAAAAGACGAAATGTGCACTAAAGATTGCACTCAGCACCACAAGGAGGCGCACTTTCCTCTTTTGTGGAGTAAAGCACCCGTTCTTTGGGGTAACTGCAGGAATGTTTGCGCCATGCGCAAACGACTCATCGGTGCCTACACAAGCCTGTTTCATTTCAGACGGTTCTGTAACGTGGTCTGGAGTAGTGGTCACAGACGCGCAGGCTGGCTGAATGGTCGTGAGTTGATTGATCGATATATGGGGTTCAAAGTCTCAAAACCACCATATGATTATGAGAGACGCTGTAGTGGAGGGCTCTGGAAATTTTGACCACCTGGAGTTCTTTGCCGTGCACCCAAATCTGAGCACACTGGCATACAGAATTTTTGCCTCCATCGAAAATGCAGCAATCAAAAAGTGTATATACATATATATAACAGGAAACAGGCAGAAAATATCGCAGAGTATCTTGAAAATAAGGGCCTTCACATAGAATGTTTGAGAAAATGTCCCTCAGTATCTTTGAAATAAGGCCTTCATACAGAATGTTTCAGAAAATGGCAGCTGATATCCTTAAATAGGGAACTTCGTACAGAAGTTTAAGAAAAGGCACCGAATATTAAAATATGAGCCATCATACAAAACGCTCAAGAAAAAGTCACCTAATATCGTCAAAGTAAGGAACTTCATGCAGTATATTTTAGAAAATGTCTGATTATCCTTAAATAAAAGGGCCTTCATGACGTTTCTGAAATTGTCACCGAATATTCTCAAAGTATGAGGCACTCATATAGGAAGTTTCAGAAAATTTCACCAAATATTTTCAAAATAGGGGATTCATACAAAATGTTTCAAAAAATGCCGCTGAGTATCTTGAAAATAAGGACCTGTATATCGAATATTTCAGAGAATGACACCCGATATCCTCAAAAAAAGAAACTTGATCCAGGACCTTTAAGCAAATGGCACCGAATATCAAAATATGGGCCTTCATTTAAAACATTCAAGAAAATGTCACCCAATATCCTCAAAGTAAAAACTTCATGCAGTACATTTTGGAAAATGTCACTGAATATCCTTAAAACACGAGCCTTCACACAGGACGTTTCAGAAAATTTCCCCAGATATCCTCAAAATAAGGGCCTTATACAGAATGTTTTAGAATAAGTTGCAGAGTATATTGATACAGAACGTTTCAGAAAATGGCACCTGATATGCTCAAAATATGATTTATATGTAGGGTTGTCATGAGTGAGTGTGACTTCAGAGTGCCGGTAGTGGCAGTGATGTGTTCTCTGTGTCTTGTTGTGGTATCGCCAGTGTGGCAAACGGGGTGGCGTGGACACGTGCGGTGCAATGAAAATGAAGACGTTGACGGGCGATTGCACGTGTCAACGGATGACTGAAAAAAGCGCCACGACCGATTGGAAGGCAGCACGACAGCGGTAGAGAAGAAAACAAGAACCAATGAAAACGTGGCACAGTGGCGGGGGAAAGAAGACGATGACGGACTAGTAGGCCGTGGGAGATTCTGATTTGGACAGTGCAGAGGAAGAGATGCTGGCGTCAGGGTGTGTGCCGTCGAGCTTCGCAGTTCGAGCACAAAGGGCCCGACAGCATCCGTCTCCAGACGTCCATGGAAAAGGGCGATCCTGGCGACAAGGCGTTATCTCCATCCACACAGCTGATCCGGGCAGCCGAACCTCCGGGCAAGCAGACTTTACTGTCTTGGGGGCCGAGAGAGACCCCAATGTAGCCACAGGGACACGACGCTGGTTTCAGGGTCCGTGCTATCGACCTGTGGAGTCGGGTACGAAGGGCCCGACAGTGTCAAAGTCACCAGGGGTCCAAACAGCTGGCCCTTCTGCCTCTTGCCTGCCGCAGGACGAGCATGAGTGCCTACTGGCAGACTCCACGCCGAGTATGTGGGCATGGAGGTTGCCGGCCTGCTGCGCTTAAAGGGTGCAGCAGCCTTCTCCAGTCACTCTGCGCAAACTCTCCTCTTCAACCGTTCTGCAAGCGTCCTCGCCGTCAACGTCTCCGCACCAACGGCTACGCTACCAACCCACCGCAGGCATCGCCAAAAATGATGACATTGAACTTTCTCTTTGAACAGTCTTCAAGACTTTATAGCTAATGCATCGCCAGTCGCGGTACCTTTAACGCGTCAGTTCACTCCGTTTTTTTTTGCGATCGCTTGTTCCTTTTTTCCGGGTGTCATAAAGTTATGTTCTGTTTGTTGTTTGGAAAACGACCTTTTTTTTCCTGTCTGAGGCCTTGCTCCAACTGAAACAATCACAACTCTGTAAACCTGCATAACAGGGGTTAAGCGTCCGAAAACCACCATATTGGTGGTTTTCGGACGCTAAACCCCTGTCGGACACCGTAGTGGAGGGCTCCGGAAAGTTCAACCACCTGGGGAACGTGCACCCAAATCTTAGCACACGAGCCTACAGCATTTTCGCCTCCATCAAATATGCAGCCGCTGCAGCTAGGTTTCGATCCCGCGACCTGCGGGTCTGCAACCGAGTGCCTTATCCACTAGACCACTGTAATGGGGCGACATACTCAAAATAAGGAACTTGTTACAAGACCTTTGAGCAAATGTCATTGAAAAATATGGCCTTCATACAAACGTTCAAGAAAACGTCACCTAATATTCAAATGTGCAGCTGCTGCAGCCAGGTTTCGATCCCGCGACCTGCGGGTCTGCAACCGAGTGCCTTATCCACTAGACCGTTGTTGTAGGGCGACATCCTCAAAATAAGGAACTTGTTACAAGACCTTTAAGCAAATGGCATTCAATATCAAAATACGGGCCTTCATACAAACGTTCGAGAAAACGTCACCTAATATTCTCAAAGTAAGGAACTTCATGCAGGACATTTCAGAAAATGTCACTGAATATCCTTAAATTAAGAGCCTTCATACAAGACGTTCCAGAAATTGTGACCGAATATACTAAAGATAGGGGCATTCATAAAGGAAGTTTCAGAAAACTTCACCAAATATCCTCAAAATAAGGGCCTTCGTACAGGACGTTTTCTAAAAATAAGGAAACTAGTGATATTTTTCTTGCTACCTTGAGTTCTACATTTCCTGTAATTCCATATATCCCCAAGATGACAGGAGAGTAAATTAGAGAAATTACATTCTGATTAGAGAACACAGGTGGTTGGAATGAATCTGAAAATTAAGTCCTTTGGCAAAAAGCCCATTGACCTCTTCGAGATTTCAGAAAACTGGACACTGGCAACTCTTGCAGAGGGACCAAATCCAACCCAGTTTGCCGACGAAATTGAAAAAATCTTCAGAGATGCCTAGAGCGAGCATCTCTATATCACCCATCAGTCTGATTCACTTGGTGTATGTGTTTGAGGGCTGCACTTACCCAGCACGATAGCACGATGGGTTGTTAGCATAGCAGGAACAACACCACCGCTATGATTGGTAACCGTGTCATCATTCTTGGAGTGTGCCAAGGACATGATGGCTTCCGTTTCGCCAGTTGAGTCCGATCGAACGTCACCATTCTGCAAAGCAGCAATGGTGCTCTTTGCAGAAACCACTTAAGTTCCCTCGTTTGACCATGTTACCCGACCATTTAATCATAAGGTCAACTTTTTAATGTGCATTTACAGCCATTATTTCTAGTACATGATGACTGTTGCGAGAAAAATTACGAATGCAGAAAGCAAATTGCATTTCGCTTTTTTTGGGAGGTTTTCAGACACATTTCTTCCAACACGTGGCATATGAAAATAGGCGGGATGGAAGTTTCTGATGCAATAATTCAAAATGGTGGAAAAATTCACGAGACCAAGCAAACGCACGTTAAGTCATCTTTCTTTTATTGTAAATCTGCTCGGGCAAATAGACAAAGCATGCAAATTATTTTGGTCTTTAAACAGAGTAAACACAGTATGCAGCAACAACAAAACAGAAAAAAAGAGGGTCAGAGAGGAAGAACATTTGTGGGAGGCAATGTACAACAGGGAAACGTGATGAATGAGCACATGTAAATGAGTGAAATCTGTACACTGCAATGTGGTATGCTTGTAGCAGCACCTTTCATTTTTTTTGTTGTTCTATCTTTCGAGACGCATGCTTCAGGCGCCATCGTTCGTTGTTTATTCTTTACAGGACGATGGCGTTGCTTCTCACCGACAGCTGAAGCAGTAGCAAGTAGCAACAACTGCCACAGCAGCTCTCGACAGCAAGGCTGGCCTCACCGGCAACTACAACAATAGGGCAAACCAACATTCGAGCATGAAAAGCCTCGGCCATTACACTGTGCGTGGGCAGGAGTTAAAAAGCTCTGGACACTCGCTTCTTTCAAGCAGACGTTAAGGGACGCGCAGCCGAGAACACTGCGGTGTCTTCCACGTGCGATCTCGACTGAACTACACAGGGGAAAGCCAAAAACTGGCGCCCTTTCTTGTGATGTTGGGGGGAAACAAAAATAGACTATTAAGTAAATAAGTCACAATAGGCTGGATTACACGCACCACAAAGCAACCCACTTTAGGTGTACAAGTTGAAACTCTTCCACTCGAGCAATGTCTCAGTCCAACAATATACGACAGTGTCTCACTTCGTGTGCGGGGGAAATCACCAGACACCAAAGTACAACAGGTTTATACCGGAGGTGAGTGAAAATGCGTGCCTTTGCTGCCTCGAAGGGAATGTGGATTTGCCCAGCACTAACTAAATGTATCTGCAAAGCGCGACATCCAACTTCTTTCACGCTCCATACATCTCGACAAAGTTGAATTAGCAAGACGAAAAGGCCTTGCAAACATTTGCGGTCTACACTCCAAACTGACGGACATAGTCTCAATTTATCAATCCTGAGGCATACCTTCAGGCTTATACGAAGAAATATGCAGTAACAACCTCTGCAAGATGAAAATATTACCATGTAACAGTACCTTAATGATGACGACAACTATGCACTGCCAAGCGTGATATTACAGGTCAAGTTCCCCATCACAACAGCTGAATTACAATCATGGTGGAATGCAATTATGATTGTATGCCCAACGTGGCATGTGTAATGAGAGTCCACAAGTTTTCAAAGTTATTCTGAGGCCCTCCACTAGAAGGCAAGACCACCAGTCAGCGTAAACAAATGTGACATCCTCACGAGTGTTCCATGGAGAATATGGCCAAGGATTTGACAAAACATGACATGAGATAGCTGCTTGCAGTTCGAGAATGGTGCACAAATTCCATACCAAGACAGAAAAAAAGACCAGAAGACGACATAAATGCCGACAACACTTTGCTCGTTCCATCTTCGCAGACCTGTTTCTAGCACAGAACCCACACAGCTAGTCCAAGCCAATGCCTTGCTCTACAACTCATGCGAGCGTGCAGCACAAAGTGCGAGCAAGGCATTCACAGACCTATCTACAAAGCAAACCGGGCCAATTAAATACCTGACCAGCTCTGCTAGCAAGACCCCTGTAAACCAACAGAAGGCCGCAATGAAGCCACAGAGGTGTCCCGATTTGATATACAGTTTCCTTTGGGTGTCTGGGAATCCATGGCACTTCACTCCCACCTTTAGTGTACATCAGTCAAACACTCAGCGACAAAGCCTTAATAAAAAAAATGAAAACAAAAACACCTATGCAACAAGATGGGATGACTGCAAGGAAAAATGTTAAGCATGGTACTAACACAATGACAAACCTAGATATTCTCACCTAAGAAAATGCACACTTCTACAGATGTCAATCACAAGACTTACAAAAATCTACGGTATTAAAAATAAAATTTTGCATCTCTGGAGCAATGATTACAATGCCTTTTTTTTTTTTTTTTTTGCTGTGCGAGTTCTCCAAAGTAGCGCCAAGCTAGCCATTATCAAGAAATGTCCTTTCTCGGTCTAAGCAATTCCTTCCCTCCTGCAGGGAAGCCAAGTCTGGCATCTGTGTTGCCAAGCTAGGTCTAGGTTTTTTGTGCATTTTTTTTTTCTTTTCAAGTGCAATCCAGCAGAATTCAACTGTCAACAAAAGAACACAAAAGGCACTTATCATAACCTGGTTTTTCGTCTACAAGTGTTTTTTTACCTTTTCGATTGCATTCGCGTGAAACACTGTTGCGAACAATGCCTGCCTGTCGTGTCCCAATAAGACCTATTTGAAATTAAAAAAAAATTGACACAAGCAAATAGAGCAAGCCTTATCGCTACACTTTTGTATAGCAACTGCACATCGAGACATCATTCACGGAGACATGTTAACAAGAGAACACGATGTAGCCTGGACACCCTCCTTTATATCCACATATACAGCATGCTCACGAATAAAACACTTGATCTAGTTTCCTATTACGACAGGGCACAGGCTTGACTGTGAGACAGCGGTCTTAATGAAGGATACCAGGACTCCGTACAAGCCATTTCTTCCAGAGCTGTCTCAATGATTCATGCAAAAACTTGCGTTCAAAGAGCACAAAGAGAGCATCGGTATGCATATTGTCTACAGTCAGGAAATAATTTGTACTTCAGCTGCCGCAACGTGAAAGAAACAGGCTGATGTCTTTTTTTCTTTTTTGCTGTCTGTCTGTCAGCAAGAAAGACGGAGACTAATTTGTAGTCCATAGACAGCCTCTGTTCAGCCTGTAGTATGTACACCGAGAACCGAGATGAAGGGAACAAAATGAATAAGAGAATCTCGGGCAAAGTGATTTCAGACTTATCTCTCTAGCATGCCCGTCTAAGCGCAAACTTCGCCCCTCCCCTCCATAAACACTGTCGAGAACAACGCACATCTCTCGAGCACACCACCCAACGCCGGATATCTCGAGAAAACTGCACGTGAAAGAATCCGGTGAGCATAAAGTCTTTCCCGTCAGCAGATGCGGCTGCCTTTCGTCGCGACGTTTGACTCATGTTTTGTTTCCATACTGTCACACATGAAGTGCGTCACACTTAAAATCACTCATCCGAACGACACTCCCAATCTCTCTTTAAGTAGTGATCGACAAACACTGGCTTGTGTCGCAGTGCTTGGGAACATGTAAGGGCGCACATTCACACACAATTTTTTTCTCTCTCTCAAAACAAGCGACGAAGAGCTGCAAAGAGTCCAACCACCACAATCAACGCCGTCTCCGGCTGCAGGAGGGCTTTACTGGCCATCTAAACACGAAACATAAATACAAACCTGATGGCCGTACATGCACAAAAGGAGAGGAAAAAAATACGGGGGCCATGGGCGAAAACGGCGAAACCATCGAAATAGGAACTGTGGTTCAACATCCGTTTGCACGACCACCACTTTTTTTTTTCTTTTTAACAGCGCGCCCAATAAGGATACCCGTTGGACTTCAAGAGATGATGCCATGCGTCAACAAAAAAAAAGAGGGGGGGGGGGGGGGGTAGGGTAAACAAAGTTCGATTTGGCACATTTGGAAACAGCAGTGAGAGATTTTTCAACAGAATGCTGTGATCAGAGAAAAAGGTACACACACGAGACTGCAGACACTCTAGTGCTGAGGGTAGTTGACAAAAATGACGAGTTCAAGTTTTTTTGTTTAAGGGAATGACTATACAAGGAAAAAAAAGGAGAAGGAAAAAATTAGAAGGAAAGTCGCCTCCACAGTGCAATTAGAGCCCAGCTGCACGAACACTCAAAGTAGAACTATTGAAGTATTCTCTTCACCAACTCGGCTCACACATAAAGTACACAAGAACCAACAACACTTTATCAGCTAAGAAGCTTTCCTGTTTTTTAGAAGTTTATATAGATTTCCTTTGCATGTTCGTGCCACTATTTTTACATTTACAAACTTTACTACAATTTGAGTACTTCTTAAGAACACATTTTTCAGCTAGCATTTAAGGAAGCTATGCACGTGATGGCCAGGAGTCGGTTCCAATAGACTGAAAGGACTTTCCAATTTAGCATAGAGATTATCCACCAAAGCATTAAACGTGGGTAACTGCCTATACTATAAGCAGGTAAACTACTCGTAGCGAATGCATACAACTCTGCCAAGTTTTCTGATAAATGTGGTCTTGAAGCATTTGTCATTGTTGTGATCATTTTAAACCTATATTATATCTCCACAGCCAAACGAAGGTTTCTCCCAATGTCTGTCCTTAGCTAACCAATTCCTCTTTATCCCGTAGAGAAAAAAATAAAATAATTCGTTGGTTGATTACTCTCTCCCCCTTATTTCAGTGTTGAATCGTCCGAGGTGAGTGGAATGGAACTAATGTTCTAAGCAAAAGTACTTTAAACTTATCTGCACTAAAAAAACCACGCACACACAAAAAAAAGTGGCACAAAAGCCAGTGCAACATTCTGTATCTGCCTTCCAATCAAACTGCAGCTACCACTTACAAGGCCGAGGCGCAGCCATGTACACATGCCACTAAAGTACCATTTGCATTGAGAAGCGACTGTTGTGGCTGGGATCGAACTCGCGCCCTTCAGGTCGGCAGTTGAAATGTTACATAAAGGTGTAAACTGATAACTGTAATGCACAAAGACCCTTACCACTTGTACTTCCCTAGCTACATACCTTGCTTTTGCAGAGAAGACGCGTAGTGTATGCTACTTTAAACAGGGTGCACTGCTGATGGTGACAGTCAAGAACTTGCCCACTAAAATGATGACACACAGGAAAGCAACAGGTCTACCTACACCATTCAACTTTGTGACCATTATAAAAGGCTTGTGCACTTACAAAAAGAGAGTTCTACAAGTGGCGCTTAACATTTCTACGCTAAATGGGCCATAGTCTTGGTTACTTCGAAACAAAAAAAGCCATAGAGACCACTGGATTAATAGTGCGAAATTCCCAACAAATTGGGCACTAGATTTACCATCAATTTTTACGAATTTCATGCCTTTTTTTTAAGCGTTTTCCTAAAGCCAAGGCACAGCGAAGAGAAAACAGAAAATCGTGCACATGGTTCAATACTCTCAATTTCTCGTTGCTGCCAATCGCATAAGCCTGTCCATTTCGACACAGCAAGTCAAGCCCATCTTACTTGGCGAGACGCTTCATGCAGCTGAGCTGGGGCAACTGTTTCAGCAGCGTTTATTATTTTTGTAATCTTCAACCACCTTTCACAGTTTTAAGTAGCACACACAATGACTCCACCGTAGAACTTAAAAACGTACAGGTAGTTTGTACACAGAGGAATGTTGGCAGTGATGGGCAAGTATGTCCCCCCTGTTTTTTTTGTGTGTATATTTTAAATCTTTTTCTTGTCCTTGTACCATCAACAAAACGATAGCCTTTTCCTAAGCGTTTGTCCCAGAAGCACGGTTTCATCGACAGTGCAAGTTGAGCCACCTTGGAACAAAGGACCCCCGTATCTTCGCACGAGACATTCCAAGTATACCCGGATGCTCTAAGAAAGCTGCCTTCCGGAATACCTGTATTGCATGAAAAGCGACTAAATAACGAGACCTGTGCATTTGGTGACAGTACCACACCCACTTCTTCTTTTTTTTTTTTCATTTCATCGTCAACCAGAGTGAGCAAATGATTTCTACGTTGCGACAGCGACATCGACAGTTTGCCAGAAGTCAAGGAGCGTGTCGTCTGCCGATGGTAGCAGACGAAATGCAGATCATGGTGCCACTGGCAGAAGATGTACGCTTTGGCTACGACTGTGTGCTTTTACCCGACATTGCATCGTGGCAGGAGAATCGCACTCTTGCCACGTCCTGAATCGTTGTGCGATGGGGACGTCGAAGCGTCATACGAAACTAATGCCAACTCCAAGGGCAGCGATGACAAAAAAACACTGATGAACTGATCGGAAACTCAAAAGTGAAGAAGAAGAGTGAGAGACGGAACACGAGAGAAACAGAATCCAAAAACGAACAAGAAAACTGCGATTAAGTTTGTCGCTACCCGTAGACATAGGTTATTCCCGGCTCGCTCGCGCTTTCGAAGACAAAAAAAAAAAAAAAAAAAGAACCGAGAGAAACCTAGAAAAGTGTTTTTTTTTAATGTGCTCCAGCACTGGGAGGGAAAAAAAGCAAAGCAACTATCCCGAGCAGCTGTTTTGTCTTGCCTCCCCCCCCACAATGCCTGCCGTGTTGAAATAGAGTTGGCACTACAGTCTTTTGAAACACAAAGTTGAATACATATACAGTATCATAACAGAAAAAGGTCATCAACACAAAGAATGACAAAACAAGCATAATCGAGGTATGTATCAATGAAAAATATGTCTCCTTCAACATGAACAGAGTAAAAAAGAACAGCACAATCTACCTTCTACTGGGATCACGTCTTAACACATTTGTCAATAAAAAGAGAGAAAAACTATACTATATATATAAAAAAGCATATTCTGTCCATGTCTAAACAAAGTTGTTAAGATTTAAAAGGTTTATGCAATGAATAAAATGTACAATTTGATATCGGCTTATACATAACGTGAGGAAAACAACACTTGTACTTTTTCTTAAGGGGCACCAACGCCACAGACGTATACACAGCAGTCACACGCGCACATACACACAGAATTTTTTTTTGTTGCTCATTTTTCCCGGCTGCTGTCCTGGCTCACGAGAATAAACGGACAGCCCCCCTTCGACCACCACAAAGTTAGTCGCTTACCGAAAAAGAAAGTGAGAGAGAAAAAATGGGGAGGAGTGCTTAGCTACACACTCGCCAAACACACTTGTCCCATATCTAATTTCAAGAGACGCGATCCTTTGAGCCTCTTGTCGGCTAAGAAATCGGCACTTTACCGAAGCTGCTATAATCCGACTCTGATCCAGCGTGGCCCAGCGGGTCCGAAGCAAGTCAACGAAAAACAGCACTCCTATGGAGACGCAATCAAAGCAATACTCGAAGAGTACACGAACTGCACGTCAAATCAGCGTTTATGCCAGCCTAGTGTCACAGTCACCATTGTATACTTTTTAGCAGGTACGGGCAAGCCTTTAATGAATCATAGCAGTACACTTGCAATAAAATGCCTCTCTAGTCTCTCTTTTTTGTCACAACATTAAGCCTTAAATAGATTCTCGCTCGGGGCCGTATCTTCTTACCTCTGTATTTACACAGTACAAGAAATGCAAGTAGTTTTCTGCTGCAGTTTTCAGTGGTGACACTAGAATATGTGCGAGGAAGTTCATCCAACTATTTCGCCAACTGTGCCTACCAATTTGTCTTGTAGACGAGGCTGGTGCGAAGCTCTTTAGTAACCACCCCACGGAGTCATCTGTGATCGAGATTTGCAACATTCTTGGTGCACTTAGTCTAGTAACGAATGAGCCTTGACCTAGTAATACCCATTTCGATCAAAGTTTAGTACATAGCACCCTAAATTGGTTATAAGGTAGGGATGAAAACAAAATCAAGTCACCAATAGCCACGGTATTCAAGAAACACCTAAACAGTTACTCCCAAAAAGAAGCAACAGGCCGCTGGTACACAGTTAACTGAGCCAAGTCAAGCTCTAGAACACCAGAACTATATTTCGTACGCCACCTCTGGATTCAAAGCGTACTTCTCACATGATCAAGAAACAGACCAAGGTCTACAATGAAGCAGCACACCGAACATAATGCACCAAGAATCGTTGCCTCTCATAAGAATTTCACAGCGAATGAGTCGGTGCTTAAGACAGCAGACAAGGCTGCACCCCTCTTCCCTCACACGACCAGACGAACAATCGTCTTGATGTAGGCTTTGAAGGCGGTGATAAAAGAGAGCACCAAGAGGAGAGATGGAGTAATGCTCCAAGTATCCTGGAGGCACAATTACGATACTACCACAGGCAGCAATACTGCAACACGCCTCGCATCAGAAGTTTGACATGGTGTGTTTAATAGGCTTGTTAGTAGCGCCGTCGCACGTGAGCCGTGCTCACTAATAGTAATGAGCCGCACCTGAAAGTATTGACAAGGCTTGAGCTTTAGTAGTGGCGCCTCAACGGCACGTACGCCCGTTTCAGATGGGTGTATGCAAAAAAGTTTGAGTAGGTACAAAATAGCACTGAACTCAACCGTTCTGGCAGAAAAAAAAAAAAGCAATGTAAAGGAGTTTACGTGTTAGTTTTTTCTAGGGGAAGCTTCTGCATTGTAGGCTCTGTGCCACTTGCACAGTCTGTGAGAAAATGCACTGGCAACAAGGATGTTTTTTGCATGCCGAATTCTACGTTGCTACTCTTATCATGTTGCAGTAGCAAGTAGTTATTTATGCCGTTGGGTTCTCAATTCCTTGCAAAGATATTCGCAATGGTCACTTGTTATGCCTCTGAAGCGAAAAGCCAGTTAATGAAATGCTGCTAGGCGTGCATCGCCATAGCTGTAGTTAGTTTGCACTCTTATCTACCAGACACTGCTGAAATAGTAAGCATTGTTTATGCTAAATGCTATGCAAAAACCATTACATAATGGCCACTTTGAATATGAAGCAAGCCAATTTATCAGCAATGCCTGCTGTATGAGCTAATCACCCAATTTCGAAATATGAATTCATAGTGAGCTGCTGTAAAAAATGTCTCGTGGCTCTGTAAATGGGGTAATCTCTCTCCTGTTAAGGATCTGCCATCACGGGCACAGCACCAACAGAGCGGCACAACCAGCGTACTCTGAAATGATTGCTTTCCTGTGATGTGGCACCCAGATGGCATCTCTATACAGTGCTCTGATGATGTATCTCTGCCGATACAACCAAAGTGTCATCGTCCATTAAAAAATGCTGCCAAAACACTGCTGCAAATAAGCCACCATCTTACGAGACCATTAGAGCTCTAATTTTACCCCCGAGCCATTGCCTGAGTATTGTAATGGCGCATGCGAAGAAGCATATTTAATAGGCTTGTGCGAATAGTGAATGTCAGGTTCGAAGCGAAGAGTGATGTGGTTACGGACACCGGCGGCGGCAGCGTACAACTATGGCGCTGCGCGAGACACCGAGTTGTGATTGCATATCACCTTTCGCTGTAAAAGTGTAGCAGGGCCCCTTTAAATTTCGTTTCGTACAACCACCACTATTCGTTCGAATAGTCGACAAGCATTCGAATATTCGCACAAGCCTAGTATTTACAAGGACTAAAAAGGAACGCGAAAGAAAACATGACAATTGCTGCACTTGCAACTATTTCAATTCAGAACAAATGCTTCATATTTATGGGCCAGAGCAAGCTTGGATGTGATGCAACGATACCCGCCATGGTGGTCTAGTAGCTAAGGCCCTCGGCTGCAGATCCGCAGGTCGCGGGATCGAACCCCAGCCGTTCTTGATGGAGGCGAAAATGCTTGAGGCCTGTGTGCGTAGATTAGGTGTACGTCGAATAACGCCAAGTGGTCGAAATTTCCGGAGCCCTCCACTACGGGGTCTCTCATAATCATATGGCGTTTTCAGGACGTTAAAACCCCAACAATTATCAATTATGCAACAACAATGTAAAGGGATTTCTTATATCCCAGGTCCACACACACTCGTACAATAGAAATATAAGCGTGTGCATTTTTTCAATGCTTCAATGCTCGGGTGTCTATGAATTTACCATCCTTCACCTGGTTGTTACATATCTTTGAGATCCAAGCACTTGCACAGGCATATACTGTAAGTGAAGCGTTTGTTCCGGAATGAATTAGTTGCGAGTGCAGCAAACGCAGTGTTTTCTCATGTCTTTTTGCTTAGTTGTCATTAGCACATCGATTCGCTCACACTTGAGTGGCTTTTAAAATAACCAGCTTGCCAAACTAGTCGCAAGTGCCCGGGTATTGTGTTGCAACGTCTTCCAAAAGCCACCAAAATCCAACTGTTTCTAGCCAACTTAACCTTAGAGCCGTAGCAAATTTTCAGGCCATTTCGGTGACGCTGATAGCCCGTGGGTTGCCCTGGTAGAAATCCTTTACAGATCAAGCTGGGACCTGTCTTGAACATGCCATTCTGCTTTGGTATCCTTTGAAAGCAAAGCCTATTGGACACCAAGTTTTAGTAACACTACCCTTCCACACAACCAGCTTCCATGAGAGAAACTCGGTCGGATGTTGCAAAGTACGCCTCGCAACGCAATCATCTCAAAATACGGTCCCTAAACCAACTGTGCTCTCTCAAGTGCATCCATTTCTAACCAATGTTTTTGAAACAGGAGGGAGAGTATCCCATGTGCTTTTGCACTACACCCCGACGTGTGATCTCAATTGTCGCCTATAGCATTTGAATGTCGCATAACAATCTTACAAAAAGTTTAGCTTCAGACAAGAAGACTAGCCTCGTCTCGAGTTATGGGCAGAAGCATTGTTAGGCTGTGCTCTGGAGTAGATGGACATTTTGCTTTGACAGTTACAGTCTTTGAGGAGAGAAAATAATATCGAAGTAAAGTACTGCCTGGGCCCCCTCCGTTTCAAAACATCCTTTTTTTTTAAGGGACCCTGTTTAGAGCTTCTCTACAGAAAAGCAAGCAGTTGAGGGGTATTTTGTACCATTGCGTGTCTAAAGCAAAAAAAAAAAAACCTTAAAGCTTCGCTACATAAATAGAAGCCATCTAGAGTGAAAATTTTCTCATTCATCCCGCAAAGAGGCAGCAAAGTGTTCAATGCCAGTCTCCCCAATCAAGGGAGCAGTAAATATATATAGCATCTGCAAATCTTCTGTGATACTTAGAAGTATATATAATATATGTTTCCATCTTAAAAAACTGGCAAACAGAGATTAGAACGAGCAAAATAGATTTTGGAGAAGCCTCTTCCCGCTTGCTCAAAGCAGCGAGGCCGACCCCCTTTCCGAACGTTTCCAAAATGGACCAGTAGGGGCCACTGCTGTCAGCGCGAGGTGGGAAAGGCTCATTTTGTCACACCTTGTTCAAGATATGTCGCCACATTTTTAGAAATCTTTCTGGATTTTGATCAGAAATTAATTACTTTCTGTCTGCCACAGTAAAAGTAGCTTAAAATGACACTTACAAGTACACAATGTTCTTTCACTGAACTGATTACAGTTATGAAAATTAACAAAAATACACCCATCCCAGGCTGACAGTCACAGCCACCACACCCACCATACGAGAATGAAATCTCTTGGTAGTATTATGGCTGTGCATGTAGAATGTGAGACGACCTAGGCTGAACGTTGTCAATCTAAAACATAATACGGCCCAAGCAACCAGAAGTCGCGCCATTTTAGGACGATGCATTTCATTTGAAATAATATAACGTGCAGACTTAATCATTGTTTTCAATTATCCCACTTCATTGCACGGGTCTCACAGAAAAAACGTGTAAAGCTTCATTAGAAAATATTGACTTGTTCAAAAGAGTTTTTGTGAAGCAAAAAACAATGGAAAATCAGGTTTAAACAAAAATGGGGATTGAGCCCCAACGTGTCATTATCACTTTGAGAACATCCACTAATTTCATAGAGACATGCAATTTTTTTACGCACCCCAATTCTGGATACCTGTACGTTTTTTTTGTACTGTCCGTAATAAAAATTTACTTTCTCTTTTTTCCAAAATAACAAAAACATAGTTTTAAAGGGTGGCGACATACCTAAATTGGTGTTTTAGGCTTTTTGTTTGTTTTCAGTTGATCTAACATGCTCACACTGCCCTGCTTGACTAGATGTTAAGACACCCGTGGAATTTTTTTCTTCTCTTTTTTTTTACAATCACTCGCACACCCACATGCACACACATTTCTACACAAACACACACACATTTTAGCACTCACACGCGCACACACACGCACGCAGAAAGGCATTGCTCATCCAGTAGATCGGCGGCTTGAGGCCGGTCGTGTTGTGGTAGTCCGCGGGAAACACTAGTTTTCTCGATTGCATGGCCGGTTGCAGTCGGAAAAAAATAAAAATAAAAGAAAGCCAAGCATTGTCCCTTGGCAAGCTAAGCCGGCCTCATCGTCGTGGTGTCCTCTGAGGAAGCAGACGACAGCACTGCACTCGCCCGATGGCAGCGTAGGAAGAAGGCTCATCGTTGTCGTCGAAGACGCCTTAGATGCTCGACTCTTTGGGTGGCAGAAGCACAGCCGTCTCGAGGGCACTCTTGATGTTTACCACCGGCACGTAAAAATCGTCCATGCCCTTTTGGTCCCCTGATGGCAGCAACGACAGGACATCTGAAAGAGGACAACAAAACGATGGTCGATCTACCAAGAGTTGCCGATGACAAAGACGATATTTGGCAGCCAATAAAAGTAATGGCTGTTTTTGCAATAAAATTTTCAAAAAATGTAATAATATGTGGAGGTTTTATGCACCTAAACCACAACAGAGTTTGAATGTCAGGAACCCTTAGCCTCGTGCGCTGCTTAGTACCCCCAGCTGCACCCACGGGGAATGCAAAGGAACGCAAGAGCGTGCATACGTTGGAGGCTAGGGTTCCCCTCCCCGCATCAAAAAAGAGAGAGAGAGAAGGAAAGGTAGGGAGGTCAACCAATCCAGGATAACCGGTTTGCTACCCTGCATGTGGGAAAGTGAGATTAATAGAAGAAAAGATAAGAAAGAGACAGAGAAATAGCGCATCACACAGCCCGTGCACAAAAACCTAGTTTGTAAGAATCCAATAATCTGGCGTGGAACACATCTCTCACAGCCGCTTGACCAGGTCCATCTTCCTCAAAAACCTCTGCAGTTTTTTTTTGTCACCTTCAGCTGCAATGTCCTTTGTCAACGACATGCTAGAACAGATTCAACAGATATTTGTCTATTGTCAAGGCGCACTATAATGCACGCTGGTGATTGTCTCTGCACATTGTAGACCGGACAGTCACACAGTCTGTGGCATAGCGTCTGCTCACAATTACAGGGATTGCCGAGACCATAATATGATTTCGTAAGTGCCACACCTAACCATAAACGATAAAGCACTGTGGCCTTTTATCGGCGGAGTCCACTTGGCATACAGAGATACATCAAAAAGCGTAGGCGGTGTTGATGAGTGGTTTGGTTGATCTGGCTGCTTGGTGGGCACCATAGAGAGAGCATTGTCTCCTGTGCAAGCCCTTGAAGGCTGCTGCTCGTGTCAAACCATGAAAGTGGCATGGCATCTTCATGTGTGCCACCAAGAGCAGCCCAAGCGGCGTTACCGGCGTGTTCATTTTCTATGACGCCGCAGTGACTTACAAGCCACTGGAACGTCACAGTGCCCTTTCTCATGTGATGTGTGAATAAGATGCCGAATTACAAATACGAGCTGTTCGTATGAGCTGCGACACAGCGCTCATAGCAGAGATTGTAGGGCTCCCTAAAAGTTGAAGATCGACTACTGTTGAGGTGGTCCCCGATAGACCAAACGAAGGGCAGCGCGCACAGCAGCTAGTTCCGCAGCTGTCGTCGTGGGGTGGTCGGTCCTAAAGCTGATTGTTATTGCTCTTGCCAGAACAACCACTGCACCACATGAAGAAAGGAGGTTTGTGGAACCATCGGTATATACAGTATAGACCACTTATACCGTAAGTCGCGAATATCCGATCATAAGCGGTACCGCAACTATAACCAAAACAGCCCTTTTCAAGGGCCGCATTCGCGCAAAACGTGTTGAGCATGCAGCTTCGTGTGTCCAAAAAACGAAGCAAGCCATGCTTGGTGCTTACAACCATTTAAAAAAATAACATCTTAAGACACGCGTTGCCAATGAAATGAACGCGAAAAAGGGGGCATCTACCAAACGAAAGCACCACTGCAAGAATGTGCCAACTAAATCAAAGACCGCCTCGATTATGCGCATTACACAGAAATTATGGCGAGTCATGTCCGATATTTCACGCACTCGAAAGACGTAAATCATTCAATTTCACGGGCGTGCACACGATTTTGAGACATCGCAATCAAATCGCGAGCCACCATTCGAGGTGCTACACGTGCCACGCTCGTTTTCGTTAACGTGATGTAGTTTCGTTGATTCCGTACCAAACCTCAACTAAGCACGGGACTGCTACCGAAACGCACGAATGCCGATTAGGCCTAGCGTGCCGTTCTGTGTGTTGTCAAGAGAAGTTTGTCCAAGACATGAAGATCTGGCGTTGAAAAGATCACACCTAAGCGCTGCACCAAGGACAGCGTGCGTGATAGGTAGTTCCCGTTCGTGGCCGGTAGATCAATGACGAAAACCCGCAAAGCTTATAACGTAGGCAGCACACTGGCAGCAAAGGGGAAAGCTTGCGTCGTGAAGCCATAAAAGGTTTCAAACTTGCGGACGAGGTAGCAAAGGCGATCTCTGTAGCAAGCTCGATAATGACTACCCTTTACCAGACAGGAAACTGTTAAGGCACCTGATAAGGACGGGATCGCGCGTGCTATATTGAGCAGCGCGCGGCCGGAGCCACGCTAGTGACTCTAGTACAAAGCAGCGTCGATGCCGGGGAAAGGCTTATCCGTTGCCATGCAACCACCTTTTCTTCCCCCCTGTTCTCTTTTCCCTTCCAGTCTTCGTTCGTTCACTCGGCGTACCCCTCCTCCGTAGCGACCAGCAGTACATCCCAGTCCGCCTCTTTTCGAATGCGCACTTTCTAGCGCATTTGTCACAAAGATTTTCCGACATCTGCATTAAAACCAGTCTTTCAGCTTGGGGGTCTGCACAATAAGCGGTATGGGTATACATGGGGTTCTGTTGGAGGGTAAACGAGAGTCGAAAAAGACCGTGTAGTAAGCGGTTCTGCACTATAAGCAGTTACATTGCAAGTGGTCTACACTGTATATATTTACTGTCTACATACCTCTCGAGCAAGAGAATAAAAGAGTTGCTTCAGCACAGGCGATGACATCTCAGATTAAAACTCTCTAATATGATCATGAGGTGCACTGTACTGAAGGCCCCCGATATTTTGGTGATCTGGCATTCACCTAAAGCCATTGCGAAGACATTTCGCTAATTGGCCTTTCCCTTCCTCTCCCATGCTCTTGTGACAGTGTGAGGTGCTAGATGGTGCCGAACTGAGGGTGAATTTAGAGATACTGTATATGCTGCCTTTAGGTAGCAGAGTTGCACATACCTTTTCCTTCCACTGCTCACTCTGCTATTCGGCGAGCGGTGTCACCTAGTGCAAAGTGACGTAAAATGTTCAATTCACGAGGCGAAGCCAACTGTATGTGCATGATGGCACAGCGCCCGAGCATTCTCTGCCTGTACCGACTTCAGTCTCACTGTTCCCGCCATTAGGGGGCTTTTACCTTGTAAGTATATGATTTGCGTTACCATATTACCGGAGAGAATCTGCGCACGTGTGGGTCTTTACAGAACGTAAACCGTTTACGTAACGTAAATTATCTGCCGGGTAGGCTTCACGTTTGCTGCGCTATTTCGCATATCCACCTTCGTTCGCCAATACGCGCAATATCCGCATTGCGAAGACTCCAGACACCGTGTCAAAATAAGCTGAAGTGCGAGCACCAATAGTGATTACATTGTTTCAGCCGGATTACCAAAGCTAGAATGGCCAGAACGTCGAAGCCGCAAACCTGTGATCCCCCGACAGACTGGATAAGTGGCACCATCTAGCCAAGTCAAAACAGACCAGGCCATCACAAAATTGCTATTGCAGAAACATTGTGCAATGTACGTTTGGTGTAAAAACCGCGCTGTGGCGTTATTACGAATTAGTTACTTTTTTAATCATTATCACCTCAATTAATTAATTATTGAGTTGAACATCCCAAAGCCACCATACTATTATGAGAGACGCTGTAGTGGAGGGCTCTGAAAATTGTGACCAACTGGGGTTCTTGACATGCACCTAAATATAAGCACACGGGCCTCAAACATTTTCACTACCTAAGCAATATAGCCCCTCACTGCCACAGTGGGCTCTTCAATTTTCAGGCCTCTGGCAGCTCTCTGGCAGCCAGAGCTAGCCAGAGGGTCAGTCAGCTAGTTCCGGGCTGGACAGTAAACAGCGTCGTAATTACGTGTGTGGGGAACCCGAGACAACCCGAAACTGCCTGAAGATCGCAAAATCGAACGCTAGGACTGCCAGTGTAAACGTAAACAAACTCTATCTTCGTGGCAGGAAACGAAACAATGCGCCGTACGCGCACTGGTATTTTTCTGCATTGTCTGTTTGGAAATACGTAGCTAAGTTCGCCAAAAAGCTGAAATAACATCCTTGAGCATACGCGTTTGGGGCACGACTTTGTACGCAAGCACTATCAATCACCGCGTCCGCGATCGAAACAGCCAGCTGATGCACACCTCCTCGAGAACGATGCAAGGTGAGCGGCCACGACGCTGACGGCCTAACAAGCTCACGTACACGTACCAGTAATTGCACAACACGACGTGAAACCACGCAAAAATGATCGTGTCCCCAAAAGAGCTCAAGGATATATATATATATATACCTGCTCAGCTATTGCATATTATACGTCGCAAACACATGTTGACCAACTTACGTTTTTGTCTAAGGTTTAGACATGCGTAGGTATCGGTACCACAAGTGCATGTCATATCTAAATTAAACTTTTCCATGACACGTTTAACCCGTTTTGGGACTTGCCTGCCCCTGTTTCCCAGTCCTATGTGGCATATTATGTATATCAGCTTTGATTCGACCTACTTGGTCGTAACAGTACATACTGCGCGGCATTATTATGATTAAAAAAAGACAAAGCCGACGATAAAATAGGCAACGAAAGATTGTATACAATTCTGAATCCATCTTTGTTTTTTTCTCGCGCTGTAGCATATATCATAATACCAAATATGCTGGCCCATAGATCGAAGTGTGCTCGTACACCGTTTGTGACCAGCGAGCATCACACACTTGAAGACAACAATCGCGATCTAGGGCCTTCTATCACCATCGAAGATCGATTGAGTAGTCAAGTTCTAAGAGGTTCACGCACGCAAACATACGAAGGAGCGAGGTAGTTCGACCACAATTATCTTCGCTAAGTGCACAGAAAGCAGGCACGACTCCACAAATGATTACAGTTAAACTTGGATATAACGAAAATTGATAAACTCCCAGAAAAATTCGTTATAAAAGGATCTCGTTGTATGCAGGTTCTGTACGAAATTCAAAAAACAAGCACGCAAATTAAACAAAAAAGGGAATGAAGGCTGAGCTATCCCAAAACACTTATTCTACAGTAAAAAAACTGCGTTATTATTGTGATAACAATTATATGGACACTCTCGGTGGGTTTTTGCCATCGCCGCCATGTTCCATAACAAGTCCAAATTGATAACATACCCCCCCCCATCCCAACTTTCACTAGCGGGTAAAAAGCGTGTGAGCGCCGCTGAAGGAGAGATCAAATGAGTCGGCCCATCCCTATTGCCTGGAAAGTGCATAAGGTAACATCTCCCGCGTGTTAGAACTGCTGTCTAATGCTCAAATAGAAAGTAAACCACCCCTCTTGAATGAGCATAAAACAACGCTGAGAGGGAGGTGGGGATCCCTCGAGTAGCAATAATGAGCTTGTATTTCAAGGACGGTTGCGATCGCTGGCGCTCTTACTATCTCGACGAGTATCAGTGCGGTTTCAACGCAAAGAAACTGTGTGAAGAGAGCACTTCTCCCTGGAGCGGCCGTATTTGCCCACACCAGCGTTTTGTAGCCGCTCCGCGATATCGGACTCAAAAGAGTTCGCTGCCAGCTTTACTTCTTATAACATTACATTTTTTGCTATCGCGTTCATTGCATTGCATTGAACGCGCCATCGTGTTGCCAGAACTAATTGGCTAATTGGGAAAGCTACCAGCCTGCAAAACTCGCAGCACGGCACTAGATGGAAGCGCAAGACGAGTCGACCTCCGAAGATCCGTCGTCACCATGATTTCGAAGAGTTTCCATCAGCGCTTAAACCGACGTCCCCTCAGTGGTGACGATACGGCTGGCCAAAATAATAAAAGAAAAGTGCCGGTTTCACCGCAAGGGCGAAGCAATGAATGCGATCGGAATAACTTGGAATGTAACGCTAAGATCGGCAAGCAGACCAAAACGTGCAGCGCGCTGCTCATGCGCAAATGACGGACAAAAATTACACAGGATGAGAGCGAACTAACCACGTTTACCGCTCAGCACTTAACGCACTGTTTAAACAAAACGAGGCACGAAACATAATCACAGGTATAGATACGAGTGTGAACTAACAATTGCCCCAGTTGTTACCTTGCGGTGTTTGAAAAGCGCACTCTTTTCGCAAACGGTGCCTGTGGAGCAAGCGAAGTGATCTTTATGCGCCCAGCAACTAAACGCAATCGTTCCGGTCAAAGTTCGGTCTAGATTCTCTAAACGAAAGATAAGGGAGCACGCCCAAGCATCTACCCCCCCCCCCCCCCCCATTCGCGGGGAAGTACGCGTGCGTGGGAGATAAGCGCGCGGCAGCGCATCATCGCGACAAGCTGGACGCCGAGCGCGGGCGGCTTTTTTTAGGGGCGAAGCTCCTTATAGCGGCACCCGTTCGTCCCTCGTAGTAGTAGCAGTAGTGTGTAACCAGTCTTACATTTTGACCTCCAAGGTGGTGCCGGCGGGAGATTTCTTCTGTGCGTTGTTGAACAATAAAAAATTCGCAGCGTGCGTGTTAACTAAAAGCCGAATTCTCCTGTCTCTCATTCCCCCTTAGCAGCCATTGGCATGTACATTGAGCACTATCTGAAGAGAAAGGGTTGCTACGTTATACTCGCTAGGCATAACTTCCTTGGTTTTAGAAAGGTTTAGCGAGCGTTGGGCCGCAGTGGCATGAATACAGTGAACTAGTATATACCATGAACTCGAGGTAGTTAAAGGTGGGAAGCAGACACGAAGCGCAAGCCAATAAAGAGTATGCGTGCGCCTCCTTTTGTTCAGTCCTTAGAATGTCCGCTGGATAGTGGTGCTTCTATATGAGGAATATATGATGAAAAGATGCGAGATGGTAGTATTTGGAGTGTTGAATAGGTGGATGAACGGACATACAGACAGATGCATGGACGAACGCACGGATGGCTGCACGGACGGATGGATGCATGGATGGACGCAGGAGCGGATGCATGGACAAACGCAAGGACGGACGCAGAAGCGGATGCATGGACAAACGCAAGGACGGACGCACAGATGAACGTGTGGACGCACAAACAGACACACGCACGGACGGGTGGATGGACGCACGGGCAGCCACACAGACGCACGCATGGACGAACGGAAGCAAGAACGAATGGACGGACGCATGCTTCGCCCCACTCTCCATCATTCACTCCATGGATATGCTGCCATTTTTTTGTTGTTATTTTCTTGAACTTTCATAGACATATACGTTGACCGAAAATGGCAGCGGCCAAAAAAGAAAAGAAAAACAGCCGAGATTGTTCTTTTTTTTTTTTTGCTATTGCAAAAAAAAAAGCAAAGCTGAACGTTGTCGGGGGCGGCCCCACCATACACACGCAGTGAGACTATGCATGCACGCACGACGTCGACAACACAGCGAACGACACAGACATGGATACCGCGGAAAACCATTCGGTAAAAGCAGCCTCCACATGCGGTGCGGCCCCTCATATGTGATGTTAACTAAAAACGTGGCACTGCCAACGCGCAAAAGTAGTTTTTTTTAATTTTGCTTTGAAGTGCGGGGCGGGGTTGCACACCCGCACATGCACTCGCGGCGGCGAGAACGGCGGCAACGCCGGCTCGTGCGGCCCAGGCCCGTCTCGCGCTCCCCCACGCGCAAAAATGACCACTCGCTCTCGTCTGGTGCACCGTGCGCGCCGCCGCAGAGTTCACGTTTCGTCGTCGGCAGGGCAGCCGCGTAAGATGCATGCTCTTCCCAAAATTCCGAGCAAAAGTCCAAGATTGTTCGTGGAGAAAATTCGTTAATTCAAGGTTGTCTCCCACTGTTACATTGTTACATAGAGGTCGCAAATACATGTGCTTCTACGAAGCAACGGCGGGAAATAGAAAAACTTCGTTGTATTGAGGAATTCGTTATATGAAGGTTCGCTATACGCAGGTTTAACTGTATTAAGAAAAAAAAAACTAGAAAGTTGTTTCCATACGGGCATACGAACGTGTAGTACACAACTTTCGAGGCATGTGCACAACGCAGTTAGCAGGCAACAGTTTGCCACGTTATTCACAGCAGGAAGCTTCACGGAAAATATACAATCGATGAACAGTAGCTTCAAACACTCGCCGCCACTCGTAAGCGCCTCATTGCACAAGGCAGAATAGGCTTTATAAGATAGCGCCACGCGTAAGGACAAGCCAAGGCGCAGTCCTCAAGCACCCACATTGCAATCCGTCAAGTCCTCACAAAGATGGCGCCGAGCACGTATTGTACCTTTTCGGCGTCTGCTAGCCCTAAACCTGCCCAAAACCTTCTAGAAAGCTTCCACGAATAAATTGTCCTGGAAGCATCTGGCAACCCTCGGGCTCCTCGCAGGTCGCCAGAACCGTCCAACCCCAGGAAAACGAACGCCAACTGGAAGTGCGCCGCGGGGGGGGAGCAGCCCAAGAAAAGCGAGCGTGCTCTGCCTGGCTCTGGCTACCCGCGGGTAGCCAAAAGTGGAAAATCGAGGAGACCAACTGCAACCTTGCTCAGCGCGTGCAAATAAGTCTCAGGCATGCTGCCTGCACCAGATCACTGTGCCCTATTTTTCTCATGCGCGTGCGACGAGTGGCTACGCAGTACAGCGGTTGAACATAATGGCGGACCTATGCGCAACTTTGCTCCCGTAGGGAGCATATACGGTAACTCTAGGTGAATACGATTTCTAGTAATGACCCATTCTTCAGGACTAAGAAGCACTTCTCCCTGTTATCGTCATCCGTAAATACTTCCCTAGATAATGCCAAACTGCCTCCCGGCACACACTGTTGCATATTTTTTTTTCTCGGCAGCTGCAACAATATTTCTCTTGAAAGCAGCAGACTACTGGCCCTGACATCTTATAGCGAGGTTCACACATGTACACGTATGCTTGTCAAGGTACACGTGAAAATATAACTCGACAACAAAGAAAAAAAATGGCTCCAGTGCTCATCTTTGCCACATGCGGGCACAAGAATAACGAACCTGTGCCATAGGCACTCATCGATAATAAAGCTAAGCCATAGTCACGCAGCAATTAAGAAACTGAAACTTCAATCATTTTCCGAAAATGTTTCTGTTCGGATCCACAAGTAGTAGGGATGTGCGAATATTCAAAACTTCTGAATATTTTTCAAGTAGTGTTGGCTGTTTAATTAAATTTCTACAAGAATTTTACTATTCGAACATTCTGAAAACACATACCGTATTTACTCGATTCTACCGCGCCCTCGATTGTAACCCGCACCAGATTTCCACGATGAAAAAAAAAAAAAAAGTAAGACATTGATTGCAACGCGCACCCATTTTTTTCGCTGGCCCGCACGATCATGCCACTCGAAAAAACGACTCCTTTCGGGAGCATCTTCCATTTAAATATGAGTTACGGGGGAAGCTTGTGCCCATCTGACGTGTAACAGAGCATTACCGTCACCGTGGACCGATGTCAGCACGCGAACTTGCTTCGCCCTATTCTTCTCAACGGTAGTGGTGCCAGGCACGTCGAAGTAAAAATGCGTCTGATTGGCATTCCCGAGTTGCCCAAGCAGGTAGCCGTTGTTGTGCCGCAAGTTTAGGACGAACCTCTAAAAACTGTGAAGGTTTTCATCGTACTCCTCTGCAAAACTTTTTGCATATGCCCGTTCACCTTCGGGGGGAAAAGCCTTTTCTCTTCGTAATGTTTGTTAGCCAGCACCTGCTCGCTTTAAACTGGCTCCGCATTAGACCTTTTGCTAAGGCTAATTGCATAGCCCACACTTGGAGCAGTTATGTCGTCACGGGCCGCTGTGCCGCTCGCTGCTCAAGCACATACTTGCCGAGCAGCTCTTCAATTTGCGGAAACCGACCCTGCTGTGGTCCACTGAAGCCTTTGCATGAAGCTTTGCTGTCGACAATCTTCTACCTTTGTCTCCGCCAGTCCCGCATGCACGTTTCGGGAACTCCGAACGATTGTGATGCGGCCGTACGGAGTTCCGTCCGTTTCGGCAGACGCGATGACTTTTCTTTTAAAAGCGGCATCGTGGTGCACTCGAGTTCTTGGAGTCGGCCCTTCCATGCCGTCGATGCTAATGCACTACAAGATGACGAACTCCTCAGCACACGTAGGAAGTGCTGCACAAGGGAAACACATAGGCAGAAATGATCGACGCGCCATGTCGACGCACGTAGGGGGCGGCCATTTTGGAAATGCCGATGGCAATAGAATGACCGTATTCATTTTTTTTTTCATACTAGATTCTAACGCGCATGCGATTTATGAACTCGCTTAACCAGAAAAAAAGTGTGCGTTAGATTCGAGCAATTAGGGTACTGTCAAGATCTAATTGACAGTGACCCCTTCAAGTTTTCAATATGCTTCACCCCACTAGACCATCATGTTGCGGCAAAGTCACCTTTCAGGCTCTGCTACCCTCAAGAAAGTACATTGCCTCAAGAAAACACTGGTTCAAAATGAATAGATGTGGCAGAAGGTGGGGCTTAGTTATTGCTGTTTTGGACCTGAAACTTGGGCAGTAAGGCTGTAGAATTGGACGTCTAAAAACTTTTAGCAAATGTTCCTATTAACATCAATGAGGCAGATTTGTAACTCCAGACCTTTAGGAGACACACCCTTGTCTGCCACATCAGTGGGGCTTCCAGAGAAATTTAAAAAAGAAAGACTGAGGAAATGGCACCTTTGCCTTTCGCACATAAAATGTTGTCAGCAATACTTTCGTTGCACCAAATCTACATAAATACCATACGACACCTGCATTGCCTCATCCTTGATTCTATCATCCTATAAAACTGCACTGCGCCATGCCAAACGTTCGTTTTACCAGGTTGATCCATTTAATATGCTTATCAATAATCCGAAGCAATTCTGGAGGATGGTGAACACTGATGACGCTCGGGATCTTTTCATTTCCAGCAATTCGGGCACGGAGAAAGAAGTATTTGAGGAGGAGAAACTCCCAGGCCACGCCAGCAGGCGAAGGCGACGCGATGGCGTCGCGGAGCGATGTGGTTTACGCCAACACTCGACAGATGACGCTTTCAGCCTGTTGCCATCTTTTACATCCGCTTCTATGAATGCAACGCATGAAAGTCGTGATAGCGCATCGTACGCTGCAAAAGTTTTCAGATTTTTGCGTGTAACGTGAATGATTAACTGTGAGAGATATTACAGCAGCAGTTACCGATTGATACTGCCATAATTATGGGCTGCAAAGCACTTGAAACGTGCTGCTATTAATGACCTAGGAGCAAACAACGTATACCGCATACACGGGCCTCTTGCTCTCATGTTGTGGGCGCGCATGCATGGGTGGTCTTGGGAGGGAAAGTTCCCTACAAGCTGTCGCGAATCCCTTCTCAATATGAAGGCTTTTTGTCTCTTTAGTGCTCTCAGTGGCTTCGGTGCATTACGCCGGCAGGGCTGACTAATTGCACGTGCTCTTCATGCCACTACAATGGAGAGCGCTTTGCAGGATTCTAGCAAGGCTTCTTCAGGATGGGGCGGAAATGTGTTGTGCCCAACTGAAACAGTCGTTACGCATCCTGCAAGGTGAACGTAATGAGAACATAATTACTTTCAAAGTTCATAGTGACCCGATGGCATTGGAAATGTGGGCTCACGCCATACCTAGAAAAGATTGCAAGCTGACGCCTCATGACTACGTTTCTGAGAAGCACTTCTCGAACAGCGACTGTGCCACGCCAGGTTACATGAAATATATATATGTTACATGACACTGCATAATATCCATATACAGTGAACTCACGTTAAGACGAACTCGTTTAAGACGAATTCTCGCTTATGCCGAACAACGTGAGAACGTTTGTTTGGTTTTCCATAGACCCAATGCAAAAAAAATCCGCTCAAGGGGGGACGCGGCTTTGGCATCGTGAAATTTGGCCAAAAAATTGATTTTCTGAAAATCTCATTTTCACATTCTGTGACCACTTTTCTATCTAATTTCGAAGTTTCGTCCCTGAAAACAGCGTAGAAATGACGTAAAAATTTTTTATCAAAGCTAGGGTGGCGGTGAATTTCACGGAAATTGCGAAAAAACGGCGTTTTTTCGAACCACGATATCTCTGCAACCACGTAACCTAGCGCCGCCATCTTTGTTTCTATGGATAGCGCGATTCTTCCGTTTCAAATTTGCCGCCTCGGCGGACTGAACCAGGCAAGAGCAGGCCCACAGCAAGCCAAAGTGTAAAAGTATCACAACAGTTTCCGATTGGCGATGCGCAGTCACGTGACTGTACGGCGGCTCCGCATTGGTCGCCCGTGCTGTCGCTTGTAGCAATCGGCGCAAAGGTCGTCTGCTCTACGCGCTGACGGGCCGCTTACTGCATGTGTTTTCAACTCGTCACGGCGTGGTTTCGAGATCACATCGCGCTGCGATAAGACCGGCGCTCGTGAAAAGAGAAAAACGTTATCTAGTTTGGCGCATTGCAGTTTTGAGATCGGTTCCCGCATGCAATCATGGACCGGCGATCGTTCAAGAAGAAACGCAAGACTGCGCAGCGATTTGGTGCTCGTAAGCCGAAGCCGCCGATCGTGAAAAAGAAATTCAGTCCGGCAACTTCTGCGAGCAGCGACGACGGCGTGCGGCACGACGAGGACTAGCAGCCGAGCACAAGCACGCACGGAGCATCGTCCGCGAGCATCGACGAGACTGTTCATATGCCTGTGGAGCAGTGCTTTGTGCTGTCTGAGGAAACATCCGTTCGTCGTTCCGCGCAGGCTGCAGACATCGCGGGTGCTAAGCCTAGCACTTCGCACGAGGATGTATTCATCGCGGATGCCCAGCCAAGCACTTCGCGCGAGGATGTAGACGCCGCGGATGCTCAGCCTAGCACTTCGCGCGAGGATGTAGACATCGCCGATGCTCAGCCAAGTACTTTGCGCGAGGATGCGAGGCCGTCTACCAGCACCACCAGTAGCACGATTCGGGCTCGATTAGAGCCTCGTTTCGTGTCAGCGGAGGCATCTCACGAACGCGCCGCGGCTGTTCAGGAGTCCCTAAGAGCAGTGTCTGCGATGGAGCACAAGATGTCACTGATGGACCAAGGGGACGAGAGCGACATCGAAACGGAAGACGAAGATGAGTTTTTCCTCGTGTAACGCGCGGCCCTGAATGGTCTGTTTGGCAGTGCCCTGTGCCCGCAGTGCAAAGAGCCGGGACTCAAGATGAAGCACGGAACTAAGCACGGGTTAGAGGTAAAGATGGTGCTAACTTGCACTGCTTGCGACGCGGACGCGAAAAATGTGTGGTCGTCGCCGCGAATGGAAAACAGCAAGTCATTTGAAGTAAATATTCGGGCCATGCAAGCTATAAAAACTATTGGAAAGGGATCAGCTGCACTCAGTGATTTTTGGTCTGTGATGAATGTATCACATAGGGGAATTCACCACAAGACTTTTCAAAGGCATCTCAAGCGGGAATTTCAGGCCTGCTGGCGCAGCAGCCGCGGCACGTGTGTTTTGCGACGCTGTTGCAGCCGTTGTACAGCCAAATGGAAGGGAACAATGTGTACAGCCAAATGGAGGGAACATCCCACCAAGAATGTCCCGGTGGTGTACGACGGGACGTGGATGACACGCGACCACGCGTCCCACATCGGCGTGGGCACGGTCATTGAATTCTACACCGTATTAGTGCTTGACAGTGTTGTCCTGTCCAATTACCGTCATGGACCGAGACTACCTATTAGCGAAGTGAGCAGCTGTCATGACCAATGCCGTTTCTTCAGCGGGAACATGTGAGCTCGCGTCGTACAGCCACAGCTCTCTCCACGTGGATGTTCTCTCTCTCCGACTTCGCCAGTCGCTGCCGCCGCCATCGCCGAGGAGACGAGTTCTTTCTCTGCGCTGAGCCTGCGATCGCACGTCTTCTATTCCATGCGCTTTGTTTGCTTCGCTTCTCTCGTTGAAAATGGCCAGCAAGCCAACTGTACAACGAAAGCCAATCGAGCTTTCAAGGAAAGCAGAAATTTTGTCCGAAGTGAGAGCTGGCAAGCTCACGAAGACCGAGATTGCAAGTTCAGGATTGCGAAGAGCACGCTAACGGGCATCGTGAAAGATAGTGCGCGGGTAACCGCTGCATTGAGCGATGGAGACTTAGCGCCGAAGCGAAAGAAGATAGATGCGGACGGCTGCGCACAAGGGCTTGGAGGATGTTCTGCTCGCATGGATCCAACGTGCTCGTAGCGTGAATGTGCCTGTGAATGGCGTAGTTCTGAAGGCAAAAGCAGAGGAAATTGCCCTACGAATGAACATCGAGCTTGTCTGCAGCGACGGATGGCTCGTTCGCTTCAGAAAAAGACACGGACTTGTGTTCCGATCTATTGCCGTCGCCGTTGATGAAGTGACCTGCAACAGACGTCCAATTATGGACTGGATCAAGCCGAGCAAGAGTACTTGAACGCAGTTGCCTATCAGGTTACTCCCTCAAATAAATTATTTTTGTGTCTTTTTCATTCACTGTAAGTGTACTTGATACTTTGTTTTGAACTAAGATATTTGCATGCACCTAGGTATGTAGCCAATTATTTTTTCGAGGCTGCTTTTGATAAGACGAATATCTGATAAGACGAACAATTCTTCATGGTCCCTTCGAGTTCGTCTTAAAGGGAGTTCACTGTAGTTCTTTTTTGAAGCAGCTTCCAGCAGTGTTGTAGCTCTGTAGTCGAACAGCTGCATGCCATGAAGATCGCTTGGGTACGTTCATATTTGTAACAAGAACGTGCCTAGAACCGAAGATATTTGCATCTTTCTCACGTTCGCAGCCACGTAAAACGCAGATTTTTCCTTTGCAACCAACAATACTCGACATCGGCCTTCCTGAAAATCAAGCTCTTTAACGCTATTGAGCTAAATGTTGGAGCCGACGAGGACTCACTGAAACATGCAGTGCGACGCGAAGCGCGAACAGTGAATCGGTGCAGAGTGGCCTTAAACAAGAGGGCGACCCCCCCCTCCTCCGCTGTGCCGTGCCCAATTTTGTGACTTTTTCAGGGCGCCCGAGCGAGCGCAGTTTCCCCTCCTGAAGAATTCTTTGCTCCGTAGGATTCAAGTAAAACGTTGTCTGACGCCGAACGAGTTGAAATATTCAACTCTGTTTTTGCCGTCGTTTTCACATCCAAACTAGATGCACCTCTTTCCTTACCACCAAGTACAATAATTTCTTCTATGTCCAACCATACTTTCAGCGCATATGAAATTTCATGCATAATCAATAACCTCAACTTTTGTCATCAGCGGGAATAGACGAAATAAATACGAAGGTGTTGAAATACACCAATCATGAAGTTTCGTGCTATTATCATTATTTTTGCACAATCACCTTCTACATCAGCTATCCCAGGTGACCGGAAAATTGGCAAGATTGTTCTAGTCTACGAATCCGGCATTAAAACTCTCCATTAAATTATCGTCCCATCTTCCTAATCAGCATTCCCTGTAAAATCATGAAACAGTTCATTTACTCCCACATCGTGTATTTCCTCGATACTAAAAAAGTTCTTTCACTCTTCACAGCACGGCTTTCAAAAGGGCCTCTCACGTAGTACACTCTGGCAACATTCTTGCAAGATATACATCTTAACCTAGACATGAACATACAAACTGACACAATTTTCCTGGACTATGCTAAAGCCTTCGACAAGGTACCTCAACAAGCGACTGCTACTTAAATGTTTCCAGTCTTAACATACAACCTGCTGTCATCAAATGGATAACAAAATTTCTTAACAATCGTCCACAATCTGTCACTGTAAATACCAACCTCTCAAGCCCTGTGTCTGTAACATCAGGCGTCCCTCAAGGTTTCCCCCCTTGAACCACTTTTATTCCTCATATCTATCAATGAACTTTTACTGCATGTTACTAAAAATATTAAAATGTTTGCAGATGATTTTGTTATTTATCGCAGTGTACGAACGATAACCGATCAAAAGCTCTACAGGAAGACCTATACAGCGTATTAAAATGGTGTGACACCTGGCTAATGTCTCTTATGCAAAACAATGAAAATAATGTCATTTTCTCAAAGCCTGAAGCCCCTGGTATTTCTTTACAAAATAGGCACCATACCACTCAACCTAGTATCATTATATATATACCTGGGTGTCACTGTATGCAGTGACTTATCCTGGCGCACCCATGTCACCAATATCATATCAGCCTCTAACAAAACATTAGGTTTTTTAGAACATAACCTCCGCTATACTTCACTGCACGTAAAACTAATCGCTTATCAAATGCTCATTTGGCCAAAGCTCGAATGCGAGTGTTTGTCTGGCATCCACATCAGGCATATTTCACCGAAGCATTGAAGGCGATTCAAAATCGGGCGGCCAGATTTATTCATTCGGCGTATTCCTGTGACATCAGTGCCACATCACTAAAAATGCAAAGTGGTCTTTCACCTCTCATCCATCGTCACCGCCTCGCCAGCCCATCGCTCTACCACAAATTCTTTTTCAGCTCTCTTCATCAACCACCTTACATTTCACCTGCAGCACACACATCTAGCCGCCTAGGTCCCTCGCACCAAGTCTCACATCCGCGTGCACAAACCACAACTTTTTTATCCTCGTTCTTTTTTGGAACTGCCTCAGAATGGAACGGCCTTCCCGAGAAAATTGTTGCTACCCAATGCCCGTTTCTGTTTATAAAACGTTTGACAGAATATATTGAAACTAACAGTGTGTAATAAAGGTTTCAGTGGTGTACTAACAACACTTTAGAATAACAAACTTATTGCATAGTATAAACTTTTGTAAAGAATATTTTTGTATTTTCATGTAACCACCCCTTATGCAATACCCCCTTGAGAGTCTTTAAGGTATTAAACTGAACTAAACTGAACAATTATGAAACACCAACCCACCAGCATTTTATAAACCTAGCCAAAAAAAAGAACCCATTCCTGTGGCTATCTCATAAGAATGTGCTTAAAGAACCTCTCCAACTTTCTATCCCCGCAATTTCACTTCAAAGTATTAGAAAAATATTCGATTCGATTCGCAATCACATTTTGATATTCAAATTCACATCGCAGCCAATAATTTGCTAGCTAGCTGTGCGAGTAAGAAGTCAGAAATTTGGAATGCTAATATTAGGGGGGGGGGGGGGGGGGGGAGAAACGCCTCATGTTATACATAGGTTTTACGGCGAATCCTACATGATAATATCGATGTGAATGGTGCCTTATGTTTCAAACCTAATAGATGACACACTTTACATAAAGTGCATAAATCGATCTGACAGTGACCAAAAAGACCTACTGGTACAGGTTCAATGGTTTCGTAAGTTATCTAAAGCATTTTCGGGCTGCCTTAACCTGATGAGAGCGGCATGAGTGAACCCACCAGTGGGAGTGGGCGGAACAGTCTTGTAGAGACTTGAGATCCTCTCTTCCACGCAGTTCGCCGACAGCCGAGCCTCGGCATCGTGGTCCCAGCACTCCTCTATCGTGTCAATGATTACTGCCAAGCCCTGGGGAATGTAAAAACAGGAGCATCAAAACACCGAACGCTTAAACCCGCCACTTTGCAAAGGTCTCAAAAGAATAGCCAAAGTTGCACTTGCGTCCGGGTAGTACTTTTCATAGTAGTTCGATTATTATAGCATTTTATGTGTAATTCAAAGGTTGTGGGTTCTCGACCCACCGACCAAAAGGGTAATTTTTTGTTCATTTCATTTCAGCTTATGCCGCAATTAGTACACCACAGTTGCAGACAACAATTAATGTCCTCTCTGCTTGCCCTAACCTTCTTGTCTGTTCGATTTATTTGGTTGTGTCTAACGTATAAACGAGCTTCTTTTAAAGCTAGGGTGCAAATTGTGTCTTGGAGCAGGCTTCGAATTTTGAAATTTCATTTCAAAACAAGTAGGTAGCGCATTAAACTATTTTGCTTTAAAATTAACAAGACCTTCGAAATGCCGATGAAATGCATCAGACCGTAGTTTTGAAGATAGTACTATCGTGAGCTATATGAGCTCGAACAAGCGAGCGCGTGGCAAATTGCCTCAAAATCGAGATAATGGTGTATGTGGATGGTGCTGCCGAAACCGGATCGGAAAGGGGGGACGCTTTTCCTTGGTCTGTTGGCACTCCCACTTCGCTAGTGCTGACGGCGAACTGCAAACGATCGCATGCAATCTCCGGCTGGCGATGATAACGGGGAGAAAAATGCACGAAAAACAAAGTAAAAGAGAAATAAAAGTATAAAAATGCGCAGCCAACACCACCTACATATAATACAAGCATGGCATCACAGCAGCCTAGGTCACTGCCGATATCTCAGCAGCTACATAGCCTGATGGGTGATCGGGTGTGGCTGTGCATGTTATGAGAGTTCACATCACCGCTGGCACCCACTAGCGCGCTATAAGCTGCCGGTTTGCAGCAATGATACCGAGGCGGGAGTGTCAACAGATACCAGAAGCGCGGTGCACTGTCCACTTTGTTTCGGAGAACGGTCGTGGTGAATCAGCCAATGTAGGGTGCGAGGCTATTCGCCACGCGCTCACGTGTTCGAATTCATATTGCTCACGGTAGTACCTAATCCTACATGGTAACACTTATCTTTGCAATATGCAAGTCTACCTTTGCAACAATGCAAAGCCCCAGCGCATAAGTGCCTCAATGTTGCACCTCGCACAGTTACACATTTTACAGCTCAGCCATGCTGCTAAACAAGCACTCTTGAACAAGCTTTTGCAGGATTGAAACCTAAAACGGTGGCGAGAAAAGCAGTGAGTCACTGAGCTAATATCTGGCATGGTGTGGAAGGACAAGTCAGCAACATTCTAGTGGAGAAGGAAAGCGACGAGCACAACTGATAAGCGATAAGCCCAAAGCAACAAGTGATCAAGTTACAAAGAGGCAGACCATAACTCCGTCGCCTGTCTATCTGTCGCTACTGATGTGCGGTCGTTTACTCAACATTAACAGCGGAACAATTTTTTTCCCACCCTCTCTTTAAGTACCTCACGAGAGAAAATGAATAAAGGATAATGCCCAAACAAGCTCATCACACATTTAAACCACTGCACATTTCAAGTAACTTTCAATCAAAATACGACCGACTAAATGAAAATAAAAACGTGTCCAACGAATGGACACTTAATAACTAGTGCACCTAATAAGCCCACTAGCGAAATATTCACAGCTGCTCGTGTTTTCAGCGTAGGGAGCTCGGTAATGTCTCTTTGATTGCTTTTATGATAGCTTTCGATCATCAATTTCGGCTTTGACAGCTGAAGTGGACATTAACTATTCCCTGTCGGGGCACCATTTTTACTCCACAACCAATGCCTTTTCTGGCATCTTCCTATGACACAACAATTGTTATCAATTTTGTATGTACCTTTCCTCGCTTCATTCTGTGGTGCGCTGGGTACACAATTGTGTACACCACTTATCCTTCCGCTATTTGCATGTACTAGGGTCTAAGACAGAGCACATTACACAAAGCTTTGGATGGATTGAGCCTTCTGCACAATAAATTTGTCCTCACTTCATTTTGCCATGTACTGTTGCATATGACCACTTTTCTCAAGGCACTGCCATGTTTGACATAAGCATATGCATATTTTCCAAAATTATAATAAAAAGTGGGGACCCTTAAGCTTCGCCTTTAACTTAAACGCGATAGTGAAATCCGGCCTCTAGTGGGCCCTTCAACCGCTAAGTGCACACTTATTAATATGTTTTCTAACATACACACACACGCACACATGCACACAGTAGATTGTACCAGCACGCGAGCATGCGCGAATGGTACAAGCAGGTTTTTGATCTAAAGCAAAAGTCGCATGGCCTCCAGGAGGCCATAGTCTGCCAATGCCTTACAGATGGCAGCACATTATCTAGCGTTTGCTGTTTGCTTGATCAACACCTCTGGAAAGGCATGATATGTTTTCCGCTAGATGGACATAGTTATACATTTTTAGAGCTGTTTGAAAGTTCCTGAGCGTCTTTAGCGGCGATGGCTGCACTATACCGGCCCTTTTCGACGTTGTTTGAGGCCTCCTAAATACGCCTACAAATCGCCAAATGGGCTTTCGTCGTGACACCTGTCGAACGAAACGCATTAAAGAGGCCCTGAAACACTTTTTCAAGTGACTATGAAATTAATTCACTATAAGAGCTTATTGCCTCCAAATTCAACGGCGCAAAGATTTTAAGAATCCGTCCAGTGCAAATGGAGTTTCAAAGGTTTCTTGTATGCTGCAATTGCATTACCTCTTCCCTCATCCTGACGAAAGCACTGGAAGCTAAGCAGGGAGGGGTGGCAGGGGCAAAGAAACTACCGTGCCTCGTGACCTTGAGCACTTTTTTTTTTCTTCTAATGCGCGGCTTCTTCAGTGTGATCGCATGCGCACGCATGGACAAGTAGTGGCCTCCCGCAGCGATCTCTGTAACTTTCTTTTTCGCCCACGGACGATTTTTCACTCACAACCAACGGGGCTGACCCCGACGGCAGGATTTATGAGACACGAGCTCTCTAACGCTACCGCGTTAAAGTGGGAGCAAGCCACATGACAATCACTGTGTGAGAAAAAGACGCATAAAAGCGAGCAACCATTCCTTATTTCTTAATCAAATGTTGACACCTGCTAGTGCAAGGAGGGGAAGCTGGGCCGCTAAACTCAATCAGATAGAGCCAGCCATTAGGCAATCGTAACGATACACTGAGGCAAGAGAAATAAGTTTAGCACACTGCTACACCAGCCGAATTCACTGCAAAACTACTACAGTCAAACCCCTTTATAAGAGACACCGATGTAAAAGACAAATGGGCATAAGAGACACCAGTGTGTTTGCAGTGAAACAGGTGATGCATGCGTGGCACCCCCAGCTGGTAAAAGGCCTCTTTTACAACAGACAAGAATAAAGGGCTTCAGCGGTACCACAAAAGCTCTTCTCGAGAAAGCTCTGCCCTTTAAAAGGAGGACTGACCGGATGCTTCCTCCAGTGGTCGCGGATGCGTGGTCGCATCTTCTTGTGTGCCACGGCTTCCTGCATGTCTTCCAGGGACGGGTGCTGGCCAACTTCCTCCTCAAATGGGAGCATGTACTCCTCCACAGGACCTGCACACATACACACACACACACTATCGCACGCTGTAGCTACATATGAAGGAAAGAAGTGTAAGTTTGAGAGCTCGTTTTTCTTTGTTAGACACAATTTTAATGAGAACTAACAAAGATGCCAAGGAAAGTAGAGGGGATATTATTAGAAGTAATTGTAATGCAATTGGAAAGAATGAAAAGTGGACGAAAATATAACTTGCCGTGGGCAGGGACCAGACCTGCCACCTTCGAATAATGCGCTCGATGCTCTATTTGCAAGCACTGTGCAGCAAACCAGATCAACGCGAAGGAACAACACTGCCTTTACTTCAACTGCGTGCGAAAACTGTTCCGAACTTGTTAGAATGCGGCAGAAAAGTGATCTATTTTCTTTCAGAGAAACGTACTTCCTGGACTTCGGCGCAGCGCAGCGTTTCATATACGTGTGCAGCAGTCCCACACTTTTGCAAGGTAAATTCAAGGGTATTTCTCAACTGTTCAATATAGTCAATAATTCGATATACACGAGTTTGATATAATATTTGGGATAACTGTATTCAAGAAATGTTCATGGCTACACGCCTCAATTAACCTTTTGAGGGTCAGAGACCACGGTCACGAATGTACCGGATTTACTCGTGTAATCCTCACTCGCACTCGCATGATTCGTGCACCTCCCAGATTGCTTAAGAAAAATACGAGTTTTTTTTTTTCCTCGAGTAATTATCGCACTCTCGAAAATTGCTGCGAGCATGTCGTCCACTTCTAACCACCGATGATGATAGCGCCCGACAGAGCGACAGCCTAGCCCACATTGTGCGAACTTCTATTGCGCAGAGTCCTAATCTAATCCAAGCCAAGCCACAAGTAGAAAGTACGCATTTTGACCGGCCATGGCGGCGTGTTAGTGCTAGTCCGTGCAGTGTGTGTGTTACGTCGTTCTGTGATTACGCTATGGTTCGGTACACAAGCTACATACACGGCGGCCTTCAAGTTGAAGGTGATTGATCATGTATTACTATACGGCAACAGGGCCGCTGGCAGGCACTTTGGAGTTTATGAGTTTTGTGTCCGGTACTAGCGATGGCAGCATCCACACAGCTGAAGGCCACCAACAAGACACGCTGGCTTTTCCAAGGGCCTAAGACCGGAAAATATTTGCAGGTGGAGGTAGCACTACTCGACTACGTCAAGGGTCTCCCCGAGGATGGGTGTGCCGTATCCATCGAATTAATGAATAACCAGGCACATATAATTGCCAGGGGGAAGGGCGGTCCGGCATGAGATTTCCGTGCGAGCAATGAATGGGCCAAATGCTTTATGCGCTGAAGTGTACTGTCACTCAGAAGACGGACGACTTTGTATTAGCAGCTACCCTCGGCATGTGAAGACAAGATTGTAGATTTTCATCGATTTGTGATACGGATCCGGCCAAAAAAGAACTTTTTGCTCTCGCAAATTGCGAATGCAGATCAAATGCCACTCAATTTCGACATGCCGCACAGCACAACAGTCAAACAAAAAGGTGTGCGGGGCGTGCACATCATCAGGACAACAGGTGCAGAAAAGCAGCGGTGCCCAGTCATGCTCGCTGTTACAGCGGACGGGCGGAAGCTGCCGCCTTCTGTAATTTTTCAAAGAAAGACCCTCCTGAAGGCAAAGTTCCTGTTGGCCTTCACGTATGGGTGCAGAAGGAGTGGACGACCGCTGATTTCATGGTCGACTGGGTTAAAATGAAAACTGTTTGGGGACGCCGCCCAGGCGCACTTCTGTACCAGTCGCTGCTGGTCGTCGACAGTTTCCGCGGTCATCTCACCGACTCCGTTCAGACGAAGCTGAAGGAGCTGCGGACTGATCTGGCCCTCATTCCTGGCGGCCTGGCATCAATGCTTCAGCCTCTGCCCCTTTCCTAGAACAAACCGTTCAAGGACAATGTTCGGAGGCTGTATGCAGAATGGATCGCTGAAGGACACCATTCCATGACTCCCGCAGGCGAAATAAGTAAGCCGTCAGTGGAGCTCCTTTGCACATGAATCACCGAGGCATGGTCCATGACTTTCCTAAATATCATAGTCCGCAGTTTCGAAACAACTGGAATTTCCAATCGCTTGAAGGGAACGGAAGATAACATAGTGCACGAAAGTGGGGATAGAGACTACATGTCGAAGCTGGCAGCGACTGTGATGGGGCCGCATCAGCGACTCCAGTTTTGACTCCCTGACTCTGAGTAGTTCAGCCGAGAGACCTTGCGGCCAAGACACTTTATTTGCTAGTAGATTTTGCTAGTAGATTTAGTGCTACAAGTAAATCTTGCTTTGTGTTAAACTCGTGGCGTTATTGTTAAGGTAAGTCCCCGATTTGCGGCCGCTCCGTTTTCTTTTCTTGTAGTTGCTGCTGTGAGAACCAAGATTTGCGGCCGCTCCGTTTTCTTTCCCATTTTTCTTAGCGCTCTGTATGTTTTTGCGGAAAATTTTCCCCGCATAATTCTCGCGCCCCCAACTTTTCATCGGTTTCTCACGAAAAAAAGTGCAAAAATTATGCTAGTAAATACAGTACATGTACGTCATTACCTATATGTTTAAACTACACAGCTTTTCAATCGTTTCTCTTGCTTGGCATGTGGTGCCACACCGTGGGAATACAGTATAACCTCGTAACAATTGATTTGCTTATAATAGACATTCGGTTACTACATACTAATTTGATGCGTTATGCCAACCTCCCTATTTGTTCCATTGATTGAACTCCATTGATTGAGCTTCGTTTACATATGCTGGTACAACGAACATTCAGAAATAATTGACTAAAATGTGAGTCCAGCAAGGTGGTCAGTGCTCCTTTACAACAGAATTTTCTACCGCTGACATTCCAAATGCAATAACTTCCAACTTAAAACATCCCTTGGCATACTTTCGGGACGGTCCATTGATAGAGCTTCATTTACAACGTATTCTGGTACAACAAACATTCAGATATAATTGACTAAAATATGAGGCCAGCAAGGCGGTCAGGACTTCTTTACAGCAGACTTTTCTACCGCAGACATTCCGAATTCAATAACATACTTTCGGGATGGGAATAGGGCCGCGGATATTGACGTACTGTTTTAAAAACGAAGGCCGCACGTCTCCGGTCTGCTAATGATGAGTTATGCCTAGCTAAGACGATGAAAAATCGGCGCGCAGAGTGCTTAAATTTGCGTGTTGGGGCGCTGACGCACGAAATTGCTGGCCATTGCCACCCCTGTTTCGAGCCCTCAGTGCATGGTGAGCATGGCTGCAGTCCACAACTGATGCGCAAGATTCGTGGTTCTAAGGAGCCATCGGCTGATGTGATTTGTTGCTTGCAATAAAACACATTACAGCTTGTTTGCTTTGGCATATCTGCTAACGCGATGGTCTCGCCCACCAAGTTCGGGGCTGAGTTAGGCCTAGCCACGACTTTGAGCTGAAAGCGCGGCTATGTTACAAAGTACGCCATGCTGAATCACGAGTACAAAGATCTGTCCCGTGATGGTCTTTATTGCCAGGTTCGAAGCGCTGATAAGCAGAACCTTCTCGTGAACAAGTCAACGCTATGACAATTGGTTTGAAATGCGCGTGTGTGATGCGCGTGTGTGACAAGTACGGCGTGCAATCGTAATCTGAAGACTGAAATTCTGCTTGCAGCTGCCTTAAAGCTGCCAACTCTGGTGTTTTTTTTACCATGTCAGGATAATGGTGCTTTTGTGTTGCTCAGACACTCTTGTACTATAGCTGAAATGCTCAACAAATTCAAAAATCCCTTTTAATTAGCGAGAAACCGCAATGCCGAAAATAAAACCCAACCGAGTACGCTTCTACGTGGGACATAACCTGCCTGATTGCACATAATGTCCGCCAGATGGCACTACCTGTCCACGCCGTCCGAGGCGATCGGCAAAAACGCTTATGTTGTTATAGTGAACACATGGCGAATCGTGTGCGGCCTACAACACAACACAATTTGCCACCTATCGCACGCTCACAAACATGGAAAAGGAAATCGCACGCTCAACCAAGGAAGTGCTGACCAAAGTCACACAATCCATATGTCACAGAACGAGCGCTCAAAAAGGGCCCGCCGCCAAATTCACGCGACGAACCGCCGGAGTGACGCCACGAGGTCAACGAAAAAGAAAGAAAAAGAAAACAAACATCTAAAGGCTCCCAGGGCGCGCGAGCCTCTCCTCTCGGAAGCGTGGCTTCGCCGACGAACCTCCTCACCCCACAACGGCGGCCGAGCAAGCACTGGATTTTTCTAGAAGGAAAGCGGCGTGGTCATACCGAGTTGAGTCATCCACCGCGGAGGGCATCCCAACCGTCTCGCCCTCTCCCCAGCCTTCGCTGCGTATCGCGCCGACGAAATGACGAGAACTTTCTGGAATCTCGCGCGGAAGGTATTTAATCGAGCGGCCGAGACGAGAAAGCAGGAGAAGACGGAAGTTAGCGCCAGAGCGCGTAGGGTATCCTGCCGTGTTGTCGGCGAAGGTTTTGTCCGTAGGGACAAAGCAGAAGACGTGAGGTTTCCTGGAAGAGAAACTTCGAAGGAGAAGACGGAAGTTAGCGCCAGAGCGCGTAGGAATTCCGCCGTGTAGTCGGCGAAGGTTTTGTCCGTAGCGACAAAGCAGGAGAAGAAGAGGATTTCCACCTGAGGGGTGAAGGCTCGAGCTACAGGCAAGAGCGTGTGTTTACCGCTATCGAGCGAAGACGCGGGGCAACAGCTGCGTGTGTGAAGCCGACGTGTTTCCGGCAAAGAAGTTGAAGCTTGAAGAGTGGCCAATTGAAGACGCGAGGTTTTTTGGAAGAGAAACTTCAGGGGGCAGCGGAACGACAACAACGCTGGACTTTGAGTGAGTGATTCTCGGAAGAGTATCATTCAGACTTTTGTTCCAAGGACTTTGGACTGAATAGATTTTCTATCTCTTTAGTCTTTAAGTGTCTTGGTTGTTAAATGCATGCGACTGCATTGTAGTGTGAATTGTTGTCTGTGTCCGTTGTTTTGAGTGTGGCTGATTGTACTGTGTAGTACGTTGGTTGATTGGTGACATATTGTACTCAACTATTGTGTAGTGTGCATACTCGTGTATTGTTTTCGATCTGCAATTATTGAGAATATAATTTTGTTTGTTTATCAACTCTCGGCTCTGACTTGTTCTTTGGGCCACAGCCGGCGTCTGCTGGCGCGCCAATAAGGACCACTTCTAAATTGTCCACGCTTTCGTGGTGCGGTTCGGGGGGCCGATACTTCGGCCCTTGGAATTAGCCCGGCGATAGCCTCCCTAAATAACGGGACTTGTGACAATTAATCTGGCGTCCGCGACGAGGACCTTTTGGTGCACAGTGTGCCCAAAGTAGTGAGAAAGAGCCTCGAGCTGTTGATAGTGCTATCGGAACGATTCTGTGTGTTGCTCAGTGTTCTCGTTAACGAGTGCAGGGGAGTGTTCCGATAGACTGATTTAGGCAGATACTTTTTACACGCGGCAAGACTTTGTTTGCGAGACACCATGGATCTCGAAAAGTTAGTTGCTCTTGGTGAGAAGATGGGTCTTTCTGGCGCCGAACTACGGAAATGGGTAAGCCAGAAGGAGAAAGAGGCGGTGGAGAGAGAGAGGCTGGCAGCTGAGAGGGCCAAGGAAGAAAAAGAAGCTGAGTTGGAGAGAGAGAGGTTGGCAGCTGAAAGGGCGAGAGAAGAAAGAGAAGCAAAGGAGCGACAGCTGAAAGAAGAAAGAGAAGCAAAGGAGCGACAGCTGAAAGAAGAAAGAGCAGCAATTGAAGTTGGAGCTGGAGAGAGAAAAGCTGGCCGCCGAAAGGGCGAGAGAAGAAAGCGAGCAGCAATTGAAGTTGGAGCTGGTGAGAGAAAGACTGGCAGCTGAGGGCGAAAGAAGAAAGAAAGGAAAGAGAACGGCAGCGACAGCACGAGATAGAACTCGAGCGGCTCCAATTGCAACAGCGAAGCGAAACTCCTGTCCAAGCTAGAGTCGAAAGCAGCGAACGGGAAGATCATGGCTTCTGCTTGAACCCAAGCAAGCTGCTCGTCGCGTTTGATGAGAGGAAGGACGATTTGAGACGATTGCACGGAGCCAGAATTGGCCGGAACATCAATGGGCAACTGCTTTGAGTACCTGCTTGAGTGGTGAAGCGCTCAGTGTGTATGGCAGGCTGACGCCAACCGATGCAGCCAACTACGCAAAGGTGAAAGCTGCTTTGCTGAAGCGATTTAGATTTACTGTGGAAGAATTCCGGGACAGATTTCGGACAGGAAAACCAGCTGATGGTGAGACGGCTACGCAGTATGCTGCCCGACTTTGCCACTATTTCGACAGATCGATTGAACTTTCAGGGACAGCGCAGGAGTACGATGAGCTTAGAGAGCTCCTAATTAGAGAACAATTTCTTACTAGTTGCCACCCACGCCTGTCGCTGTACTTGAAAGAGAGGAAGGCTGACTCACTTGAAGGCATGCTTGAATTGGCTGATCAATTCTTGGAAGCGCAAGGTGGCACTAATTTGGCCAAGGTCAAGAAGGATTGTCCCGAGGATTCGAAGAAATTGGCTCCCGAAGAAAAGAAGTGTGCACCAGAGAGCATTCCGCGATGTTTTCTGTGTAACCGAGTGGGTCATCGCGCGAAAAACTGTCGAACGATCTTTACGAGCCCTACGGTTGTACAATGTTTCAAGTGTGGTCAGACTGGGCACAAAGCAGACACATGTCGAAACGGAGCGAGTCAAACTCACCAGGTATCCTGTGTGCAAGCGGCACCGAAATCCGGTAATAATGCCGTCACAGATGGATTCGTAGAGTTGAAAAATGGGGAGAAAATTCCTATTGTGGGTGCTGTAATGTCAAAACAGCCAACCGGTGTTGCGAAAAGAATGCCAAGGTTGCGGGCAAGAAGATTACGGTTCTAAGAGACACCGGTAGCTCCACGGTTATCGTGCGGAGAAATTTGGTACGAGAAAGTGAGTTGACAGGCAGAACGAAACCGGTTTGCCTAATTGACCGTACGGTTCGGATGCTTCCAGAAGCAGAGATTGAGGTTGAAACCCCGTACTTCAGCGGGAAGGTTACTGCTTTATGCATGACGACCCCCCTTTACGACCTTGTCATCGGAAACATCGCCGGGGCGCGAGGACCGAATGATCCGGAATGTTTGGGAAAAGACCCTAAGGTAGAGCCCTCGCCAACCCAAAGACCGCGAGATACAGTGGAGGAGCATCCCGTGACGGATCTCACTAGAGCCCAAGGTGAAGCCGCGGCGCAAGAGACAGTGAATGAGAAAATGATCGTGTCGAATGAGTTCACGAGCCGGGCAACTGGACGTACGTCGGCACGACCCCAACCGACAGACAGTGTAAAGGTGACGGAGTCGGCCAGCCAGGTCCAATGTCGTGACATGAACAAGCGGGTGACAAGATCGGTTGAGCGTTATCACCCGTTAACAGTGTCAGAAGTGATAACGATGGCTGAGACGCCGCCTCAGACCCAGTCGTTGGAAAAGGCTCGCCGAAAAAGAACAAGGAAAAACAAGAAGAGATCAAGCGAGCACCGCAAGAAAGGACGCAAGCGCAGCTCGAAATACACAGGATAGGTGCTGAGGTGGAATCGGAATGTGTTTGGCAGGGCTGAGTGACATATGTTGTGTTAATGTTCTTGTTATCCTGTGTCTCAAGTGTATGTCGAGCGAATCAAGGTGTTCTGTGCGATGATGTGATGTATAGTGTTGTATAATTGTTGTAAAGACAGAACTTTGTACGTTTGTATTGTTTGGAATGTGTGATGAAGTGTTCTAGTCATGTACTAGTGGCTATATTTCATGTGTTGTGGAATTGAACTACAATGTACGATTGTATTGAGCGATCTATTGTGAATGTGAAGTGTCATGAGCGACGGACTATGTTACAGTATTTGAGAGTGTGGGGACTGTTCGCGCTCGTCTGTGTGGTTTTGAATATTATGAGATAATATTCTTAAAGTGGGGGGCAGTGTCACAGAACGAGCGCTCAAAAAGGGCGGTCCGCCAAATTCTCGCAACGAACCGCCGGAGTGACGCCGCGAGGTCAACGAAAAAGAAAGAAAAAGAAAACAAACATCTAAAGGCTCCCCGGGCGCGCGAGCCTCTCCTCTCGGAAGCGTGGCTTCGCCGACGAACCTCCTCACCCCACAACGGCGGCCGAGCAAGCACTGGATTTTTCTAGAAGGAAAGCGGCGTGGTCATACCGAGTTGAGTCATCCGCCGCGGAGGGCATCCCAACCGTCTCGCCCTCTCCCCAGCCTTCGCTGCGTATCGCGCCGACGAAATGACGAGAACTTTCTGGAATCTCGCGCCGAAGGTATTTAATCGAGCGGCCGAGACGAGAAAGCAGGAGAAGACGGAAGTTAGCGCCAAAGCGCGTAGGGTATCCCGCCGTGTAGTCGGCGAAGGTTTTGTCCATAGGGACAAAGCAGGAGAAGACGTGAGGTTTCCTGGAAGAGAAACTTCGAAGGAGAAGACGGAAGCCTCCCTAATTAACGGGACCTGTGTGACACCATAGCAGACAAGCACGACACTGATGTGGCACATCAGTTCTGTTACTTCCGCCAGGCAAAAATCAACGTCGCACACACAATCTTGCCATTAATTCTGGCAAGCGAGGCGAGCATTCGGAGGCAAGCTATAAAATTCATTTGAAAAGAATCTGTGAAACTCTCAAAACTGCAATTTTTCCTGCATGGTGCAAACATGGAAATGAATGTACCCAGTGAATTTCTTTAATATCCATTAACCTAAAAGAATTACCGGAGTTGGCCTTTAACAACCCGTGAACACAGAACGAGAGCGAAAATGTTACTAAGTATTGCGATTTTAGATTGCCGCCACCTCGCAACGCACAAGAAGCAGACGACGCAATCCCGGAGGCATACCCGGAATGAGCATCAGACTAGCGAGGTGTACTGGAGCAATACGACAGAAGCTGATGGCGAGACGAACCTCGAAGTTTGCGGGCAAGAACAATATGCTAGCGCACTCGTAACAATGTGCTTCTTCGCAAGCAACAAGGCACTTCGCTCGCTGGCTCCTCAGAACCATGGATGGGCATTGCACAAACAAAAGTTGGAGAGTATTCCAATGAGATAGCAACATAAAAGTGTTTCTTTTAACTGGATTAATGAAGTACCGCAGTGTGGAGTTTTATAGTTGTCTTATCAAAAATGAGGCTTAGCAGAGGCTGAATCGTATTAATTGAACCTTGACCTCTGCCACATCTATTATCTCCACGTTGAAACTAGCGTTTTGTCGAGTCAATACATTTGAAATTAAAGCAGAGCCTGAAAGGCAGCTTTGCTGCATTCTTAGGTCTGATGGAGTAAAGCATATTGAAAATCTGAAGGGACCACTGCCAATCCATCGCGGACTTTATTTGTGTTGGGGAAGTTCGAACAGTTTGAATAGTAAGATTCAATTGCAAATTGAATAGAACAGCTAGCACCATTAAAAACGGCTAGCGCCATTAAAAACTATTAGAAATTTCGAATATTCGTACACCCTTAGTCCACACAAACTTAATCGAGTAATGGTAATAATTGTTGTGGTTTAATGTCCCGAAACCACAATATGATAATGCGAGACACCTTAGTGGAAGGCGCTGGAAATTTGACCCGTAGGAGTTTTTTAACATGCATCAGAACTATGTGGGTTCTTGATCGAATAGTTTACAAGACTTTCGTGCCACAAACAAAGAAAAAAGAGAGAGAGAGAGAGAACTTGCCATCCTGTGCAGAGCAGCGCGAGATGAGCTCCCAGAGGACCAATCCGCAGGCGTACATGTCGATGCGCAGGAATTGATCCTGGTTGAAGCTGATGGCTCCCTCCAGCACCTCGGGGGCCATGTAACGCCGGGTGCCCACCTGCGCATGAAGAGCCTCTAAGGCCTTCTTTCCCCCGAGCATTCCTTCATGAGGGCAGTTACCGACAACAACACTCCAGTGAGAACTTCAGTAATGCATGCCAGGCAAGTCATGCAGCGAATCTAACACCATTTACAATGACCAACAGCCATTACTGACGTTATGCGTTTCCTGCTACATGAGAAAGTATTGCATGAAAACTTTATTTTCAATCAAATGTGCTGGCTCACTGTCATGATTCGTGCTTGATCTGGGATCCTGTGCGCAATTGCTGGGCCAGAGTGGTCATTACTAACCGTTATTATCTTCTAGTCAGCATAATTAAGTACAGTTTGTTCGACCACAACATGAACGCTTTGCTGCGATGTCATCAACATCTTTTCAAAGTTTACACTGGGTGGCCAGGACAAATCATGTAGTGCAGCCAAGCATATCTTCTTTCCACCATGCCATCAATTCCAGCTTAGCTCTCTCCAGTGTGCTTGTCGGGGTGAGAGAAGAGAGATAGAGCTTTAAAGCATGCAACATAGCTCTGTAACTCCACTCACCCTTGACAAGATTATAGAAATTGTTGAGGCAATAAACTTCGATATCGAACCCATTCAAAGAATACTTGGAAATGTGGATAAGGACCCGCTTCAGCACCATTACGCGACCATCGAGCCCACAAGGATAAACAGGGGAGCCGTAATCACCTGTCCGTGTGCCTGCCTCGGGGACACCCCGCAAGGAAAGGCCAGGGCCAGGCCGAAATCGGCGATGCAGGCAGTCATGTCGGCCTTGAGCAGCACATTCTTGCTCTTGAAGTCACGGTGTGCCAGCGGGGGCTTGTAGCCCTCCAGCTTGTTGGCTGGACGTTCCCCGTGCATGTGGGACAGTCCCAGGGCAATGCCCTCGCTAATCTTCAGCACCTCGCCCCAGCTCACCAAGTGAGCCTGCAGGACAACATGCGGTTTCACGACACACCCAGCACAAGTAAAGCTGCTACCAGGGCTAGTTGGTGCAACTTCACAGACAGCTGAACACACCATGCCACATTAACAGCAAACACCATTGTCTTAGAGTGTCATCTTTTCCAGTACCATATTTAATCGCGTAATGAACCCACTCTTTTTTTTTTTTTTTTCAGAAAAGTTGATGCCGATTTTGGGGGAGGGTTCATTATTCGGGAGAAAAAAAGTCACGGGAATTATAACAGCGAAAATTTTGGGTGACGACCTTGCTTGTTTTGACCACTGAAATGCGTGACAAATTTTTTTTGTAGCCCGAAGCTCTTTTTGTATCACCCCGTAATAAAAGTGCATGGATCGATGCCGAAGTGTCGTCCAGCCGCTCGGTTCCAATGCTTCAACGCATGCTGTTAGTAACCAGCCGTGTAGCTAGCGTACCGCCCGAACGGGCCGTGCACAGCAAGTGTCCCAACTAAGTTCACAACGACAAACCCAACAACGAAAACGCAGCGTCGGATGGCGGCGCACAAATGTTGGATTAACCGTTGCTGGTGCACAATGCGCCGTCGGCGCGGTGGGTGCGGTTGCGTTTTGCATAGGTCCGAGATGGCGAGCGCGCGGCGTGTTCCATGACGCAGCACGAGCACCATATTGGACACCACGTGCTTTGTTTTTGTGTCGCTGTGTTTGCATAGTGCTATCAGCAGAGGTTTCTCCTGCATTAGACTCGACAGGTAGCGCTTTGCCGTACAAGGTGTGACTTTTTAATTGACATCGTACGTGCTCGCGCTGCTTGCAACTGTTTAGCATCATTGCATAACTATCTTTGGCTTTCATTGCATTGTTATTTTGTCATATAATGGCTCGACTTAAGGTTGTTTCGATCATTAATGGCACTGGCTATTACCGAAACAAAATGAACAGATACACTTAAAAAGCTTTTTTTTTTACTTTTTTTTTTCAAGAATCAAGGTGGTGGGTGGGTTTATTATGCGAGTGGGTTCATTACGCGAGTAAATACGGTATTTTGTTCAAGACACGGCAGCTACGAAGCCTTTCTACTCTCACAGTGCATTGGGAAGGCTTCATAGCTTCCCTGCACTAACACCATTGTGGGTTTGCAGGTTTGCATGTTTTGTTGTAAAAAGGATGTAACAAGCTTTAAATCGTAGAGGCATTTAGAGAGCACCACATAAAATTACACAGAGGCAAAATTTTTTTATGTCTATATTTTGCTATTGCAGCTCATACTGCACATCTATTTTAACGAAAGGTGAAAACGCTAAGAAAACTTAGACAGAAAACGAGAACACACACAGCAAATGTGTGTGGTTGTTTTTGTGTACGTGCACCTTTTTTTTTCCTTTGCACAATACCTTGTAGAGTTACTCTTCTTCCAAATGCACAGGTGTGTTCTTTCCGTTTTTCCTCACCAATGACACAATTTACAGGCATCAACCTAGTGCCAATGGCAGCGAGCAGCTCACCTTGAGGTGATCCGAGAGTGATCCCCTCTCGTGGTACTCTGTGACCAGCCAGTACTCGGTGTGGTTCAGGTCACCGTGCTTGGTGGAGCCGAGGAACGCCAGCAGGTTTTCGTGCTTCATCTGGGGCATCTTGAAAATGTCCTTCTCCACCATCCATGAGGTCTTGTCCTGAATCGTTCAGAAATGCATACCATTACCTTCACTCCCCTCGCCAATCATTTCTGTGGAAATGTTGCCCTGTTATGCTAAATACAATTCAGCCTCAATATGAGGAAGTACAGAAAAGGCTCACTAACTCGAACTTAAAGGGGACTGCACAACCATTCAAATTTAAGCAGAGGTCGAATTAGAAGGCGGGCACTAGAATTAACGAATATAGCACCACAATGTGTGGGCCATAGAGTTTCTTAAATATACACTAGAGGGAACTCTGGCGCTGGTGTCTATGAGACCTGCAACGCACAGTGCTTCAGCGAGCATGGGAATGATGGGTTGTACACACATTTGTCTAATCTTCGTAATTCTGGCTCCGTGTGTGTTTGTGTGGCTTGGAGCTGTTTTCTCACGAAACAAAAATCAGCAAATGGTCAGCAGTAGCACTTCACCACCTTAATATTTTAGGCTTACCATTTCAAATCTGGTCATGAAGTTCAAAAGGGGTCATTCTTTTCTTCGAAGCACAGCCGAAACACAGCAATAACCGAAGCCACAAGTGCGCTTTGCCGCCCGCAAGTACGAAAACTAGGCAAATCCCTAAATTTTCCAGCCGAAATTCGTTATTCCAAGGCCACGTCCCCTCTTAATGAAACACTAAAGTCAAATAACAATTTATGCCAGAATGAAAGCTCAGTGTATGACGTCTAAAACGACAATATTATCAACAGCAATGCCCTACTTACTGAGAAATTAATGTAAATGCACACGAACACGTGTGCCACAAGTAGGACATCGCAAAGTGATCCCAATGACGTCAGAGTTACCGCATACTATTAATCACTAGTGATCACACTAGCTGCACTAAATAAAGAACCTTATGTGCATCAAGAGATGCAATAAAATGCTGCTTGTTTGTTTCTCTTTAATTCATGAAAAAAAGAACCGCCGGACGTTACTATGGGGAATGGCGTGAGTGGTTCAAAAGTTCAATTTTCGCCTCGTTTAAGTGGACATGTTATGCCATGAGTGGGGCCTAGATGGACCGAGCACGCCTGCCATCTATGAGGCCATGGCAGTGAATTGTCAATGGCCGTTGCTGCTGTTGTGGCTCCCACTACTTTTGCTCTACTGCTACTAGTGTGGGCAGCTGTGCAGTAAAGCAAGGCAACATTGTGCACAGCAACAGTGATGTGAAAGTTTCTACTTGAAGCGGGCAATTCGAAGTGCGCTAACGCGATGCGGAGCACTAAAACGTGCTGTTATTTCAAAATAAGCACTTCGTTGGCACAAAAGTAGCACTATGAGGTTTCTGGACCGCTACTTCAGTAATGAACAATAACTTACAGTAAAACCGAAATGCAGGTAAAAATTTTTCAAAAAATGCAATAAAAAGTTGACCATCGGCTTATATACCAGTCATTGGCAGAAAAAAATGTGGAAGTCTTGCAACAATGGGCAGCTGAAGTCAAAAGCCTCCATTGTCATCATGAGCATCAGCAGCGGCGCCGTTGGGCAAGGCTAGGCAAGGCCTACAGTGTACTAGCAATCCCATTTTGCTTCGTTATCTTTGTCAGTCTGCTGTTTTATTTTTTTCTATTTCCTTCAGAAATAAGTGGTAGTCGATGGCAGCTTACGATAGGCTTTAAGAAAAAGGAGTTATCGAGTATGCAGAAGCGCACGGCAACCTGGTGGCACAACAAGAATTCGGTGCATCGGAGAAAAAGCGTCCGATACTGGAAGAGCCAAAAGCAGCACATCCCATCCTGCAAAAACAACAAAAAACTGTTTCGTGGACCAACTGCAGTGCACCCTGAACTGGAAATCAGACTGCCGAATTCACCCAGGAGCTGCATGCAAGGTCACTACCCGGGACAGCAGATTGAATCCGCGTGAAAGCTATCGAGATAGCGTGCGACTATCGGCTCACGAGGGCGCAATTGAAGGGCTCGCCATCGTGGGTGTGCCAATTTATTAAGCAGAAGGGTTTTGTGCTAAGGCGGCGTACTTCCGTGTGCCAAAAACTGCCCGAAGATTTTAATTAAAAGCTGGTCGAGTATCAGCGCTTCGTCATACGGCTTCGTCGACAGCAATGTTACATGATGGAGCACATTGGCAATGCTGACGAAACTCCAATCTGGTTTGAAATGCCTTCAAACTGGCCTGTGACCACTAAAAGATCCAAGCAAGTGAAGCTCCTGACAATGGGCAACGAGAATTCGCGATTTACAGTGATGCTCGCGTGCACAGCCAATAGAAAAAAGCTACGACCTTATATCATTTTGAAGAGAAAAAAGAAGACTTTCTCCGGGATGTTATCGTGAGAGTGAACGAAAAAAGGTTCATGAATGAGTCCCTCATGGTAGAGCGGATTCGGCTCATGTGGAATCGGGATGCCCCGCCGTGGTGGTCTAGTGGCTAAGGTACTCGGCTGCTGACCCGCAGGGCGCGGGTTCGAATCCCGGCTGCGGCGGCTGCATTTCCGATGGAGGCGGAAATGTTGTAGGCCCGTGTGCTCAGATTTGGGTGCACGTTAAAGAACCCCAGGTGGTCTAAATTTCCGGAGCCCTCCACTACGGCGTCTCTCATAATCATATAGTGGTTTTGGGACGTTAAACCCCACATATCAATCATGTGGAATCGGCAACCCAGAGCACTTTTTCTGCAACCGAGCATGCTGGTGCTCGACTCATTTCGATGCCACCTCACGCCGATGTAAAGGAAGCTCTGTCCGATGGCAAGACGAATCTTGTCGTGATCACTGGGGGACTAACATCAATCCTCCAGCCACTTGACATAGTGCTCAATAAACCCTTCGAAGATCGCGTGCGCGAGCTCTAAAATGAGTGGATGCTGGCTGACAATCTCAAGACCCCCGCTGGCCGCCTACGACGTCCACTGCTCGCGACCGTTTGTGGCTGGGTGTCGTCAGCTTGAAAAATCCTTTTCAGAAGAGATGGTGCGCAAGTCTACCCGCAAATGCTGCATCCGCAACGCATTGCATGGAACGGAGTACCATGCACTCTTGTACGTTACTAGTGAGAAACAAAAGTTGTTGGACTCAAGTTTGGACCAGTCTGAGTGACAGCACTTTGTTGCCTTCTGGCGTTTAACTACTTAAGATTAGTGTCTAAGTAAAAAGAAACGGCACCACAGTGCAGTTGGTTGTGTCACGTGTTTATCAAAGTAGGGGTGTGCCGAGATATTTAGCGATTTTCAAAAATTCTCTTACGAAAATTCAAGATTGGGAGAGTTGATCTATATTCCGGTTCTTACAGTAAATTTTGGCTTTAGTGTCTCTTAAGGGGGGACACGGGTCTTAAAAGGCCGAAAATCGCGAAAAACCGACGTTTTGAAGTTGACATTTTCAGAATCTGCCACTATTTTTGCACTTATCTGAAAAGTTTCAAGCTTCTCACATCATTATTTCTGGCACAAAATCAATTTATAACACCCCTTTCAGATGAATCTGAGCACAAATAGACGCTAAAGTCGCACTTTTTCTACGCCGAACCGTTGCCGTTACACACGAGCGATCGTGGTCATCTTCGTCTCGTTTGGAAGAATCGTTCTGCATCTTCAATCTCCCGCCACCAGTGGCTCGCCTTGCTCATTGGTTTTTCAGCAAAAACGCGTCATCAAGAAGCACCACCACGCGATTCTATTGGCTGCTTGGGGCACGTGACAAAACCTAGGCACCCGATTGGCCATGTGGCGCTTCCGGCGTCTGCTTTTTCATCGTGACGCGCACGGGCTTGTGCCATTGTGTCATGGTGCTGTCAATTGCCTGTTGCAGTAAAGAAGTTCCTCGCCGCACTAATTTGTGAAGCGAGTGTGGCAATAGTTCATTCGCTGTGAATTCAGAAAGAGCCCCGCAATCACTCAGGACAGAGAGGACAGCAAACTCGCGGCGTTCAACGGTGGTCGCCGAGTCACCGGTGTAGGCCTAACTCACGTACGAGCACGTCGGTTGTCGACAACATCACTGAAAGCGGCAGTGTTTTGGAGCTTCAACAGTTACATGACGGCAAGTGAAAAAGCAGAAGTGAAGCTACGAGAGATAGCAATCTTTGCCACGATGGAACGAAGCGCAGTCTTATCGCTAAACGCGCTGATGCCGCGGGTTTCCCCGTCTGGCGTGAACTGCGTGACGGGTCGCCAGAGATGGAGATCGCCGCGCGTCGGCAAACAGCAGAAAATCAATTCGTTTACGGTGAACATGCTCGCCGCCCGTGCAATGAAGGATACTGGCAACAGGTAGAGTGCTTGTAACGACGCGGCTGCAACGATGAACATATTGCGCCGCGGCTTCCACTCTAAAATGCGGCAATCTTACGTGAAAAGGAAACTAACACCTCGCTGCTTTTATAGCCTTGAAATCGATGAGCGAGTGCTCGAGTTCGGTCTGCGACATCAACAACTTGATCTGGACAAGCCGGAAAACCGCTTTATTATAGGACGGATCGCGGATTACGCGCGCACATTCCTTGCACATAGGCATCGCCGAGCTGGTAAGCGGCCTAGTCGGTAAATGAGCCCAAGGCGACCGCATCAGCTCGCAAAAGTGCCTCTGCAGAAAACATGCAGCAGGCATTGAAAAAATTTAGGTGACGCAAAACAGAAGGACTACATGCCTGGTGCCTACTGAGAAAGCTGAACTTGCAAAACATTATAAATAAACGACTTTTCCATGCTACTGTCTGCCCGAAATGGACTTGTGTTTTTGCAAAATTTCTCAGGATTCAAATTTTGCTGCAGTTGCAAACTTGTCTAAGATATTTCTGCCTCCAGAGCAGCTAGGACTGTCATTTTTGTTGTGACATGTAGCTGTATCTTTAGTTTACAAAATAGTAGGTGCAAATTTTCTATTGAGATCTTCAAAAAATTTTATTTTTGCCAGAAATTTGAGCATAAAGTGGGTGTGCCTGCAACACTGAAATACAAAATGGGACAAACCTTGCTAAAATTATCAAATAAAAAAAAAAGCACTCCTACTGTTGTGTAGCTTATGTTCATTAGTACACAAGCATGTGCCAATAGTGGCTTTGCAATACAAATTTATTGTGTCATTACACCAGCAAACAATAGGTAATTAATTTTAGGATATCTCAAAAGCTAATTGGTTTAGAAGAACAGTAATTACATTTTCGAAATCAGCATCAAAAACTTAAGTATACTGTAGATTTTCTTTATAAACACTTGAAAATATCTGGCATTTCATCTCAAGTACAATGTCCCCCCCTAATATAGGTGCTTTCACAGTTAAGTCCTCCTTCCCTGCAGTGAAACCACCTTTTACAGGAGTTACATGCAGAATAATATACACCTATTCGTTAATTTCGAGTTCTTCCTACCTTTTACAGGAGTTACATGCAGAATAATATACACCTATTCGTTAATTTCGAGTTCTTCAAAATTTCTCAAACTGCAGCGACTTGCTTGGGAGGTACAGGTCTCTCTCTCTCTCTCTTTTTTTTTTTTTTTCCCCGCGAGCTAGTGCTATGCTTGATCGTCCTACTGAATTATAGCTTCGAGCCGAAGACCCCTTCGGCGCTCGTTCACAGCAGCATTATAGAGAACTGCCGTGCTTTATGCCAAAAAAGAAACAGCCCAAAGTTTAAAGCTTCTGAACAGGTTGTAAGACAGTGGCGGCTTCAATGTAAAAAGAATTTTGTCGTGAAACTCCAGGCACCGAGGTTCTCGCACGTTAGTTGAGAAGCTTTCTGGAGCTCACGACAGATGTGAGTATGCCATCGGTTCCTACCTGTTTCCAACATGAAGCTCACAATTGATTTGATTGATCTGTGGGGTTTAACATCCCAAAACCACCATATGATTATGAGAGACGCCGTAGTGGAGGACTCCGGAAATTTTGACCACCTGGGGTTCTTTAACGTGCACTCAAATCTGAGCACACGGGCCTACAACATTTCCGCCTCCATCGAAAATGCAGCCGCCGCAGCCGGGATTCGAACCCGTGTCCTGCGGGTCAGCAGCCAAGTACCTTAGCCACTAGACCACTGCGGCGGGGCATGAAGCTCACGAGTTCACTTTGGAAGTGAACACATGGGAAAGAGAGTAGGGCCTGTGCATTGAAGGGCATGAAAACAGCTATAACTTTAGTATCAACGTGCAGTCAGTTTAGTGAACTGCAGGACTAATAATTATTTTTCAAACAACGAGTACTGTAGTGCGATAATTTTTCTAGAAGACAAAAAGATTTTTTATCGGATTGTAAAATTTCAAAATTAAATTTTTCAACTAGACGAAGCTTTTTTCCAACTTAGGCAAGATTTCAAAATAAAGAAATTTACGTTATTATGGCTGTTTTGCTGTAATCTGTCTCCCAAATTAATTCTGAATTCTCGCGTGCCGAAAAATGGGACACATCAATGTTTTGCAACAGCGTAGCAAGGGGCTCTGCTATGCCTCGCAACGTGTAGGTCAGAGGCTCAACGTACCTGAGGTGGAAAGATCTTGACCGCAACGAACTGCAGCCCCCAACGGGCCTTCCAGACTGCCCCGAAGCGACCCTGTGCCTTGACCTCTACCAGCTGAATGGCCTTGGGTGCGAGGGCGGGCGAGGGCAATGGGGTGGGGTCTGCCGTGGGCACTTCGGCAAAGTGGCCCTGCCGCTGCTTGCGCTTCTGATGCAAGTACAGGGCCAACACCACCACGGCCACCACAGTAAACAGGGGCACCAAGATGTAGGCCACCACCGTCTCGGTTCGGTAGCCACCGTGGGGTGCCAGTTGCACAGGTGGCGAATGTCTCGTGGTCACTGCAAATGCCAAAGAAAAACGAGCTGGTCACGCAACCGCTACTGTTCAGGCCGTCGAGTGCACGCTCCTCCTCCACTCGCCACTGCCGCATGGTGGCGCTGCACGAGTAGACTACAAGATTAGAAATTAAGCAACGTGGAATAGATAGGCTTGCTTTAGGAGCTCACGGGAATACACCAAATCGGGGAGTACAAGGTGATATGGGATGGACATCATTTGAGGCAGGGAAGCTAGCAGCAAGATAAAATTTGAGAAGCAATTGAGAGAAATGGGGGAGGAGCGTTGGGCTAGGAAGGTTTTCAGCTACTTGTACATGAAGAATGTCGATACAAAATGAAGAAAGCGAACCAGGAAATTGGCTGGTGAATACTTAGAAAACAGCAGGTGGCCAAACCAAAAAGAACTATCGGTTAAGAAGAAAGTGAAGGAAACGGAGACTGACATGTGGAGAATGGACATGATTAAGAAGTCCGCACTAGAGATCTATCGAACTTTTAAGCAGGAAATTGCCAAGGAAAGGATCTATGATGATACTCGGGGTAGTTCTCTACTGTTTGAGGCCAGGACGGGAGTACTGCGAACCAAGACATATCGGGCCAAATACGAGGGGGTAGACACAGTATGCAGTGCGTGTGGAGAGGAAGAAGAAACTGCCGAACACTTGATAATGTTCTGTAAAAGGGCTTCACCCAATAGTTCAGGATGATGGCGCAGAGTTTTTCAAAGCAATGCGGTTTAGGGACCAGGAGGGCAAAATAGACTTTAAGCAGGTAGACTTAACTAGAAGGAGGTTATCTGATTGGTGGCTAAAGTCAAGGCACGAGTGAAAATTAAACCCTTCACTGCAAAGTACGAATCCTCAAACTCACTTTTTAAAGACAAAAAATAAATCTAGTTTTTGGTTCATTAAGTATTACGGCTTGGTGGCGCTAGCCACCGCTCGTTCTAAAGGGTACAGCCTTATCCATCCATCCAACGGGATGCTGGCGGTGAACGGCGGCACCATATTAGGAAGCTCGCAAATTCATGTTTTCATGCAAGTTAATTTGCAGTCATGCTTCTTGACGGCTTCATGGATGAAGGGATGATGAAAAGTAACACGGACATAGCAGCGCACTGCTTTCACTGGGCTCTGTCGGGCCGTGCTACCAGTTCGATATATGCGTTCGAGTTTTTAGCATTCGCGTTTTATTTTCTTTTTCAAGCTATTGAAACCCCATTATTTGCATGCCTCAGTATATAATACTGTATATCTGACGAAAAAAAATGAACAGATTGTCTTTTTTTTTTCATTTCTCATTAGTTACAAAAAAAAAAAACCTCACTGGTCCTCTTATGGATTCACCTGGGACTACCATTCATGATTTCAGAATGCTTGCCGAATATGATCCACTCCATTCTTATTCTTCCAGTTATATCACTTTCCTGGTTCGGCTCTGGGGTTACTACCTGTCATAAGTAGAGATATTCCATCACAACTTCCAGCGTCTCTCCACCTATCGCAAAGTGCTGTTTTCTGCCGGGGCTGTTGCACACAGCTTTAGTTTTGTGCATATTAACTTTCATACTTTCTGCTTTCTGTGCACAGTTCAGTAATCATGAGGTGTAATTCATCCCCTGAGTTACATCAAGGCAATGTCATCAACGAATCACAGGTTACTAAGATACTCTCCATCAACTCTTATCCCCCTACCTCTCCCCAATCTAGGGTCCTAAAAACCTCCTATCAATATGCGGTGAATAGCATTGGAGAGCTCGTGTCTCCCTGCCTTACACCCTTCTTTATTGGGATTCTGTTGCTTTACGGAGAACTATGGTGGCTGTGGATCTACTATATATTTCTTCCAGTATGTTTACAGGGTGTCTACCAATTTGATATTTCTTAATTCCCCGACTTTTCCATGATGATTAAAAGCAAATTCCATGACTGCCACGTCTACTTGAAAACTGTGCACTGAAAACAAAGCCACGAGTGATGAAAAAAATCAGGCGCTCCATATGAAATAAGTAAACATTTTTACCAGACGCACTAAGAATGTTCCGAGTGCGTCCGGTAAACTTGAAAAAATATGTATATCTGGTTAAAATATAACCCCTGAGCTAGGCAGTGAGCAAGTTAGCTGTGTGATATTTTTAAGTACCAGGAGGCAAACACACAAGTTAAAGGTAACTGTACATGAAAGTTTGAAGGAGCCTGCGATAGTCCGACATCGCAGTGAAAGATGGCGGGAAACATAAAAGTGGTGCCATATTTTGGTATCCGTGAGATGGCATCCAGCTGCTTCCAGAGGACATGGGAGCCTGGCCGGTTCTGCCACTGGAGTATAATCTAGTTTACTATAATGGTTATAGACCATGCCACATAGAATGTGGATTGGATTAGATGTGATTCAACTTGGATTGCTGTATTTAATATCGATGTAGGACCCCACCTAATATCCGCACCTCTAAATAAACTTTTCAGAAAAAGAAAAGAATAACTACTATCCGTGTATTCTGTGTACCTTGCCCTGACAACGAGTAACAATGTTGCAAGAATGGAGCCATACTGCAAAATTTTCTTTTTTTCTCTAACGAGCACACGCACGTTTGCATTTTATGTCTCTGGGCTCTGATACTCTAATGTTGCCTTAATTCTATTACCTATTATTTTTGTCAATATTTTGTAGAGAACGGTAAGCTGATCGGCCTGTAATTTTTTAGGTCCTTGACGTCTCCTTTCGTATGAATTGAAATAATGTCGGAGTTCTTCCAAGATTCTTCCAAGAGTTCTTCCCTTCCCATCAAAAGACACTTCGTATGTAAGATGGAGAGTTTTTCTAACACAATTTCTCTGCCAACTTTCAGAAGGTTCGTTGTTACTTTATCCTCACCAGCAGTATCACCTCTTTGCATTCTTTCTAGGGCTTTCCTTACTCCCCTGTCATTACTGGTAGGATGTCAAATTCCTCTGGACTATTATTGTTTATCACGATATCAACCTGGTTGTTTTGGCTTCTGTACAGCTCTCTGTAGAACTCCTCCGCCACCTGGACTATCCTATTCATTATGGTTATGACATTGCCTTCCTTGTCCCTTAATGCATACATCCGATTTTTGCCTATGCACAGCCTGCGCGATTCTCATGTTGTACCTTCCGATGTCAGCTACCTTACACCCACTGATTAAGTTCGAAAGCTCCACCAGCTCTATTTTGTCAATTGCACTTGAGGCTTTCATGGTTCGTAGTCTCTTAATGAGATTTTTATCTCCCGAGGTAGTTTGCCAGCGTCTTCTCAAGCAACAGTACCTTCGACTTTCACAGCACTCTTTGATGATACTAGTAAGATTATTGTTCATTGCGTCAACACTAACGTCGGTTACCTCATTCAGAGCCTCGAATATATTCCGAAGTGAAACCATGAATTCCTGCACTTTCCCCCTCACAGCTAGCTCATTAATTGGCTTCTTGCACATCAGTTTATGCTTTTGTTTTTTAAATTCGACCTCGTCCCATTCTATGGTCACTGCATCAGATCTTGCCAACTACTTCTACATCCTGTACAATGCCTGAGTGTGCACACAGAATGAAGTCAATTTCATTTTTATTTTCGTCATTAAGACTTCGCCACGTCCACTTCCAGTTAGCCTGTTTTCCGAAAAAGGTATTCAAGATCCCTAAATTGTTACATTCTGCGAATTCCACTCATAACTCCTCTCTGGCATCTCTAGAGCCGATGCCATAATCCCTCACTGCATGGTCTCCAGCCAGTTTCTTGCATACTTTGGCATTGTAGTGGCCCATCAGAATAGAATACCAGGGTTCATAGCCCCTGAGTGAACCAAAATTCAAGGGTTTTCAAGGACTTCCAGGACCTAACAAATACTTTTCAAAGACCTAAAGTAACACTTGACACTGCAGAGAATGACAACACTTTTTACAGCATGTATTTTCTTTGTATGGTTGGCACCATGATTGCACTCAAGTCACTGACTGTGTTCTCGATGTGTTTCGCACTGTTCACGTGACATTTAGGAGACACCCCCGATTCAATAACATGTCGAAGCTCTTCCTACATGGGAAGACCTTGCCTGATGCGAATTTGACGTACCCGGTGTAATCCACTCCCTATAAGCAGCAATGCATAACCGAGGTGCCTGGAATTTGCACTTGCCTGGCATAGTTCCACCATAAGCGACATCACTGCGAATATCCATGCACAGTCTCCACAAAAAAGCTAGGATTAGTTTCGTTGCTGCTGTAACACAGGTGCTTCTACAGCCATAGTGCCTAGAATATATTCTAGGCACTATACTACAACACTGCAATATGGCTAGAGAAACAAATTGAATTGAATGGTTTGTTGGCTTGAGAGCAAATAGTTGCCAGGCACGCAAAAAATTCCACCAATTTATGACTAAAGAAACTTTGACAAAATTCAAGGACTTTTAAGAACCTCAGCCAAATTTAAGGGTTTTCAAGGCCTTGAAAATGACATTTCCAAATTCAAGGCCTTTCAAGGATTTTAAGAACCACTACAAGCCCTGGTATACTGTGTCTTTACTTTATTAATGGTCAAGTATACAGTCGAACCCCGCTACAACAAATGTCCCTTCAATGAAATTCCCGCTACAACAAAAAAATTCACGGTTCCCCATAAACAAATGCCGCTTCAATGAAATTCCTGCTACAACTAAAAATTCACGGTTCCCCATAAGCAGTCCATAGGAGTCAATGCATAAATATTGTCGCCACAACGAACAATTTTTCTTCTGCCGTACCGCTTCAACGAAATTTCACGATGAGATTCCAGGCTAAGATATTTATTGCTATACAGTAAGCCTAATCTTTAACATTTTGATGCATTTTCAGAACCTGAGAATACGTCGACGAAGTCTAAAACGCGCGTTGGCACCACCAAAAACCACCACTGTTCAACAAACATGGGCGCCGCCATTGCGCGATAGTGATGGCAATGAGACTGCTCCGATTTTGTCACTGGCAAAGGCAGAGCAGTCTCATTGCCATCGCTATCAAGCAATGGTGGCGCCCATGCTCGCTGAACAGCCACAGAGTTTCCTTCCTCCATGCTGAACAGAGGTGGTATCTGGTGGTGCTAACGCGTGTTTTAGACTTCGTCTACGTATTTTCAGGTTCTGAAAATGCATCAAAATGTTAAAGATTGGGTTTGCTGTATAGCAGCAGACGTTCTGAAGCTGAAGCTCAGTTGCTTAGTTCATGGTTTCCTTTGTGCAGCTGCTGGGTGCATCTGCAGAAGGATGCCTTTTCCGATTCCTGTGCTTATCATTTTGTGTGGTAACTAATCAGAGCGGCTGTTCCCGCATTATCAACTTAATCAGCTAGCTGCAAGTGATGGATGATGAGAATGGCATAAAATAAGGCAAAAGTCACCACTTCACGATACCCTGCAGCCATCTCGGCGTTTTGACGGCGGCAACTGCTGTTGTTAACGTGTTAATGCAACTGTTTGGTTCGTTCACGAAAGCGAATGTAGTCATTGTTTCAGTGTGCTTTTCACCATGGCCTCGCTACGCATGGGTGAGAATCGCATCGTGACGCTGCTGGGATAGAATAAAAAGCAGCGAACACTTTTTGAATTTTGAGAATAAACGTTCCTTTGCTTTGCCGGTTCAGATCGGCTATATACTTTTTAGTTCACTGCAACGAAATTTTGTCATCAACGAAATTTTTGCCGCAACCCTTCAGTTTCATTTTAGCGGGGTTCGACTGTATATCTATAATGGCTAAATATATAACTCACACTGTGGTTTAGGATTAGGATCTGCATGCTTGGTTTGATTGACGGTGCAAAGTGCAGGTGGCCAATTTGGCCCCCCATTTCTCACTGAAATCAGCACACCTGAGATAATTTTGAGGCTATCATGCATTTTGCCGCAGCGTGGTGCAATTTCAGCAAATTTCATGGTTTTGACGCAGCTCGGCGCGCAGCTGTTGCACCCCAGTATATACATTTTAAAACAGATATCCGTCATCGTACACACCCGTGGCAGCATGATTGATCAGCATTTTCTTGTCGGTGTTGCAGATCGACAAAAGCAAGGATTCCCTTATATAAGCATGTGTAAGCTGCGCCACAAACGGTGTTGCGAGTACGCACGTGAGAGATCAGTGCTGCCATTTGTCACCCATTGCAAAGATCCACACAGCCATCACTTTGGCGCATACTTCCTTTCGAAGCTTGCAAAGTACGTAGCGTGCGCTGCAAACACGGAGCGCATTACGACACACGCTATTGCGGAGGGTGTAGCGATACCTGGGGCTAAAAAATGAGTCAAGGAATGCAGCACGATGTCGCACAGGTCATGCAGACACCTTAATTCGTTATCTGATACGTGTTCATAATCGCAGTGGAATATACAATGGAGATGTGTTAATGGACAAGGTTATCACTTAAGTTTCAGAGTCTCACATTTCCTACTTAATTTATTATTTCACAATACTGCAGGCCAATGTGCTGGCCCAAGCAGGAGTGGATACATCAAAACGTAATTGAAGAAAACAACAGACAACAATACAAAAGAAACAAAAGGTTAAGAAAGAAAGTGACGCTCAAGGTCACCAAGAAACTTATTAGAATGAAAGATGTCACACGGCAAACGATTCCAGTCATCGACAGTTCTAGGAAAAAAAACTATATTTAAAAGCATTTGATCGGGCAAAAATTGGGGTTAGAGCATGTTCATGACCATGACGAGTACGTCGTACTGAGAGCGGTTTAACACAGTCAGGGAGATCAATTTTTACAATACCACACAAACAATTGTAAAGAAAGGAAAGACGACTGAACTTTCTCCGAGCTTCTAAAGTAGAAATGTCGTTTAATTGCATTAAGGTGGTCGGGGAATCAAACCTACAATATTTGCCAAAAATAAACCTTACAGCCTTTCTGTTAATAGGTTCCAGATTCATAATATCTTTCTTGGTATGCGGATCCCAGATAATAGAAGCATACTCAAGCTTAGAACGAACACAGGCATTATAGGCTAGAATTTTAGTACGCGAGGGTGCAGATGCTAGTTTTCTTTTTAGAAACCATAGCTTACGTAATGCAGAAGTGGTAATGTCAGTTATGTGGGCCGACCAAGTTAATTTGCTTGAGAGTGTGACGCCCAAGTACTTATATTTGTCTACATTATTTATGTTAGTGCCTCTTAGAGTATAGTGGAATTGACTCGGGAACATTTTTCGTGAACACCTACCTCAAATCGGGAGCACATGCCACTAGAGAACAGCAGTTCCGCTTTGCGAAGTGATGTGCTTTATGCACTTGTCGTTTAGATGAGTTTTAAAGCGTGCAGAGCTCCATTATCGCATTTTCCTCTATTTGTGGCAGCACATTGAGGTTCACTGACCTTTCTTCTCTTGATAAAGAATAAAGCGGCCATATTTTCTCTGTCCGAAAACTTCACCAACAACGGCGGCTCAGCCTCTTCATGGCCTCTCCTTAGGAAGAGGTTAGCAGACAATTTCACCACGGTGCCGAACAAAAAATAGCAGATGCACCCAGTGTCGCCACAGCGCCAAGCATTATGAATATCCCCTATTGCCGGAGAGAATCAGTGTACATTTTATTCAATTCACTTTTTTATTCGAGTTTTTTCGCCATACACGCACAAAAACATGGAGGAAGCCCGAACAAAAAGTGAAACACCGTTCACTTGGCGGGGATTCGGGCCCCCCTTACAAGGCTGGACAGTGGTTAGTATCTCTCTCTTCATTAAGGGGGGACGCGGCACTTCGGGACCGAAAATCAGCCAAAAAATCGAGTTTTCGCGGACCTTCTTTTCGCATTCCTGACATCATTGCGCACTTATTTACAAAATTTCATAGCCGAATACCATCAACTTTTATCGTTATTCAACTTTAAAAAACCGAAAACGGGCGTCCTGCCCTTTAAATTGAGGGCGAATAGCGCAGGTTTCGGCTCTACGATACACGGGAACTACGGGCTCGATCGGCGCCATTTTGGTCTTGTTTGAAAGAACGCGTTTTCAGCTGTTTTTTTTTATTCAGTAAGCAACATTGAGCGTTTCCCCGGCTCGAAAAACGGGGCCTCAAAGACGAAGAGCCGCGCTCACCGCCATTGGCTAAACGGCGCACGTGACTGAAATGGCGCTTTCCGGTTGGCTGGAAGCTCGCGGCTTGCGCCTGCATACGCGACCCGACGCCATTTTGAAAGGGTTACCGCTGTGACGCCTCGAAATCGGCAGAGCACTCTGAAGCTTCTGATCGTATCGCCATGCCTGGAAACGCAAAAAAGTATCGGACCGTGCACGCATTTGGTCGCAGGAAATGCAAAGGTCGTGGGAGAAAGTCTACGAAGTCATCAGAGCCCTTGGTTGACTCCGACGAACGATGTGTTGACGCTCCGCGGCCGTTCAGCGATGGTGCGACCGAGCGCGTTGCCTCCGACTACGATGACGGTGAAGCGAACTCCGGACGACTACGAATCGACGCCAAGGTGGTGACAAACGCCGAAGTTGAAGAAAATCATGCCCGGGAGAAAGCGACGCTCGACCGGCTTTCATCGGCGCCAGCAACTGCACGGAAAATTGACCTTTTCACCGCGAGTTGTAGCGAGGCAACCGCACAGGACTCGGACCACGCTGCTCCTTATCTGCTTATGCATCTAGATATCCTAAACGCGATAATGGGTGCCTTGTGTTGCAAAGCCTGCCACGGACCGGCTACGATCGTCAGAGGGGATCGGGACTACGGACTTGCCGTGAAAGTGCTAGTGCAGTGTGAAAGGTGCGGCGAGATCGCGAATGAATGGATTTCGCCCCGCGCGAACGGCACGAAAACGTGCAATCCGTTTGAAGTAAATCTTCTCGCTTCGAGGGCGATGGTGGCTACCGGCAACGGCCAAACGAAAATGAACGATATTTTCGCAACAATGGGCATCTCACACCGCGGTATGCACCACAAGACGTTTCAGCGGCATTTGAAGAACACGCTGGCACCCGCTGCAACGCGAGCGGCTGAGTCCGCTATGAGCGAATGTGCGGAAAAGGTTAGAACAATTTATGATGACTTGTGCTTCGACCACCGGGGCAATATTGCCGTTAGCTACGACGGCACGTGGAAGACGCGAGGCCATTCTTCCCACATCGGCGTGGGCACAGTTATCGAATTATTTAGTGGCTACGTGTTGGACTACGTCGTTCTTTCCAACTTTTGCCTAGGCTGCGAGGTGCGCCCAAAGCCTAGTAGTGAGGGCTATCAAGAATGGAAGGCTAACCACAAATGCCAAAAAAATACGAACAGCAAAGCGGGCAAATGGAAGTGGAGGCGGCTCCAATTCTATTTCAGAGGTCGCTTGAACGCCATGGCCTGCGCTACACAACTATGCTGTCTGATGGAGACTCTAGGACATTTTGCGCCATACAAGACGCCAAGGTGTATGGTTACATTGTTGGCAGAAGGAAGACTGTATTAATCATGTACAGAAACGGATGGGCACCGCATTGAGAAACTTGGTGCAGAAACAAAAGTGCGATGGGAAAAGAGGCCTTGGTGGGAAAGGCAGGCTCACAGGTGAGCTGATCACCAGGCTGAGCACATATTACAGTGCAGTCCACTTATAACGATACCACATATAACGATATATCGGTTATAACGATGGGTCGACTTAACAGTCTCATTTTCTGCATTGGGGCTATGGGGAAAAAAACCATATATAACGATATGTTATCCACCGCATATCGGATACAACGATGAAAAGTTTGCCGTGGACGGCATGTTTCATTCAGAATAATCGTAACATTTAGATTGATAAGTTCCTCTGAAACGAACTATGCCGAGACAAGACGAAAAGTTAGCGTAGGCGAGTACGTATCTGCCGCCACTGCAGCACAGCGCCGGCAGCGCGTCCCGGCCGTTCAAAAAGCCGAGGAGAGCATCGCGAGTTGGCGCGACGCGCTACAGATGGCGCCAGCTGTGTCACGTTTTGCGCCTCGCCGCGCGTCGACCGCGGAGAGGCTGAGAGAATTAAAAAAAAAAAATGCGAAAAGCAAAGCGCCGCGCTCCGCGGCTCCCCGCCTTCTACAACGGCAAGCCGGCAAGCTACTCGTAGCTTGCCGAACGAAAGCGGGAAAGAGAGAGAAAATAAAAAAAAGCGAAAAGCAAAGCGGCGCGGTGGCATCGGGGCGGGGCCTCGTTGGCATTCCGGCTGTGTACCTCTGGCTGTGCTTTCTTCCTCCCACTGCTCCCACCCCGCCGTCGGTCAGTCTCTCTTCCTCAGCGAACCCGTGATGCGTTCTTCGGAGTAAGAAATAAAGTCTTGTTTTTGACATCCTACTATCTACAATATTTATTAATTGGTGAAAATAGCGAAATGAAGCCTGGAGCTACAAAAGGTACGTCCGGCGACGATTTTTTGGCGGCAGTCCAGATATAACGATCACCGGTTATAACGATCATATTTTGAGGTTTTCTCGATATCGTTATAAGTGGACTGCACTGTATGGCCGGGCTCTGAAATCGCATGAAGGTGACGTGGGCGAGATGCAAAAGGCTGTGATGGCCACATACCGCCACGTCACCTCCACTGATGAATGCTCGGACCACAGTCTGTGCCCAGCTGGTGAAACTTCATGGTGTCGGCACAATGCCGCAAAAGCAAAGGGTGAGCCCGACCCCAGGCATGCCTACAATCTACCGAAAGACGTGGCAGAGGCATTACTATCGGTTTATACCCGGCTTTTGGAAAGAGCCCTGCTTCAGAGGTGCGAACGCGGCAAAACGCAGAACTCCAACGAGAGCCTACATTCGGTAATCTGGAGTTTGGCCCCCAAGGAGCACCATGCGTCCCTGTTCGCTGTTGAAGCAGCTGTTGCAGAAGCAGTGCTGCGCTTTAACACGGGCAATTTGAATTCTGCAACGGCAATCTTAGGTGAAATGGACATGAATGCGACAAGTACTGGTGCCAAGAGAGCGAGAGAAAAAGACCACCGTCGCAGCATTGTCTCCAACAAGAAAAGAACAGCCTCATTGGAACTCCGGAAGCTAGTGAAGAGGAGGCATGAGCACAGAATGCATTCAGACTATGCTTTTGGTGCGTTTTGAGGTTGTCTTGTTGCATCTTCTGCAATAAAAATGTGTGCCCACGTTTTTTCTCGATTTCTCAAAACGACAATTTTCATGTGCTTCCCATTATGCCGGAGCAATATCTCTTGTTCTATCTGGGTTATCATTACGATTTCTTTTTTGTTTCGAAGATAAATGCAGGGGATGTGTCGTAAAGTAAGTTTTATTGAAATAATTTTTGGAGAAAATTCTCTAAATGGATCTTTTGTTTCAAGTGTAGATGGGGAAATTTTTCATGTCATATTCAACATCCCACAACTTTGCTTCGAAATAGCCCAGAACAATGATTTATACTTTATTGCACACTGTGAACATACCGAATTGGTTCTATAGGTTGCACATCAATATCCAAGTTACAGTTAATTAGCTAATTAGGCCTTCATTGAAAAAGTCGCAGTTCATTATATCTTTAAAACTAATTGTCACAGCAAAAAAAGAATTAGATTTTTGAAATCAGCAGTAAAATCTACATAGGCTCTCCAAATTTGACTGAGGTACTCGCAAAAATAAAAGTTTTTGGAAGGTGTAGCATCCCCCCTTAAGCTAAGTTTAAGGAGGACACTGTACTTGAGACGAAATGCCAGATATTTTTATGTGTTTATAAAAAAAATCCACAGTATGCTTGAGTTTTTGATGCTGATTTTGAAAATGTAATTACTGTTCCTCTAAACCAATTAGCTTTTGAGATATTCTAAAATTAATTACCTATTGTTTGCCGGTGTAATGACACAAGAAATTTGTATTGCAGCGCCACTATTGGCACATGCCTGTGTACTAATGAACATAAGCTACACAACGGTAGGAGTGCTTTTTTTTATTTGATAATTTTAGCAAGGTTTGTCGCATTTTGTATTTCAGTGTTGCAGGCACACCCACTTTAAGCTCAGATTTCTGGCAAATATAAATTTTTTTGAAGATATCAATCAAAAATTCACACCTACTATTTTGTAAACTAAAGATACAGCTACATGTCACAACAAAAATGTCACAGTCCTAGCTGCTCTGGAAGCAGAGATACGTTTTAGACAAGCTTGCAACTGCAGCAAAATTTGAATCCTGAGAAATCATGCAATAACACAAGTCCATTTCGGGCAGACAGTAGCATGGAAAAGCTGTTTATTTACAATGATTTGCAAGTTCAGCATTCTCAGTAGGCACCAGACATGTAGTCCTTCTGTTTTGCGTCACCTAAATGGCATTTTTTTTTTCATGTCCGCGGCATGTTTTCCGCAGAGGCACACTTGCGAGCTGATGCGGTCGCCATGTGCTAGTCTTCCGACTAGGCCGCTTATCGGTTCGGTGACGCCTATGTATGCACTACAGGACAAAGAAGGCAATATAACTACCAATTGGATGGGATAGTTAAAATAGCGGAAGAGTTTTACAGAGATCTGTACAGTAGCCGAGACAACCGCGACCTTAATACTATAAGAACTAGCAGTAACCCAGATTACACCCCACCAGTAATGATAGAAGAAGTCAGAAAAGCTTTGGAAAGCATGCAAAGGGACAAAGCTGCTGGTGAGGATCAGGTGACATCAGATCTGCTGAAAGATGGAGGACAGATTGTGTTAGAAAAACTAGCCACCCTGTTTACGTGGTGTCTCCTGGCGGGAAGAGTACCAGACTCTTGGAAGAACGCTAACATCATCTTAATACATAAGAAAGGAGATGACAAGGACTTGAAGAATTACAGGCCGATCAGCTTGCTCTCTGTAGTATACAAGCTATTTAAAAAGGTAATTGCTAACAGAGTAAAGAAAACATTAGAATTCAATCAACCAGAGGAACAAGCAGGATTTCGAACAGGCTACTCAACAATCGACCACATTCATACTATCAATCAGGTAATAGAGAAATGCTCAGAATATAACCAACCACCATACATAGCCTTCATAGATTACGAGAAGGCGTTTGATTCAGTAGAAATATCAGCCGTCATGCAGACACTGCGGAATCGGGGCGTCGATGAAGTATATATAAACATCCTGGAAGAAATCTACAGGGGATCAACTGCTACCATAGTGCTTCATAAAGAAAGCAACAGAGTACCAATCAAGAAGGGTGTAAGGCAGGGGGATACAATCTCCCCAATGCTATTTACCGCGTGCTTACAGGAGGTTTTCAGAGGCCTAGAATGGGAACAGTTAGGGATAAGAGTTAATGGAGAGTACCTTAGTAACAATGCAATGTCATCGGCGCTTCGCCGATGACATTGCATTGCTGAGTACCGTATTTATTCGATTCTACCGCGCCCTCGATTGTAACGCGCACCCGGTTTCCACGACGAAAAAAGAAGTAAGACATCGATTGCAATGCGCACCCATTTTTCTCGTCGGCGTTGCACGATCATAACACTCGGGAAAACGACTCCTTTCGGAAGCGTTTTCCGTTTAAATATGAGGTACGGGGGAAGCTTGCGCCCATCTGACGCGCGACAGAGCATTGCCGTCGCTCTAGTTTTACCGTGGCCCGATGTCAGCACGCGAACTTACTTCGCCCCCTTCTTCTCGACGGTTGTGGTGCCAGGCATGTCGAAGTAAAGATACGTCTGATCAGCATTCCAGATTTGCCCAAGCAGGTAGCCGTTGTTGTGCCGCAAGTTTAGAACGAACCTCTGAAAACTGTGAAGCTTTTCATCGTACTCCTCCGGAAACTTTTCGCATATGCCCGTGCGCCTTCAGAGGGAAAAGTCTTTCCTCTTCATAAAGTTATTGAGCCAGCACCTGCTCGCTTTAAATGGCTCCGCATTAGCCCTTTTTCTAAGGCTAACTGCATAGCCCGCACTTGGAGCAGTTCTGCGTCACGGGCCACTGTGCCGCTCGCTGCTCAAGCACACACTCGTCGAGCAGCTCTTCAATTCGCGGAAACCGAACCTGCTGTGGTCCACCAAAGCCTCTACGTGAAGCTTTGCTGTCGACAATCTTCTGTTTTTGTTTCCGCCAGTCCCGCACGCACGTTTTGAGAACTCCGAATAACCACAATGCGGCCCGATTTACGTCCATTTCTGCCAGTCATGCAGACACTGCGGAATCAGGGCGTCGAAGTCTATATTGTAAGCATTCAATAAGCACATCTACTATCTTTACACATATTCATCATCATGAGTGGTCGTCATCTTCTTCTGCTGTGGGGACTTGGCTTGTCCGAGCTCTGTGCCTTGCGCGTGGTCTCTTCATCGTGTCTTCTGGGCCTAATAAAGGTTGCCGTCACCGTTACATCACAAGTGGCTGAGTGTGCTCTACGATCTTCCATCCTCTCCCAGCCCGATCTGCCTCCTGGAGCTCCGCTCAGGTCGTCGTTTGTGCAAGGTGTCCGGTAACATGCCTCAGGACGAGCCAACCGGCGCTTCTGCGTCTACCTCCACGGCCCCGGCTACCACGGCCTATCCATCGTGGATTATCACCGCACACCAGCGTGAGCCGTCCACGTTCGCCGGACTTCGAGGTGAAGATGTGGAGGATTGGTTGGACCAGTTCAATCGAGCGAGTTTCACTAACAACTGAGATAATTCTACCAAGCTTCGCCGTGTTTCTTTCTATCTCACAGGCGTAGCGAAAACATGGTTTTTCAATCATGAAACAGACATTACGGACTGGACACGTTTCAAGCAACAGCTTCGTCAAATTTTCGGCACCCCGGTGGTTCGTTCAGCTCTCGCGAAGAAGACACTGGATGCTCGCAAGCAACAATGCGGTGAGTCCTACACATCGTACATGGAGGATGTGCTTGCTCTCTGTCACCGTTTCAGCACGTCCATGTCTGAATCAGAGAGAGTTCGTCATCTATTGAAAGGGATCGGCACGGTCGCGCTCAATGCCTTGGTCATTCAAAACCCGACTACAGTCGCTGACGTTGTTGCCACGTGCCAACGCCTAGAGGAACCTGAATCCCAACGGTTACCGCCGGACAACGCTGAAAACACTACCTCGACTGATGCCTCATTGTGTGCCATGATCCGGGCGATTATACGGGAAGAGCTGCAATCTTTCGGCCTCTCAATGACACCGAGTCCACCTCCCTCTTCCAACACTGTTTTGCGCGCTGTTATCAAAGAGGAGTTGGCGTCCATGACCGGGCCAGCGTATGTAGACTCTCCAGTACCTCGACTCCAGCCAACGTACGCACAAGTCCTCGCTGGCTCACCACCCGCCGTACAACCGATGCCTGGCCACTCGACGCCTGTCCCGCTAGCTTCTTTGACTCCGAGTGCGCCTAGCCAGCCCTTTCACCCACCGTGGCAGCCACCTCGTCCGATCTGTTATTACTGCGGCTATCAGGGCCACATTGCACGCGTCTGTCGGAAGCGTCAGCAGGACGAGCGTCGTGGATTCGACACCTACGGACGGGATGATGGGACAAGCTGGTACGCTTTCCAACATCGTCCTTATGATCCGCCGCTACGTCGCTCACCGTATCCAACTGCGACATCTGAGCCAACCAGTTCCTACCGCTCTACTAGACGCCGCTCCCCCTCACCCCTCCGCCGTTCCACGTCTCCATTGCGACCTGTCTCGCAATTCACCAACCAACGCCCGGAAAACTAACCTCTGCAGCTTTTGGAGGAAAAGCTGCATCGAACGAAAAGACAGAAATTCCTCCAGTGCGTCCATATAATACGATATCTGTTTTAATAGAAGGTATGTACGTGGACGCTTAATAGACACTGGTGCTTGTTTGTCTGTGATTGATCGTTCTTTGTGCTCACGTCTGCGAAAAGTCACCACCCCTTACGATGGACCTACACTGCACGCTGCTCAAGGGGACGCCATTAGACCTGCCACTATGTGCACCGCTCGTGTTTTCATAGCTGGTCTTCTTCATTTTGTACAATTTGCTGTGCTGAGTTCGTGTGCCCACCAGATTATATTAGGCTGGGATTTTCTGTCTACGGCGAACGCTTCCATCTGCTGTCGAGAAAATGTTGTTCATATGATGGAAACTGACTATGCCCTGTATGCGGATGACAAGCCCGTTCGCTTGCTCGCTGCTGAAGAGACCGAGCTACCACCTGGTCATCAGCGGATAGTTGCCATCACTTCTAATGTGATCGACTCTAGTGACGTGTTTGTCCAACCATCTGCACGCTGTCTCGCAAGAGGTATAGCCCTTGCTTCAGGTCTAGCGCGGTTCCACAATGGCTCCGGACTTTTCTACGCTACAAACCAGACTTCTGAGAAAATTCTCATTCCTAAAGGCACCACAATGGCTTGCGTTTCTGAATCTCAACCTGTCTCTGTTGTCCCGCTTATGCCAGCGTGTTCCGACCTTCCTTCTATTGGATGTTCATCAAGCGTTTCTGTTCTTGCAGCGACTATTAGTCCAGAACTGACCTCTTCACAGACAGATGAGTTGCTTGCCTTACTACAAAAGCATAGGAGATTGTTTGATGCCCATTCCTCATCTCTGGGACAAACGTCCATTATTAGGCATCGTATCCACACCAATGGCACTTCCATCGTACGCCGTCGACCATATCGCGTCTCTTCGTCCGAGCGCGAGATCATTGAACAAAATGTAGCCGATATGCTGCAACGGAACATTATACGTCCCTCCGCGAGTTCTTGGTCATCCCCTGTTGTTTTAGTAAGTAAAAAAGATGGCTCCGTGCGATTTTGCGTGGACTACAGAGCACTTAATAAGATTACCCGCAAGGATGTTTACCCCATGCCACGCATAGACGATGCTTTGGATTCACTGCAAGGTGCCGAGTTCTTCTCAAGCCTAGACCTGCGTTCAGGTTACTGGCAAATACCCATGCACGAGGATGACAAAGAAAAGACAGCATTTTCAACACCAGATGGGCTGTATGAATTCAACGTCATGCCATTCGGCCTTTGCAATGCTCCAGCAACATTCGAGCGGATGATCGACACAGTTTTACGAGGCTTGAAGTGGAAGACTTGCTTGTGCTATTTAGACGATATCGTTATTTTCTCGCCAACCTTCCCACAGCATTTGCAACGACTGGACGAAGTTCTTACGTGCCTTGCAAACGCAGGCCTTCAGCTGAACACCAAGAAGTGCCGTTTTGCGAGCAAGACGATTAAAGTGTTAGGCCACATCGTAAGCAAGGACGGTATTGGTCCCGATCCTGACAAGATTTCCGCTGTCCAACACTTCCCGTGTCCTGAAAAAGCCAAAGATTTGCGCAGTTTCCTCGGCCTCGCTTCTTATTTTCGCCGATTCATTCGAAACTTCGCCTCAATAGCTTCACCATTGCACAAGTTGCTCGGATCAGGCGTCGCCTTTGTGTGGTCTCCTGAATGTGAAGCGGCGTTTGCCCAACTGAAGTGTGCACTCACATCCGAACCAGTCCTCTGCCATTTCGACGAAACCGCGCCTACGCTTCTGCATACAGACGCTAGTGGTCGAGGCATTGGTGGAATTCTACTACAGCGAGACAAATCTTCACGTGAGAAAGTCTTCGCATACGCGAGCCGTGCACTGACCCCTGCCGAAAAGAATTATACCATCACCGAACAGGAGTGCCTAGCGGTCGTATGGTCGATACAAAAGTTTCGACCTTATCTCCACGGCCGCCACTTTACTGTGGTTACCGACCATCACGCCTTGTGCTGGCTCTCGACAATCAAGAACTTGTCCGGCCGCCTTGGTCGCTGGATTCTTCGCTTACAAGAATACGACTTCACGATCACATACAAGTCGGGAAACAAGCATCAAGACGCCGACGCACTTTCGCGTTGCCCGCTCTCTTCGGACCAGCTTAACAAACCCGCCACTGCCGCACTCGAGAAGCTTTCGACCGTCTCTTCCCTACATGTTTTGTCATTAACTATTGTGGACTCAACTTCTGCAAGCGAGTGTGGTTTGTTCTTATCTCACCAACGTGCTGACCCTTACTGTCGCCGCATCATGGACCGTCTTGACGGGACTTGCTGGCCCCATAACGCCCGTCTTCGCCGACAGCTGACGAAATTCAAGCTCAACAACCACGTCCTGTACCGTCATATCTACCACCCTGATGGTCAACGCTGGGTGCCCGCTCTATCTCGCTCTCTTCGGGCTAAAGTCCTCAAGACATATCACGACGACATGTCTGCTGGACACATGGGCTTCCAGAAAACGTATGACCGCATAAGATGTCACTACTACTGGCCGGGCTTGTCCACCTCTGTGGCGAAGTACGTTGCCTCATGCGCCCTTTGTCAGCGTCGCAAGCTACCTACATCATCAACCCGAAGTGGACAATTATAACCGCTCCCGTGTCCCCTGCAACCATTCGAGGTAGTTGGCATTGACCTGTATGGTCCGCTTCCTATGACTGTCACGGGCAATCGATGGATAGTTACAGCTGTCGACCACCTGACCCGCTACGCCGAAACAGCTCCCGTGCCTTCTGCATCAGCTTCGGCAGTGGCCGACTTCAACCTTCGAGCAATAATCCTTCGACACGGAGCTCCTCGTGTAATCCTGAGCGACCGTGGAAGAGTATTTCTTTCAGAACTCGTCGAAGAAGTGCTCAAGGCAGCCGGCACTACACACAAAACAAGCTCCAGTTACCATCCTCAGACGAACGGCCTGACTGAGCGCTTTCATCGTACACTGTCAGATATTATAGCGATGTATATCGAACCCGACCACAGAAACTGGGACACCATTTTGCCATTTGTCACTTTCGCGTATAATACCTCTGTACAGCGCACAACCGGTTACTCGTCGTTCTACCTCGTCCACGGTCGCTTCCCCTCTTCTTTCCTCGATGTTTCGTTCTTCTCTGCGCCTGTCAAACCATGTTCATCTTCAAGTGAAGAATAAGTGTCTCGTCTACTTCATTGCCGCCAGCTGGCTCGCGTCAACACTGAAGCCAAGCAACAGGATCGCAAGCTTGAATATGATGCCTCTCATCGTGCCGTGTCTTCCAGCCCTGGCGACTAAGTCCTCCTTCTTACACCCATTCGCACTCCCGGACTGTGCGAGAATTTTCAATTACGTTTTATTGGCCCCTACACTGTCTTGGAGCAAACATCTCCTGTGAATTATCGCGTGGCACCCGTTCTTTTTCCGGCGGACCGCTGCTACAGGGCAGCAGAAATTGTCCACGTATCCCGCATGAAGCCTTTCATACGGCGTTCATCTTCGCGTTAAAATGCAGCCAAGAACTGCGGTCAGGATGACCGCTTTCACGTGGGGGGGGGGGGGGGAGTTAGTGTAGACATTAAGCACATCTACTATCTTTACACATATTCATCATCAATAGTGGTCGTCATCTTCTTCTGCTGTGGGGACTTGGCTTGTCTGAGTTCTGTGCCTTAGGCGTGGTCGCTTCATCGTGTCTTCTGGGCCTAATAAAGGTTGCCTTCACCGTTACATCACAATATAGACATCCTGGAAGAAATCTACAGGGGATAAACTGCTACCATAGTGCTTTATAAAGAAAGCAACACAATACCAATCAAGAAGGGTGTAAGGCAGGGGGATACAATCTCCTCAATGCTATTTATCGCGTGCTTACAGGAGGTTCTCAGAGGCCTAGAATTGGAACAGTTAGGGATAAGAGTTAATGGAGAGTACCTTAGTAACCTGCGCTTCGCCGATGACATTGCATTGCTGAGTACTGTATTTATTCGATTCTACCGCGCCCTCGATTGTAACGCGCACCCGGTTTCCATGACGAAAAAAGAAGTAAGACATCGATTGCAATGCGCACCCATTTTTCTCGTCGGCGTTGCACGATCACAACACTCGGGAAAACGACTCCTTTCGGAAGCGTCTTCCGTTTAAATATGAGGTACGGGGGAAGCTTGCGCCCATCTGACGCGCAACAGAGCATTGCCGTCGCTCTAGTTTTACCGTGGCCCAATGTCAGCACGCGAACTTGCTTTGCCCCCTTCTTCTCGACAGTTGTGGTGCCAGGCATGTCGAAGTAAAGAGGCGTCTGATCAGCATTCCGGATTTGCCCAAGCAGGTAGCCGTTGTTGTGTCGCAAGTTTAGAACGAACCTCTGAAAACTGTGAAGCTTTTCATCGTACTCCTCCGGAAACTTTTCGCATATGCCCGTGCGCCTTCAGAGGAAAAAGTATTTCCTCTTCATAATGTTAATGAGCCAGCACCTGCTCGCTTTAAATGGCTCCGCATTAGCCCTTTTTCTAAGGCTAACTGCATAGCCCGCACTTGGAGCAGTTCTGTCGTCACGGGCCGCAGTGCCGCTCGCTGCTCAAGCACATACTCGCCGAGCAGCTCTTCAATTCGCGGAAACTGACCCTGCTGTGGTCCACTAAAGCCTCTGCGTGAAGCTTTGCTGTCGACAATCTTCTGTTTTTGTTTCCGCCAGTCCCTCATGCACGTTTCGGGAACTCCGAATGACTGCGATGCGGCCCGATTTACATCCATTTCTGCACACGCAATGACTTTTCTTTTAAAAGCGGCATTGTGGTGCACTCGTCGAATTTTGGAGTCGGCCCTTCCATGCCGTTGATGCTAACGCACTACAAGATGACGAACTCCTGAGCACTACGAAGTGCCGCACATGGGAAACACAGGCATAAATAGCCGACGCGCCATGCCGACGCACGTAGGGGGTGGCCATTTTGGAAATGCCGATGGCAATAGAATGACCGTATTTTTTTTCGTACTCGATTCTAACGCGCATGCGATTTATGAACTCGCTTAACCAGAAAAGAGGTGTGCGTTAAATTCGAGTAATTACGGTAACTCAGGAGACGAATTGCAACTCATGATTACGAAGTTAGACAAGGAGAGCAAAAAGGTGCATCTTAAAATTAATCTGCAGAACACGAAAGTAATGTACAGCAACCTCAGAGGAGAGCAGCACTTTGTGATAGGTAATAGTGCACTTCAAGTTGTAAAAGACTATGTCTACTTAGGGCAAATAACTGCGGAGCCGAACCACGAGATTGAAGTAACTAGAAGAATAATAATGGGGTGGAGCACATTTGGCAAGCACTCTCAAATTATGGCAGGTAGATTGCCACTATGCCTCAAGAAGAAGGCATATAACAGCTGTATCTTGCCCGTACTTAGCTACGGAGCAAAAACCTGGAAACTTACAAAGAGGGTTCAGCTTAAGGGGGGGCGCGGCAAGTAAAGTGCCGATTTTGGTCAAAATATGCGATTTTCTGATTTATTTTTTTTCGTAATCTTCAGACCTTCAACTTCCTTGTTCTAAAATATTACAGCGAAACGTGCGCTACAAATCCCGCAAATAGTGTTTTTGCCGAGGCTAGTCGCCGAAAAGTGCGAAAAAAAAGCCCCTGAAACGGTGTTGTTCACGCCGCACAAACGCGCCAAGTTGTTGACTGTGGGCCGCCATTTTGGTAGCTTTGGAAAGAGGAGAAAGCCGGCTTCCCGATGGTCGCGGTCTCGTATTTCGCCGAGTGAAAATAAAAGCGCGAGGAGCAAGTAAAAAAACGAAAACGAAGAACGGCAATTGGCTGCGCGGGTCACGTGGTAGCAGGCGCGACCTCTTACTGGTCAAAGCTGCGCCGCGCACCTTGGCAACCTTGGAAGCGCGAGCGCATCTGCGGCCGCCGTGCCGAGAATCATCCGGCGTGCGTTTCGTTTTTTGCCAGTTTGCTGTTTTTGTGATAGTTCGCGTGCTTTTTTTACCAAGCTTTGTTTACATCGGTGGTCTCTTCTGAGTGCTTGCTCATACTGCGGTGCTATGTTGCCGCAAAAAAAGTTCCGGAGCGTCCACAAGTACGGCAAGCGTCGGAAAGCTTGGAGCAAAGGGCAGACGACTGCGGCTGCCGTCCCAGTCGCAGTTCCGGACGGAGCATGCTCTTCAAGCGTCACGGAGCCTCTACTCAGACCCTTCGCTGATTGTTGTGACGCCGAGAGTGTGGAAGGTGCCACATCGTCGTATGTCAGACCGCCGGATGCCGTCGACCGTGATGGACGCTCTCGCGAACCCGATTGCGGTGGCACCGCGTCGGCAGCCGTTGCAACTCCGGGCGTGCGCGCGTCGAACATTCTATCGCGAGTTTCGGCCCAGATTCCGAGCAGTGAAGAAATCGCGCAGCGGGCGCAGACAAGGCGGGATGTTTTGGATGCCGTAGCATCGAAGTCCGCTTCAAAGCGGAAGCTCGAGCTTCTGAGCGAAGGCTGCGACGAAAATGACGGCGGTAAGGACTCCACATTCTTCATTGTAAATAAGAAGATGCTGAACGGTCTGCTTTCGTCAGTAAAGTGCAACAAGTGCGACGAAGGGTCGATACGCCTCGAGACTACGCACTGCCTTGGACTCGCGGCGAGGATGGAACTTTTTTGTGACAATTGTGGCATAGTGAACAGTGCGTGGTCGTCCCCGAGGTGCTCCGGGCAACAAAAAACGAACCCCTTTGAGGTAAACGTGCGTGCTTTGAGGGCTGTGCAGTCAGTTGGCAGAAAACAATCTGCCATAAATGACATTTTTTCTGCGATGGACATTTCGCATCGAGCACTGCACCACAAGTCCTACCAGAGACTGCAAAGGAAGTACAGCCACCCTGCCACCACATCAGCTGCCACCCGCATTGAAGCAGAAAGTGCACAGAAGGTGCATGACATATACAAGGACCTAGGAGGAGTGCCAGGCAACATTGACGTCATTTACGACGGCACGTGGATGACGAGGGGGCACAGAAGTCATATTGGCGTGGGCTGTGTAATCGAGCTGTACACAGGCTTGGTCTTGGACCACTGTGTCCTGTCCAACTACTGCCAAGGCTGTGCTGTTGGCACCAAGCCTGGTGACGACAACTATGAGGAGTGGCTTGAGAAACACAAGCCACAGTGCCAAAAGAACACTGATGCTAATGCAGGCCAAATGGAAGTAGAAGCAGCTAAGATCATGTTTGAAAGATCGTTTACCAAGTACAAGCTTCGATACATCAATGTGCTCTGCGACGGTGACAGCCGTACGTACCTTGCCCTCACGCAAGACAAGGTGTATGGCTACATGGTGATTAAGAAACAGGAGTGTGTGAACCATGTGAAAAAAGAATGGGCACTTCCTTGCGCAACCTTCTTGATGAGCACAAATCCAAAGGCCGAGGACTGAGCATGGGTGGCAAAGGCCGGCTGACGCAGGGCCTGATAAAGAAGTTAACGAATTATTATGGTTGGGCCATTAAGAGCCACCCCAACGATGTTCCTGGCATGGAGAGGGCCATCATGGCCACTTATTACCATGTAACATCCACAGACCAGGATCCACACCACGACCTGTGCCCAAGTGGGACTGACTCCTGGTGCCCGCACAATCAGGCATTGGCCAAGGGAGAGCCGCTGCCGCCTCACAAACATAAACTGCCCCCTCACGTGCGAGTGGCACTGCTGCCAATCTACAAGCGCCTCTCGAACAAAGAGCTCCTTGAAAGGTGTGCGCAGGGAAAACCCAGAATGCTGTGGAGAGTATGAACAGCCTCATTTGGTCACTCCAGTCCAAGAGCCAGTTCGCCTCCCTTCGAAGTGTGGAAAGTGCAGTTGCAGATGCAGTCTGCCGTTTCAATGGTGGCTGCAAGAGTGCGCTGCAAGAGATCACCGCTCAACTGGGCTTCAATCCAGGAGACTGCTCTTTGCGGCGAGCAGCCGAAAAGGATGCCAAAAGGGTGAAGAGGGCTCAAAAGGTGCATTGTTCCACGACAAAGAAGTGCAAAACTGGGTTGCGCTCTACAGAGGCCAAGGCCACAGCATCTCAGGATTACTGCCCAGGAGGATTCTGAGTGTTTTAGGCATATTGTGAACTTCCAAACAAGAGTGAACTTTCAAAGTCAGTTTTCTCAACTCTTGATTTTCGCCTATGTGCCTTCGCTAGAACATCTGTCATTTTCTAACAAAGACTGATAGAGTCGTTCCGTTTTTTGCACTAGGCTCAGGAGGCTTTTAGCAGTGCAATAAAGCTTTATCTCTCTTCTTACTCATCATTTAAAATTCTTAGAACACATTTTATAATTACTGTGATGTGTGTGCAAAACAACATCCATGTTTTGGAAATTTTATTTATGGTTACAAGAACTAGAAAAATCAACTAATAGCTTCTTTGCACAAGTTGATGCTTTGGGAACATAATAATATGAAAAAATAATTTCATTTAGCAATAATTATCTCTTTAAGTGTGAAGAGCATTAATTAGTATAATTATGCTTGTAACTCAAAAAGTACAAGAGGTATTTGAAAACGGTTTTCATATTTGGAATCCTCACAATCATCCACATACACACACCAAATTTCATCACAAACAGTACATTAATAAAAAAATTAGTTTTACTTGCCACGTCCCCCCTTAAATTGAGGACGACACAGCGAGCAATGGAAAGAAAAATGATAGGTGTAACCTTAAGAGACAAGAAGAGAGCAGAGTGGATTAGGGAACAAACGGGGGTTAAGGATATCATAGTTGAAATCAAGAAGAGGAAATGGACATGGGCCGGGCATGTAGTGCGTAGACAGGATAACCACTGGTCATTAAGAGTAACCAACTGGATTCCCAGAGAAGGCAAGCGGGTTAGGGGGAGACAGAAGGTTAGGTGGGCAGATGAGATTAATAAGTTTGCGGGTATAAATTGGCAGCAGCAAGCACAGGACCGGGTTAACTGGCGGAACATGGGAGGGTGACTACGTCCTGCAGCGGACGTAGTCACCCTGATGATGATGATGTGCGACGAATGTGCGCGCGTAATCCGCGATCCGTCGTATAATAAATCGATTTTCCGGCTTGTCCAGATTGAGTTGCTCATGTAGCAGACCAAACTCGTGCACTCACTCATCAATTTCAAGGCTCCAAGAGCAGCGAGGTGTTAATTTCCTTTTCACGTAAAATTGCCACATTTTCGAGTGGAGGCCGCGGCGCAATATGTTCATCGTTGCGGACGCGCCGTTACAAGCACTCTACCTGTTGACAGTAGCCTCCATTGCGCGGGCTGCGAGCACATTCACAGTAAACGAATTGATTTTCTGTTGTTTGCTGACGCGCGGCGAACTCCACTCCGACGACCCGTCACGCAAGTTCGCGTCGAGACGGGGCGAACGCGCGGCACTGGCGCGTTCAGCGATAAGACTGCGATTCCGTTCAATCGTTGCAAAGATTGCTATCTCTCGTATCTTTAATTCTGCTTTTTAACTTGCCGTCCTGTAACTGTTGAGGCTCCAAAACACTGCCGCTTTCAGCGTTGTCGACAAACAACGGCCTCGTACATGAGTTAGGCCTACACCGGTGACTCGGCGACCGTCGTTGAATGCCAGCGTGTTTGCTATCTTCCTGGTCCTGAATGATAGCAGGGCTCTTTCTGAAGTTCACAGCGAACGAACAATCGCCACACCCGCTTCACAAATTAGTGCGGCGAGGAACTTCTTTACTGCGGCAGGCAGTCGACAGCACCATGAGAAAATGGCCTAATGTCAGTGCGCGTCACAATGAAGAAGCAGACGCCGCAAACGCCACTTGGCCAATCGGGTGCCTAGGTTTTGTCACAGTGCCCCAAGCAGCCAATAGAATCGCGCGGTGGTGCTTCTTGATGACGCGTTTTTGCAGAAAAACCATTGAGCGGGGAGAGCCACTGGTGACCAAGATTGCCAGTTAATACATCCACCCTATTATCGTTTGGAGCCAGTCACTTCGGTGCGGGCCGCAGTGCTATTCTGTCAGCGCTACATAAATTCATTCAGGTAACCTGAAGGATACGCTGCTAGTGGTACTGCCAGATATAGCCAATTCTTTGTCCCCCTTCTTCATCCTTGCTAATTTGTTTTATATATTCTGGTTTATCGAATTCTTCTGCACTTTTTCACGCTTTTTTTTCAAAGGAACATTATTATTGTTCTTATCTAATTTCTCTCTTTTTTAGCAAGTGTTGTACAAAAAATATCTATTATAAGGTACAGTGTAGCCAATCCCCCTTGTGGGTATGAGCCAAGATCTTCTAGGCAACAAGACAAGACCACGATAGCTCGTGTGTAATGGCAACGGTTCGGTGTGGAAAAAGCGCGACTTTATCATCTATTTGTGCTCAGGTTCATCTCACAGGGGTGTTATAAATTGATATTGTGCCAGAAATAATGACGCCAGAAGGTAGAAACTTCTCAAATAAGTGCAAATATAGTTGCAGATTCCGAAAATGTCAACTTCAAAAAGCCTGTTTTTTTGCAATTTTCGGCCTTTTAAGACCCCTGCCCCCCCCTTAACTTGAGTTTGAAAACCACATTATTATTGCAAGGTACGCCGTAGCGGAAAGGCTCCGGAAATTTCGATTACCATGGGTTTTTACCTTGCACCTATATCTAACTACACGGGCATCAAGCATTTTCGCCTTCATCAACAATCAGGCCGCCATGTTCGAGATTCAATCCTGCAACCTTCGGGTCAGCATTGTAGCACTATAATGACTATATTCATATGTCGGGTAATGCTGATCAGAGAGTCTATGCCCAGAGTCAGAGAGTCAGCCCGACTGTCCTGTGCCAGCAAATTTTATAATTGCAACCCCCCTCCCCAATTAACTCCACTAGTCACCCCCTATTTTGTTTACACAACACACCGCTCGTTACCTATAGACTATTTTACAGGCGAGTTTGAGTGCCGCCATATTCATCAACAACTAAATGAAGAATGTTACACTAGATGCAAGAACATGAAAATGATTGCGTTGGAGCGCACGGTGTCTCATGCCCTTATTAATTCACATTGAATATACATCAACAAGAAAACATTGGCTTAATCCCATGATGGTGGCAACCAGATGTCTTACGGAAAATAGTTTATAATGTGTACAGGTGCCAATGTTCTGAGTACTGCGTCAGTTCTACACTAAGTTGACGGCCCAGCCAAGCCAACAAGCTCCCATGCTTACGTGGTCTGGTATATAGAATAAATTGGGCATTGATTACGACTTGATGACAGATCTATCTCTATGGTGCCATAACCAAACTTGGTTTGTGAGAATTGTTACATAAGCAACTATTTAGCTGACTGTTCACAAATACCCATCACCTTCAACTTACAATGATAAAAAAAAGAAGAAATTCAGAGGAAGATGGAAACTAGAAGGAATGAAAATATCATGAACATGGGCTTCTCGCTGGAGCCACCATCTCGACAAGCGAACTTGCAAAAACACTGAACTTTGAAGAAGACGTGTCTAACTTGTGGAAACAGTGGCTAAGGTCACACGAATATTTTACACCAGTATTCCTGGATCCCATTATGCATACACGAAAGGAACAAAATTTGAGGGCTGGTTTCATTTGTTTGATAACGTTAATCGATCACCTACCCACTCGTTAACAGATAGATGACGTGCTACATGACGCCAGGCGATGAACGCCACACACTGTCATGGCTGCGAGCGGTGCTGACTAACTCTCCCAGGGTACACTTAAATATCCTTGCAAAGCGGACGAGGAGACAACAGTCGCAGCAGCTCAATTGGCAAGAGCATCGGGCGCAAATCCTGAAGATTCAACATTTGCCAGTGAAAAGATGTCTTCTCATTCACTGCATTTTATTCAAATTGCCTGCTCGTTTTCATTACACATACAGGGCATACGAAGCGCATGTGACAAATAAAAACAGGCACAGACACAAAAAGCAGCACGCTGCACTAAAGTTGCAGTAAATCAAAAATGCCGGAGAGAACACCTACAAGGTGTACCTGAAGTGATGACAGCAGAGGGCTGCAAGTTGGCATTGCACAGGTCGCCCACGCAGCAGCAGAACAGAAGCTGGACACTTGGCTCTCGGCGCGTTACTGCACAGTGCTGGCTTTGACTGCAGTCGTGGTTGTTGCCCACCCAGCAACCTGAGAGTGAGAAACAAGGTGCAAATGAGACGTGCATATAATTGACAGTGATAATACAGTTCGCACAGTTAGGTTTCACATTGTCTTGTTAAATTTTTTTTTTCATACACAGCACAGCATCAAAGGGACCGACAACCGATTTTTTTTTCTACCCAGTTTTTTTCCGCCGTAACAGAAAGCTTACCCTTCGTAGTGTTCGTAGCTACAGTAGTTAATCCCAAGAGCACGTACTTATTTTATAAGAAGTATTTTTCGACCTGTAAGGCTCTGAACACTGATGTGCTATTTTGCTCATCAACACTGAGAATTGATAGCGATTCCGGTGGCCCTTCTAGCCACATGTGCACACTGTCATTCTGCGTTCGCAAGAGTTCCTGTACCTATGCTCTACCACGTTTTTTCTGAGCTCCACAACTATTTTTGAAAGTAAAAAGCCGTTAAAATAAGACTATGTGTCTTTATACAGCTTCTCTGTATTTGTACCACGTTGTGTGCGCCTGCGCCCAAGGTTGTTGCACTTGTCGTGGATGGCTTGTCTCGACATTGTTACTCTCTCGACACACGAGCCATGCCAAGTCACCAAAAACGTCACTGCGCATATGCACTGCTGTGCCAATTAGCAGTACACATCATTTTTGAGACAAATTGTAAATAGAAATCTACGTTGCTTCAAATCATGGCGACCCGGAAACTGCGTGCACGGTTTCATGAGCAAGCAGAAAAGTTGCTCAAGATGCGCTGACAAGCATGTGATGATTACATCCCATGCCACTTAAATGCGTACTATTAATGCAGGCCTATATGTACAGTTCTATAGAGTAATATATTTTACTATAAAAACAAACACATTTCAATACTCACAGAAAAATTGTTACGTGTGTACACTATTTTGCGGTCACATGACAGGGCAGCTCGGATAATTGAAGTTTCTCTACCAGGTGGCGCCACAGGCTATTTTCGCTATTTTTTCATGTTCTGGGCAGTTGTCGGTCCTTTTAAACAGAGGGTCTGAACAAAGAACAGTAGCAAAAGACTGGGCCTCACTGTTGTTTTTTCTACTCCAGAAAAGCTAATGATAATAATACCATCTAAGGTTTTGCATGCCAAAACAACTATGCGATTGTGAGGCACACCGTAGAAGGGGGCTCAGGTAATTTCAAGCATCTAGTGGTCTTTAATGAGCACTGACACAACACAGCGCACATTGCTCTAGCGTTTCACCCCCATCAAAATCCAACTACCGTGGCCAGGATCACACCACAAACTTTTTTGTCAGCAGCTGAGCCCCATAACAGTTACCCTGCTGCGGCAGACACTCCAGAAAAATCTATCTAAAAATTACAATGCTCTGTAAAATGATCAGTAAAAAACAAAGAAACACTTTCTGCTCTGTGATACTGTCATATATCCCATTTCGTTGTCACGTGGGAAAAAATACATAAGACAAATTGGAAGTTGTTTGAATACTTAAGAAAGCATTGCAGCAGTGTGCACAAAGTGGTTAAAGGTCCACTTCGAAATTCACTGTGATTATGGCGGCGGCACGCCCCTTTTTTCAGTATTTTTTCAGAAAATGGTATTTTAGGTAATAATCAGCACGGGTTTCGCAAAGGGTATTCCACAATTTCAATTCTTACTGAGGTTACGCATGAAAATTGTACAGTGTTTAGATGGAAAAGGTCAAGTAGACATCATATTTATTGATTTTCGAAAAGCATTCGATAAAATATCTCACAGAAAGTTGCTTAAAAAGTTGTCTTGTTTGACTGGTGACAGTCAGCTAATAAAATGGATAGAGGCATATTTTTCAAATAGACAACAGTTTGTTGAAATAAATAATGTCTCCAGCACCGATAAACCAGTCAGATCAGGCGTGCCGCAAGGGTCCGTAATAGGCCCTTTACTTTTCTCTATCTATATCAGAGACATGGGTGCCGATTTTTCTCAGCAAATAGCTATAAAACATTATGCAGATGACACCATTGTGTATGCCAAGATAAGCTCCACTGACAATCAGCTGGAGCTTGATAACCATTTACAAAAATTGGTCTTTGGTGCGACGAATGGCAAATGGAACTCAATGCATCAAAAACTCTCTTCATGCGCATGACACATGAAAAAGACCCGTTATCCTTTTTTTACAGCATTAAGGGCACAGTGCTGATGTTAAGTATCTAGGTGTTCATCTTACACATGACTTGAACTGGTCCATGCATGTTGACAGTGTTTGCAATAAAGCCATGCGTAAACTTTAGTCGTTACGACGAAAACTTCACGATGCCACCCCGGAAGCTAAAACAATGGCGTATAAAATGATTATTCTTCCAGTACTGACCTACGCAAGTCATCTATGGGAACCATATACCAAAACAAATGCACTAAAATGTGAGCGTATACAAAACAAAGCCTTACGGTTCATCTTCAACTCCTATTCCAGAACTCAGTCTATTAGTGAACTTAGAGACAGAGCCAGTTTAATGACGGTAAAACGAAAAATGCAACATAATCGACTGATATTCTTTTTTCACATACTCAATGGAGACTACAAGGTTCACCTAAGGGAACACATCGCACTACAGCCATTTACCACATCCAGAACAAAACACTCGAAACATATCACACCACTTAGCTACAGAACAGATTTATTCAAGTATTCATTTTTGGTTTGGAGCATCGATGACTGGAATCCATTACCTCAATACATAGTCGAACATTGTGATTTACCAAGGTTCGAAAAGGCTTTGTCAGAATATTTGTAACCAAATTGCTTGTTCCTTGTAGGTTGAACGTGTTCAATGTACTATATCAATATGTTCAATATGTACTATATCACTTCAAATCTTTTTTTTTTCTCTTTTTGGTGTCGTGTACGAGATGTATTCGAACATGTTTCTTTTATCCGTAACCTATGCGGGATGTATTCTGATATAGTTTTTGCGTTTTTGTTTTGTTATTTCCATATAGTGTGGGTCTTGAGCGTATAGTGTGAAACTTGTTTCCACATATGTTCTTTGTACATGCCAGATATATAACCCCAACTTCTGTCTTGGCCCTTGGGCTGACAGTATGAATAAATAATAAAATAATGAAAAAATAAAAAGTATTGCAAGGTTTTAGGTAAGCAACACTTGCAGCTGATGAAAGAGATTATTGAAGTGCATCGCATCGTATAGTTGGACCAGCTTGCATGTAAATTCCGCATCAGTTGCTCTGCTGCAAAAAATGATTGCATACCTGAATCAGTCATAAATTTTGTCCTGTCCTCAAGCATAATCAGCAAGTCATAAATGATTTGTTATTTAATAGTGATCGATGCAGTTCTTGTCTGTTGCACTGTTCCCTGTTATAGTGTGCCATTTATTAGCTCGTTTTTCTTTCTTTTTTTCCACAGATAGTGCCAGATTCAGCAGACCATCATTTCAGCCAATCGTGTGTCCGGATTTTGATACATGAGGTCACTGTATCTCAACTTATATGACTTGATAACCCTAGCGTTGTGTGCATCTGGCATTGAGGTGGAAATGACACTGCCTTCTAAAGCTGTAACTGATTATACATGGCCCTGGAATATGTGTAAACCCACATACATAAGAGATGATATCTGGGATTATGAGGCACGCTGTAGTGGAGGGGTCCGGAAATTTTGATCAACTGGTGCTCTTTAACCCTTTTGCGACCAAAGGAGAAGAAAAAGAAAACTTGCCAAATGACAAAATTTTTACAGCGAAAGCCATTACGAAATTACAACTCGGGTAACGCCCAGTTGTCCGCCACTGCCGCCTCTGGTGCCCGTAACCACAGTGCGCGAAATTAGAAAAAAAAAACGTAGCACCAAAGACACTGTGGGCCCACAGGAGGCCCACCCGGCCCCACTGGAGGCCAGCCCAATATTCTACCACTGAGCTACACTGGTACTTGCGACTTGTTGGCAAACTTGCCCTAGGCAGGCTTGATGTCGGGAAAGCAATCGTGTTAGTACGACTCGTTTTACGACGAAGTCATTTTAAGACAACGAAAAAACAACCAGTCGTCGCACAATGCGAATAGCCTAAGGAGTGGGCCGTCCAAATGCTCAAACCCATTACAAAAGCTCGTTCTTGTTCCCCTATTAACTGTGATGCATACCCACTTCAGCCATAATTCCTCATCGTCGTCAGTCATTGTATGAACAATTGGCATGAAATTCCGTGGAATTGTTTAGCGAATACCACGCTTTCTCAGAAGAATGACGAAAAATAGCACAGCAAACGCCGGCCTACTACCCAAAAGTTTATTATTAATGCCCTAGTGGGTATCAAGCAAGTGTGCTTTCAGTAGTTACCCCATGAGTGTTCTGAAAAGGCTCTGAAAGGCCACTGTTCTAGGTTGCGCTGTGACTGTGCTGTGCCTTCTGCGCAGGCCTGGCGCATTTTTCTCGTTCACTTTGTACAGCTTGCTTTTTTTTTTTTGCCTGAACAACACAGTACCAGTGGTTCAGTGAACTAATGTTTGTTTATTTTTCTAATTGCATAAAAAGTGCCACTTGCAGGGTATCAGAGGCGGAAACACAGGAGGAGGGGCAGGAATAAAAATATATTGAAAAACCGTAAACATGTGGCGATAAAGGCGCACATTGACGAATAGCCAGCACACGGGACCAATAATCTCGAAGACAAGTTAACCAATGGTGGATTTTCAATGTGCAGAGCTGGTGCCTCAGACCACCCTATGGTTTGACAGTATCATGGGCTGTGAACCTAAATTCCGTAGCTAGCTGCAAGAACACATTTCATGTAACAGAATCGAATTAGTGGACCCTTAACATCTCTAAAAGGGACCCCACAACACCTTTCTAAGTGATCACAGAATGACCTCACTGCCGGACGACCAGAGTGCCTCACGAATTCACAGCCACAAAATCCTTTCGCAAGTATAAACACAGTTACAGGTTCGTTGCACACCCTGAGGACTTTCGTCACAAGCGTGTCGGAAGTAGAACGTGGGGGGTGGAGAAGATGGCAAAAGGCCAAGAAGTAAGGTCACTGGGTGCCAGCACCTTATGTATTCTCTATTCAACTTTTTTTTTTAAGTAGTTGGCTGCCCATTCAGATTTCTTGAAGTCAGAGCAAGCAGTTTCGGACTGTCTTTGACACGAAATCGTAGATTCCCCACCTTACGGTAATGTTTGGGTTCCATGTCCACATAAGCCTCGACTACCAATCTGCAGAGTTTTTATGTTCAATAAGTGTTGCGGAGCCCCTTTAGATTTGTGTTGAGTGAATGCCCATCTTGGTGAACAATCTTAGTGCGGCCTGATATGCCACATAATGTTTACAATAGATACACTTAGTTGGGCGTCCCCAACAGCTATTCGTACACAGCCTGCCATTGGAAATACACAGCAGGCTGCGTCTGCAGACCTGCTGTGGATGCCCAACTAATTCTGTCTAACAACATTGATTTGAAAAGGTCTGTCATAAAAATGTGTTTGACCATACTACATCAGTATTTTTCTACCTTAGAAGGTTTATTGGCAGAGAATAGGCAATGGTCAGCAGCATTCAAGCACAGCAACCACAAGCTCGTGCTGACAGCGGTAACACTGATGCACAGAAATGCTGCCGATGCCCCTCTTATTCACTGCAAAAACAAATTTACCGGGAGACACGCTTTATTCTGACCGCAAGGTTTTTTACCAAGGGCCATGAAAGTGATTTCCTTTTGTAGCCACTTCATGCTGCTGCATTTAGATAAGCCATGCAACACTATAGGAAGTCACATACTGCTTTGGCATCCCGGGACGTTACAAAATAGAGAAGGAAGAGCTCTTTTCTCACTGAACTAAGACAGACTAAGAGAGAAGGAAGTGTATGTGCGGCACGCATTCTGCTCATGCGGCACGTCCACACCCACTTAGTGTCATCCTGCAACGCCCACATCCACCCAAACAGGCCTCAGGACACACCCTAAGACCATGAATGCTTTGCACATGCCACATCAGAAGCTTGTGAAACTCAATATTCATACTACTACAGCAGCCCTCCAACAGGAAAAGAAAAAGCCAGGCCTAACTGCACAAAAGACATTTCCTGAGTACAATTTCTAACTTACATTGCTGCCCACTGCCAAAATGAAACACGAAATTAGTCTACTGAAAGTTTGCTAGGTACAGTAATTGGCCTTGGATGGCTTCTGGTTTTGGCTTCTCGCATAGCTTTCAAAACAAAAGGTTTAATTAATAAATAAATAAATAAATAGTAACACTAAGTGAGGTACAAGTCACAGGAGGTGCCATACAGGGTTTTTTTTTTTTAACATGAAACATGCCTTTTGTTCATACACACAGTGTGCTTGCATGAAGCATGTAGGAGCTCATAGGACACAGCGCTGTGCCCTGCTAGTTCACCGTCCCGTTCTTAAACTGTTCTGCCATTATGTTCAGGAAGAGATTAAAAGATGACCAAAACCCTCTTCGCTGATAGCGTACACTGTCCATGGGCCTAGGCACCCCATACCTTTAAGTTTGACGCTGAGCACGCCACTGTTGTTCTGCCAGAGGACGTAGCAGAGGTTGCCCTTTTCGTTCTCCCCAGGCCGACACTCCTCCGACCCGTTACAGCCCGGAAGGGGCTGGCCATCAGCCCCCGGAGAGCCTTGGCACAGTGTCTCATTGTAGTACTCGCATCGCATCAGGCTGGGTGGCGGCCGGTCGGGGCTCACGGCTGCACGAAAAATGCCCGCACAAGTGGTTAGCCTTAGGTGATGGTTCACACATTTTAATCACAGCTACATCCAGGCCATTTAGATATACCAACCAATCAAACTATACACAATGCACCTAACACAACTAACAACAATCCAACAACCGCAAAAATCTAACCAACTGCAAATGATGTTGCACAACGCAGTACTTATGCACACAAGTACTGCGCTGTATGTACACATAAACAAAATTGCTCGGATATGGGGACTTGAACTGCGGGCCTCCAGTGGCGAAGCTCAATGCTGTAACGACTTAGTCACAGGGGTGGTCTAACCCACAGGTGCGGCAGTGGTCGACTCTGTTCTCAGCACAATCACACTGTAAAACAACAAACTGAACTTGCAATAAAATGAATTAAAGAAACGTATATAATCCAGAGCTCAATTCTTTCCATAATGTAAACCTTTTTGTGACTGCTTACATGGTGTTTATGATGCACAGCTTGCATTGCTGAAATGCTACATTTATAAACTTTAAAAATAACTGTTAGATGGTTTCTGTTTTAGATGGTTTCTGTTGTAATTTTTTCTTGCACACTTTCATAACTATAGCTAGTACTAAATAATTCACTCATGTTACCTCGCCTATTTTAATCGATCACCGGTAATCAACGCTTTTGAATCGTCGGGCTTGGCATGTTAAATTTGTTCACCGTTCACCCAGCACTTCATAGTAGTTAGTCCAGCCATTCAACTTTCTGAATCCATTTGAATTTGCCCATTTTCGCAACATAGTGATTTTTGGCAGACCTCTGCGCGAACCAATGTGCGAGTGTAAGTTCTTGAAAAAGTGCCCTAGGCTGGCGCACTTGACAGAAGTGCGTGCCCCTCGTGATTATGCTACAATAACATTGAAGTTCTATAATGAAAAGAACCTTTGCAAGCCAAATATTAAAGTGTCAGCTTCACAGTTTGACAATGTTGAACAGTGAAAATTGCCACAAATTTCACAGTTTGACAATGTTGAACAGTGAAAATTGCCACAAATTTATGCCAGATATTCAACAGAGAGCTGTTCCTAGGAGTCTGGGAAAATTTTTTCAACAAAAAATATTTGCGGAGGTCCGCCACATGTTGAAAGTATCGAGGTGGCCTTTGACAGTTTCCAGCAGTTTTGGTTTTGCTTGCATTGTTATATCAGACACAAGGTCGCATCTAGTGTCACTAGTTGCTCCTATGACGTCGTCGTCACGCAAGCCTGTGTGAGCACAAGCGCTGCAAAACGCATCTGCTGCTAGAAACTGTCTTGCGATTCCCTCTGAATTGAGTGAGGACGAACTTGGAGTTCGAGAATGACAGCACCTCAGCTTCAAGTTTTATGGCGACGACGTTTTGCGTCAGCCTGAGACATTCGCAGCCATCCCCCCCCCCCCCTCTTCAAAAAAAAAAAAAAAAAAAAAAACATTCTGGCTATGTGCCTGCATTGTGGCACTTGTGAACTTGTGAAGAACAACTTCCTCTGCTCCTATGGTATTCGATGCGACACTCACAAGAAAAAAACAAACATGATAATTGTTTCGTCAGATGTATATTAAGCTCAGCCGAAGGACTTAGAAGCCTGGGTTTGTGTTTGCATATACAATTTTTGAAGGGTGCCTTTGTGTTGATTAAAATGGTTTGATGCATTTTTTCAGTTATTTATCTCTGTCACTCTCTCTGTTTTTTGCGTGCACGGCATGGACTGTGTAGGACCACATCTGTTCTGTCTGCAGTAGCCACGCACAGTTCCAAAAGCTTTCTCACTGACAGGCTTGTCCTTAAAACTTCCCATATTGGAGCTTTCAAGACAAAGCTATTTATCTTTTTGTCGACACAGCGTACAATTTAGGCAATCACGACTCAAGCATCAACTTTAAACATGCCTCAATCATCATCTGAAAGAGCGGCTAACAAGCGCCCACGGCAGCACGCTTCAGGAGAAAGGCACCGCATCGCCGCCTAGTGGTTTTCGTGAAAACAGCCTCACCGGGGGAACCGCTGTCGTCCCACTTACCCTATCTAGTTCATAATACAGGAACTGAAGTTAACTGTCTTTGAAAGTTGAAAACCGGAGCACAAAACAAGAGAAAAAAAATTCCCTTTTGCATTTCACTCTGCCAGTTTGTCCATGGTTGTTTTGATTGAGAGTTTTGCACAGGTACATCGAAAGTCTCGCCTTACGGTGGCCTTTGCAAACCGATGCATAGCACACCTTGTGTAATTCACAACTGCTTTCAAAATGTAATACTTAAAAGCAGGTATGATCTTATAAATGATGATGTATGAAGTATGGTTTCACATTTTTCAGAGCACAACAGAGTGTCCTAGCTGATACCACATGAATGCAACAGGGCATCTAAAGGCAATCATGACAAGATGGCATGCCAAGTTTTTTGTGCCAACAGTCGCTGTTGTGCGATGTAGTAGTTGGAGTAGAAGGTGGTTTCTCCATTCAAATAAAATTACAACCACATTGTTTTTGATGTTCTTATTTGCCCTAAAATACTGCCACAGTCCACAGTACTAGAAGCAGCTATACAAAATACACGCTTAATTTGTATCACAAGGCCTCTTAAATAAATAGCCTTTCAACAGTCCCTGAACAGAGAGCATATCCAAATGGCCATTAGCAGTTGGTGAATGCTATGCAGATCACAGACCAAGGCCTCTGAAATTTAGAGCGTGCTTTGGGTGATGCCCGATCCCAAGTGTCAGGCAAGGTGCCAGTTATGCTGATTTTAAATGTACTGGTTTCCGCACCACTTCTGGCTTGTGGTAGAAACACTCGTTTTTAAATTATGGTCATAGCATTATAAGAAGTCTACTTTTCACAGCACATCTATCATATTTTCAAACGTAAATTTTTTTTCCGGACGTTACTGTATGTCCGTAACATTTCAAACCAAGCTTTCAAGCAGCTTTACCACTGTATTACCAAACCAAACTTAGGCTTATTCTTACCACCACATTCATGAACCAACCTTAAAATTAGGGAAAGGACAAGAAAAGTATAAGTGCCCCGCCGTGGTGGCTAGAGACTAAGGTACTCGTCCGCTGACCCGCAGATCGCGGGTTCGAATCCCGGTTGCGACGGCTGCATTTCCGATGAAGGCGGAAATGTAGGCCCGTGTGCCCAGATTTGGGTGAACATTAAAGAACCCCAGGTGGTCGAAATTTACGGAGCCCTCCACTACGGCGTCTCTCATTATCATATGGCTGTTTTGGGACGTTAAACTTCACAAATCAATCAAATCAATTGTGAGCTTCATGTTGGAAACAGGTAGGAACCGATGGCATAGTTAGTCAAAACTGATTGACGGGGTTTAACGTCCCAAAACCACCACATGATTATCAGAGACAACGTAGTGGAGGGCTTCTTTAAAGGGGTGGTGCCATCAAATTTCGAGGCTGAAGCAAGCCCCTTGTGGGTTTCCTCTGTATGCTAGGACACTCCACACAAACGGTCGTACACAGCGAATGTTTAGAATATATTTTAACTCAGCTCAAAAGTGTAGTGCCTAAATGCTGGTTCTCCCGGGCCAAAGCCCATCGCAAGCACGTCCAGAACTGTTGCAGCTCTCTAGGAAGGCCAACGAAAGTTGCAGTGAGGTCGTACCAGATCAGTAGTGAATGTAGGTGTGCCCAGATTTCCCCTCCGGTGGGAACAACAAAAGTTCATCGCAGCACACCCCCTTCCTAAGTCAACGGATGGGTCTTTCAACTCCCTGCGCACCCTTCCTGTGATGTCAACGACTGTGTGGGGTTGTGTTTGCACATCCACCCTCATACGTGACTATGGGAGTGGCCGCCTCCTTACACCCCCCCACCCCCCCTCGTCCCGTGCACACGCCTAATGTAGTGAGGGAAGCGACCTCAAGGGACCTCACATCATACCGGCAAAGCATCGCGGCTGCTACGCGTTTGTTTTGCAGGTGCTCGTGCGACACGTGTGCGCGAGAAAGCTAGCGAAAGCAGACAATGGCCTCCGAGATGGCGGGTCGCGCGCGGCCGGCCCACCATATCGGAGCCATGAGCAGACGATAATCCACTCCATGTGCGTCGCAGCCTTGTGGCCACGCTAAACTGCAACGTCACAGCCCAATTCTGCGCCCAGAAACCGAAAGTGGTCCACATAAAAAAGGCGATATTATATTATTTAGCGAAAATTATTGAATCGTGGTGAGTATATCATGCTTCCTGGAGATATAAGAAACACGTGCAGCAAATAACGCGCAATCCACAAAAATGGTGGCACCGCCCCTCTAACGTGCATCCAATCTGAGCACACGGGCCTACAACATTTCCGCCTTCATCGGAAATGCAGCCGCCGCAGCCGGGATTCGATCCCGGGACCTGCGGGTCAGCAGCCGAGTACCTTAGCCACTATACCACCGCGGCGAGGCGTTAGTCAAAAATGACTTCTACGAGTGAGAGGTAAACGTTTGACAAGTGGCGATATTCGCATAAAACATTCAAAGACTCGCATTGAAGTTGCTACAACAAAAATATAATTATGAGGCACGGCGTTCTGCTGAATTCCAGGTCCATTTTGACCACACGGGAATTTTACAATGTGCACCTAAATCTAAGTACTTATGTTCCCCTGCGTTTTGCCCCCGCCCCAATAAAAGGCGGCAGCCAGGAGTCGAACCCACGACACCGAGCTCAGCGTGACAGAGTGGAACGACGCAAACGAGAACAATATGTTGGGGACTTTTTTCCTGTTGCATAAGTATCCCTTTCTGGTACTGTGTCAATATATTTTATATGAGCAGAGAAGGCTTAGCAGACATTAATTGATGTTTTCGCATCCAGCATTAAGGGGGGTGGATAGCACAGACGTGTGCAACTACTACTGCCCATCACTCTTCAATTGTTAAAGCAAACTTTACAGGGGGGGGGGGGGGGGGGTAGAATCGGTCAATAAAAAAATACAAAGCCGTTCTATAAATAATAAAAAATTACTTGGAAGTTTTTATTTTTAATGAACATTTGTGAAAAAAGATTTAGCATATAGATTGGTGAAATCTCTTCTGGTTATTTACATGTGCCCAGGGTATCATGCTGAAGCAAAATAATTGTAGGCACGGCCATTCTATAGTTAAAAATATAACTGTTTTGTGACTAGAATTCTAGGGCTGTTTTTTTTTTTTTTAAATTAAGAACTGTAGAAAAAATACGCTTCTAGCGGCAACAACATTATCTTGCTTCAGAAAGGTGGTATTAAGAAAAAAAGTCGCAAAAGCTTGCATTCGATAGCTACAGCGGTTACAGAGAAAATGTTCCTTTTCTAATTAAAGGTAGTGTTCGGAGAAAGCGCCATTTATAGTGATAGTTGCCACAGTGCTGACATGGGATCAGGCCGCGTTTAGGGCTGTCTTTAAATGCTTTCCACTGCTCGAAACGACTCGCCACTTCGTGGAAGCACTTGTCAGTTATGCTGGAATGCTGGAAAAAAATGCAGTTATGCTGAAAAAAAAAAATCGCATATTCGGTCGTCTTCTCCCGTAACTGCTCGCAATTTACGCAACGGCACTGAATTATAACTCAACAATTCTGCTTTGTCCGTTTCCTAGTGTTTGCGCTCAACACCATTATGAACGGTACCGGAGTATCGGAGCGAAATTTGAGAGGGAAATGTGCTGTCACTTTCCAGTAACAAGCTCTTTTGAGGCACAACAATCAATTTAAACACAAAAAGTTCGCTTCCTGGGGTGTGTAGCATCTTCTCAAACGTTCCGATCTCGATGCGGTTCTCGGAACATTTGAATAGATGCTACACACCCCAGGATGCTGTTGTTTCTTGGAGTCTCTCATAATCATATGGCGGTTTTGGGACGCTAAACCCCACATATCAATCTATCGACGCTGTCCTCGCACGAAAACAACTAAAAAATGACCACTATTGTCTTGCTGCGCGCTGCTTTCATTGTAGGAAAAAAGAAAGAGCGATAAGTTTAACAATGGAAATAAGAAAAAAAATACACGAAGAGCAGCGCGCAGTCGTTTTCAATAGCACAGAAAAACAGCCGGAAATATCTCCAAGCGGAAAACGGGCAGCTGACAATTTACAACTCGTTTCATACGAACAATCACAAATTCTGTTAACACACGTGCACATACAGATTCGGCTGCCACGGAATTAAAAAAAAAATTTAAAAAGGCGAGCGCAGATACGTGACAGAGGGGGAGGGTTTGAATGTCAGCAGTTTTTAGCGAACCAGTTTTTACCAGAAGAGCTGCTTGGTTGTTTCACGGCACTTCAGAACAAAACATCGCGGGAATGTGCCTATCTCGGGGCGTGGAACACAAACGACAGTTTTTTGTTGTTTTTTTATAAACACGGATCGCTTCTTTCGCGGTGAGCAAGGCGTGAACGCAGCGCTTCTGGCACTGCGCACGTGCTACGCGATTCCGTCATCAATGCTCTAACGAAACCCAGCAAACAAAAAAGAAAAAACTGGCACCGCAAAGAGAATGGACAGGAACGAATAACATACGGCGCTGTTCTCCGGAATAAGAGTTCGGACGCGGAAGTCGAGCGGTATTTAGTTGCATCATTTAGCTGTTTCAGCCCCGCTGCGAACGAAGAGGCCTTACGAGCAGGAATACGTCAGCAGCGACAGATGTGGCCTTCGTTTCCAAGAGTGTTTCGGGTGCCGTCGCGGGCACAACGGTGATGCCAGCTATTTGTCTTTCCTGGTTACGTGGTGGGCCATTCACAACGGCCGTTCCGCTAGCCCAGTTTCTCAAAAGGACACTTGCCGCCCGAAGGAGAAAAGAGAATGCACACGTGACCCTTACAGCCTTGATAGAAGCGTACGCCAAGAAATGGGGGCGATTTAGTACGGCGCTATCACGGGGAACGCGCACGGGAAAAAGACAGTATCCGAACGACCAAAAACACACGGAGCCTTCCGGGAACAGTAAGGTAGCGAACGGGGGAACACGACCGCACACGCACGAAAAACAGCGCAGCAGCCTGCGACCAGCGTATCCCGTGGTGGCTGCCCGCGAGCGATAAGGCGACCTTCACTAACCGCGATGTCGCGCGAGCACTAACCACGTAAAATGACTTCGTGGCTCGAATAAAACGCCGCGAACGGGTCAATGCGCAGGATTTCGAAGGTGACAAGCGCGCTAAAAGGGTTAGGAAAGTTAGCGACCTTACCCATTGCGATACCGAGGCAGGACATCACGAGTAAACAAACAGTCCAGCGATGGTTAATCCCGGGTGCTTCGCACGGCACACGTCCACCTCGGCGCTCCATCTTCGCCCGTTTCAGCCACATTGACCAGCGCACATCCAGAACGAACAGTCTGCACTCGGTCGTCGACACGGCGACGGGAATGGAAACAGGCCGGACAGCCAAAATATCGCTCTCACGAGCGAGTCCTCACTTCGGCTTCAATCGTCGTCTCATCATAGCTATCGAAAAGCCATCTCGACGCACAGATTACGTCGACTCACAATCGGCTGACACACCTCGGCGAGACGCACACCTTGTCAACGTCATGACATATCACTCCGATCATCGGCAACCAGCTCGTTTAGTTTACATCGGCTAACACTGTCGCACGCAGTAACAAAATACACAGTCCCAATATGGCGGACCTTTTTGTGCCTCCGGAACGAGTACCCGGATGAACGGCCTTCTTTTTTACTTTGTTTATTTGAACGGCACATCGTGTTTTGCTCCGTACGTACGTACGCGTACGGAAAGGTTTTTAAGGAGTACGGTAAACGCAGCGAGGTGTCGCGTACGATTTGGTCCATGGACGAACATTTTTTTTTCTTTCTCGTAGGCGGGAAATAACAAAAAAGTGGAACAAACTTGACGTTTCCGGTGTGCGATGTTTATTTTAGAAGCGGCGCTCTGTGGGGGGTAACAGACAGGCCGGCGGGCCGCCACCCCTCCACCTTTGAAGAAAATGATTTTGTACGCCGTAAACCCGTCACTTTGTTTATCGATGGTTTCGATACAAGCACCGATGACGCGACTGGATCGTGGAACGCCGAATCTCTCGTCGATATAGCCTAGCGCCGCGAGCACACCCACTTCTCCACGTTAACTTGAAAACCGTGTTCGCGCATCAGCTTGTTTTAATGAACCGGCTCGGCTGCTTCAGCTGCGTTTGTGTAATAAGCTATCGAATTTCTAATAGATAAGGCGCTTTGCAACTTTGCCATACTGCTCGTTACAACCTACTGTCTTTGTTTTATTTTTTAACGGGCTCCGATCTTCTCTCACATACTCTTCCCCATGTTCTCTCTACTTGCCAGCGCCATCATTAGTTTGCGCTGTTCCCGTTACCGTTCGCACCCAGAGGTAGCCTCACATAACGGCATACTCGCATTCAAAACTTGGTTTTTTTACTATCTGCGGATGTTAAAATATCAAACAATGCAGTTTTCATCAACTAGTTATTCATAATGTTTCGTTTACCTTTTAAAACGGGGAGTAACGGCGCTTCACCGACTCCATACGAGTCGGCGATTCTCAGAATCGCGAGTGAAAAAGAAACTCATAAAGAGAGCATACTAGAGGTCTCCCATTGGTGCGTTCTGACATCACTTCTGTAGCGCTCGTGATTGGCCTAACAACATGATGTCAGGTCTAAGAATACGCAGGCGCGTATAAAAGCGGACAACGTGCGCTGCGCGCGTCATTTTGCCGCTCGTTGGTGTCCACAGCGCGTCAAGCCAGCGGTCGCTTCGTGCCGCAACAAGTGCGCCTAAGTAAGCCGGCATCTCGATTGTGGTGCAAGATAGGACCCGCCGATCGCGAATTGTTTTTGTTTACGGTTGCGCAATTCGGAGTCAAGTGACGACTGACGGCTTCCTTGCTGCCCAGGTGACGGATTGCTCGCGCTTGGCGCTCAACCCCTTCGGCACAAAACGGATTCGGAACTACTGCAGCCCATCCCAGCTGGTGAGTAGAAGTGCTCGACATCGTCGATCGCCTTCTAACGTGTGCATCGCGTGGACTGTGACACACCCTGTGGATTAAGCGCGGATGTTGATTTTATAGTTTTGTTTTTCAGTACCTGGATTTATGTAGTTACTGAACCGGAAATTACCGAGCTTTTATTCATCTGCTTTTATTCTTTTGTTTTGTTTTTCTACAGGCTACCAAAACTCTACAATGCTCAGTACGTGGTCCGTGACTGGGATGGCTAAGAACCACCACTGCATCAGTGTAGTCTATAGGGATACTACGCAGGCGGACTACGACGCCTCGGGCGATGCCGTCAACCGCTCATCATCCAGGCATGCCAGCTCAAGCAGCAATCATCTTGACACAGGTGAGGCACCGCTCCGACTAACATACGTTTATCCACAGCAGACATAAACAGAGAATGTGGAGCTAGCGAAGCCGGCACAGTATGAAGTAACTTAAAACAGCTGCTTCGAATGCCCCAGCACATAATTCACATTCCTGGTGCTGCCATCAATTGAGGAAATGTTAGCATATTGAGGCATTGCCTGCATTGGTTAATGTGTACAGCTGCTATTTCGGGCAGTCAAATACTAACAGTTACAAGGTATTATAAATGTTGCACTAACTTGAGCGCATCCTTAAACTGTCTGAACGGTTGTTTGATCTTGGGTTGCTGTAAACTGCACTGCACTTCAGAAGCCAAATCCACAGTCGACATATTGCTCATTAAATTACTAGAGTAAGACATAGCAGCATGCTCTCAAGGGCAAAGTTGCGTACATTTTCCATCGTATAAAACGCAAATCTCAGTGCTTCTAAGTAGGAAGTTAACTTGCATGTTGGCGCAAGACTTGTGTGACTCACTAGTGTGCTGCTTTTGTTCTTCCAATGCAGGTGATGCCTCATTTTTCTTCGATGACCTAGCAAAGCCATATGTGGAGAGCAGCAACCTCAAGGAGTCTGCTCAGCCACCCTTTGTGCCACTGGATGACTCGTTTCTTTTCGATCTTTCTCACTTCGAAACCTTGCCGACAGACCTGAATTCCCCGACGCGGATGTACAACGGTCTGGCTCAGGACAAAGTGCTCACATCCCTTGACAAGCCCGCCACAGAGACAGCTCTTCCGGGCCAAGCGTTCTCCCCAGCCACAATGGACATGTGGGAGCAGAACGAGACCTTCCAAGACCTGGAGAAACTGATTCAAGAGGTGAGCATCCACCACTGCGGTGCATTAAACACGTTTCGTCATCTTTATGGCGCTGACATGAGGTTACGTATTCTGGCTGCTTTTGCTTAGTAAAGAGCTATGCAATGTTAATAGGACTTGGCAACATTACAGCGTGCAAAATAATGTGGGAATGGGACAATGACACAACACTACACCATTTGTTCAGGCCTGCCTTTTGTTGTCCACAAAAATCTTTTGATATGCATGAAAGCTGGTAGGTGGGTTTCTCAGATTATTGCGACTGGGTCGAAGTGGAGTTTGACATCTAAATGTCCTCATCAGGCAGCTTCTTTGAGACATTCTACATATTAGTTTATGGTGTCCACATACACTGTTCTGATCAGAAATATTAATCTTGTCTACACAGGGAAAGGGCCCAACAGTTCTGCCACCTGTATCAAGCCAGTCCTGCTACATCCTGCCATCATCACTCCCAAGCCACCAAATTTCAAGCACCAGCAGTGGCACCACAGTGCTCGCTTCTCCATCGAGAAGCTGCAGCAGCAGTCCCAGTACTACAAGCCAGACGACATGGCAGCCTCAGTCGCCACCGTCATCGAGTGCTACCACCACCACCACTCCAGTGTCCGTAAAGCGACCTCTCAGTCCCGTCTGCGAGCCAGGCCCTTCTCACGCAAGTGGGCGCTGTTCCCCTAAACTGCAGAAGGTCGAGGAGCCACCGCGGTACTCAGACATGAGGGTCAAGAACAACATGGCATCCCGGCGATCACGGATGACTCGCAAGGAGAAAGAGCTTGAGATGGAGAAGCGGGCATCGGAGCTTGAGCAAGAGAATGAGCTCCTGAGGATCAAGGTCAAGAATCTGGAAGAGCTGACGGACAGGCTCAAAAAGCACCTTATCAGTTCTATCGTCAAGAAATGAGTGCTGGGTACTCGTTCCTTAACTTCATATCACACTTGTCACTGGACAAGTCCCAGTGTGTTTTGTTTGTCAGTGGCAGATGTGTTTTTTTTTTTCCTCTGCCATTATCTTAAGCTCATGCCATCCCTGCCATCATTCCCATCTCTGCCCACTCCTTAAAATGTTGCACTGGGCAATACCGACATGGTAGTGCACTAGGGGGTAAGGTGTCCGGTTTAATCAAGCTTTTTGCATATTTAAGTGTCTCGCAAATTTCGATGTTTGTTAATACCCGGTTGTGGAAGCCACATTTCTGTGGGAGACAGAACTTAACAAGCTAGTGTACTTAGATGCATTTTAATTAATTCTGTGAGAATCCGGGAAGAATCCTGAAGTTCCAGAATAAATGTGCCTTAAAATCGTATCAGCAGAAGGAGAGGAATGCCTGGTGGACACAACCATGCAAGACAAACAGGTTGTGACATGTAGTACCCCAAAAATAAATTTTTTAAGATCTGTGCCAACCACTGGCTCTTGGATGTTAAGTTCAGTGGGACAGATGGTTTGATTATTACATTCTCTAGTGCCAAACGTTTGACAATGTGCATCTTGCATGCCATTGACATGTCATGTGACTGTTTAGCTCCGAATCTTTAAATGCAATCAACCACCAATTCTGTTCTCTATAAAGAGAAAAAAGGTGCCAATTGTGCCCACTGCTTTTGTGGTTCCGACTTCCTTCCCCCTCTCCTTCAGTATTTAAAAGCTCATGAAGTGCAGCTTTCTGCATTCGTCATCTATTCCCAGTGAGCACGGTTTGTACATATGTCATTGCCAAAGTTTGAGTTGAGTGTGTGTCTGCGTGTGTGTATAGTACAGACTGCTGGGCAGCTGTGAGTGATATAAAAAAAGTGCCTTGATTTTGCTGCACGAGTGCAATATTGCAGGTGTGTTCCAAGGCATGTTCTATTTGTACATAAATGTACAATAAAAAAGAAATCATGGAAAATGTTTACACTTTTTTTATTTGAAGCATTTCTAGTGGACTTGCTGACAGCACTTAATTCATAGTAAAGCCATTGTACAGTGAGTGAAAGGGTCATAATACTGAAAACCTTGTTGCACCAGAGGACTTGTTTTGTTGGTTGTTAATTTTTTTTTGTCCTTGTGCTTATTGTACATTGGCTGTACCAGGTATTGCAAGCACTGCATGCCAGGGGCAAAGCCAAGGTGTGGCCCACTATGCCCTCCCCCCCCCCCTCCCAAATTTTTTTCGTTGTGGCATAGAGAGCGAAAAATGGCCATTTTAAAGGGGTGCCCCTCCCAAAATCAAGGTGGTGCCCACACCTCCCAGAAAACATTTCTGGTTATGCACCTGCTGCATGCGTAATGAAGTAGCCCGATTCTGTGGCATTTAGGGTAATGGTTTGGACGAGTTTCTGTTCACAAACTATGTTGTTGTAGTGCGAAGTTCGAAAAAGGAAAGACAGCTAAAAACACGGGTGCTTCTCTAGCTTTCCTCCCCTTCAGTTTTTTTTTTTTTTCTTAAACGGTCTTACGGCAGTATGCCCAGTAACTCGACAATGCGGTAGGCTGTTAGATAGTTTAGGTATCGAAAAAAAAAAAATGCGTTCTGATCTGGCCAACCGTTCGTCGAGAAGGCGCAGATAGGCTCATTCCCGAAGTGCAGATTATGGAACGATATATTTGCCCACCCGCCACGGTGGTTTAGTGGTTATAATTACGGTTTTCGAGGCTGACCTGGATTGAAGTCGCGGGATCAAAAGCCGGCCGCTTCTTGATGGAGGAGGCAAAGAGCTTGAGGTCTGTGTACCTTTAGGTTCAGGTGAGCAACACAAGATGGTCAAAATTTGCGCAGCTCTCCGCTATACGGTGTACTCGTAAACATATCGTGGTTTTGTTGCGTAATTCTACAGCGCTGATATTCTGTTAGCCCGATTGAGACGTAAACAACGGCTTTATTGAAAACCAGCGCATAATGGAAGCCAAGAACGGTGTACGAGATGGTAATTATCGTCTGATGCTACCTAAGAGTAGCATAAACAGTAACGCACTTTTTTCGGATTGCAGGTTCGGTTCGGTTTCTTTCTACACATACATGTCACAGTTACTACAACACGTTTAAAACATTACAATTAACGTCTACTATATTTATCTTGGCTTCCTTATCTGCTTGAACTGGTATAGCGCATTACGGGGAAGAAGAAACGGCCGAGCAGACCAACACAAGAGGACAGAGCGCTAACTTCCAACTGAGCTTTATTGTCAAATTGCATCAAATAAGTAGACCGGCGCAAGCATACAAAACCACCCTAACGCAACGACAAGATAACACACAACATCACACCGTCACATATCACACATTCATAGGCGGTTACTCTGATTAAGGAAGGCCACTTCATGTTCAGATAAACCCAAAGAAGGGGCGCTAATACACGTGCTGCCAGCTCTTGCAATACAATGCGCTTCTATAATTTCCCGAGTTAATTGCGACGGGTGCTTTTTTATCACTTCACACTGAAGTGGCCTTCCTTAATCAGAGTAACCGCCTATGAATGTGTGATATGTGACGGTGTGATGTTGTGTGTTATCTTGTCGTTGCGTTAGGGTGATTTTGTATGCTTGCGCCGGTCTACTTATTTGATGCAATTTGACAATAAAGCTCAGTTGGAAGTTAGCGCTCTGTCCTCTTGTGTTGGTCTGCTCGGCCGTTTCTTCTTCCCCGTAATGCGCTATACCAGTTCAAGTACGACGAACCAACTCGCCCAATCTTCAACACTCGTGGACTTATCTGCTTGTTTTCGTTATGGCTGCGTCATACTAAAACCGACGAGCCTTCTTCCTTAAACCATGGCTGGATGTTCCAGAGACACGTCAGTAACGAGGGTACGTTCTCTATCAGCCCCTTCGGGCCCAGCAATCATTAGAACACACCCCCGACACGCGCTGCTGAAACGAGCCAAGTGTGCTCCTTGATCACACATTCGAATTTCCACTGCGACAGATGTACTTGGTGTGCTCTCTCTAAGCGAACGGTTCGGCTTACTGGCACGCCATGGGAAACGAGAAACCCAGACGGGTAGGGTTTCCGGCACATTGTGCGAGTGCTGGAAACCCTACCTAAAAAAGGGGGCGATCTTGCGCTTCTGCGAAACAGCGAATTCTCATCGCTCATCGTCGGAAGTTTTCGCAACGCTCGAAACGCGGAGTGGCATATCTGACTTCACTCGCGGCGAAAGTCGCTTGAATCGGGAACGCCGAGTTGTCATTTCCATTGTAAACGCTGGCCACGACGCAGGTACATCGAAAGTCTCGCAAACTGCCCGATAGTTCGCGAAGCTTCCGTATAGTTTGTTCTACCATAGTGGCCAGAAAGGTTTTCCTTTATATAGTTCTAATGTATGACTAGTTGTCGCTAAAATGACTCTGATTTGATTGATATGTGGGGTTTAACGTCCCAAAACCACCATATGATTATGAGAGACGCCGTAGTGGAGGGCTCCGGAGATTTAGACCACCTGGGGTTCTTTAACGTGCACCCAAATCTGAGCGCACGGGCCTACAACATTTACGTCTCCATCGGAAATGCAGCCGGGATTCGAACTCGCGACCTGCGGGTCAGCAGCCGAGTACCTTAGCCACTAGAGCTAAAATGACGCAAAAAATACACGAAGGAAAGAGACTGGAATGACAACAGTATCTCAGAGTGGTTTATTTGAGTTGCGACACCAAAATTAAATACACACTAAACAGCATGCCCCAAATATTCCGTACCTAACAGGACAACCAGGTTTCCAACGTTGCAGGTTTCGAAGCTGCCGCCAGAAATTTTCGACTGCCTATTTCTAAAGCGCGAAATTTGTCTCATACATAATGCTATATAGAAAAAAAAAAGCCTTATAGCCGAGGTGTCGGCGTTGTCAGCACGAGAGATGCAAAAACATCCTGTAAACCGTGTAACTTATTCGCATGATTATTCTGCTACATCGCGATATCACGTGACGTCGTCCTTTAGTCAAGGCACGATTCAGAGGAACGGGGAGTTCTCCCCCCTTTCTCACCTGAGAGGGGTGCTAAGTGGGGCTCACAAATTGCTTACGTGAAGCGCTGCACGGAGACAAAGCACGAACGGAGCTGAAACGACCGGACAACTGCTGCACTCACAACTAGCTCATTTGGGAAGAAAACATGGCTAATATGCACACATGATAGCGTAGCACGTGTGACAATGACGCTCCAGTTGCAACAGTTTCCTTGTTATAACTGTTATGACCTCGATTCAAAATATGTACTCCAACTGAACATAACAAAAACTACATGGACGTTTCACCACCTATACGTGAGTGGCTTCATCAGTATGCATAGTAAGCTCTGGCACCAAATGAGGGGAGGTCGCCTAGTCTACTGCTGTTACTGTACTGTTACAAGACGCCTGGGATGATTATCGGCCCGTTTACGTGTGCTAAATGATGATGATGTTCTTGTCAGCCGATTCCGCGGATGACAATCTCATTAGACCGCTTTTCAGGTGTCGAATTTAATTCTGAGTGCTTCTTATGAAACGTATAATAATACCAGCGTCGACATCCATATGCGGACCCTCAGGCGCGTTGGCAGGGCCGTGCTGCTCAGCTCAGGACTAGTGCTACCAACTATGAATGATCCAACAGGCTAAAAAAGCGGCTAAGAGACACGAGGTCTCTTGGCCAGTTACTATGCGTGAGCCCCGCCGGGAAACCTGCAAGAAGTCAGTTAAGTAAGTTAATATAAAGTTATTTACTCACTCACTCGCTCGCTCATCCTTTAAATATGATCAATTCTGGCATTACTTCAAAATGGTCGCGCGGAAGAATATAAAGACCGCACCGCGGCGGAGTGCCATGAGATTATATACACGCTTCGGTAAATAGAGCGCGCTTTTTGAATCGGGACCCCGCGTGCAGGGAAGGCTCGTTGTCATTCTTGTCTCTGTGTCGTCGTTTTGTTCTCGCGCTATAACTATCGTCAAGGCTCGTTGGTTTGGCTTGTGGTGTACACCGCGTCTTTCGATCGGCTACCGAGCACCGAAACCACTGGGTCACCTTGGCGACTAACGTGTGGGTAGGAAAGAGGGAACTCCACAAAAGAGATCGCAGGTACGTTAGACGGGCTATGGGCATGAGTAGGGTCTTCAGCCCAGGTCCAACTATAATCGGCCCAAGCTCGTATCTGCGGCCGCTCTTCGCGCTGGTGAGGCCATATTGAAATGGTAAATTGACGACAGCGAGGTTTTGCAATGTGGGATATGAGTGTTCACGGTCGTGAGCTGGCATATGCCCAAGTGGCATGGTAGACAAGCGTAGACTGGGCATTGAAACGTGTACATTGTTGCATGGTATCATGGGGCGAATAAAACGGCGAGAGTGCCTTCAGGGTGCGGGCACATCGAAAAGAGGGAGTACTTCTTCCTTTCTGGGCTGTTGCACGGAGTACACAAGTTGACGTTGCTGCCTCGGCAATGCATCTCTGAGGGGTCATGCATATCTAGAAAAGTCCAGTGGAAGATGTGGCGGCGCCCAACGGCCCCTTTCTGGAAACAAGAGTACCTACTACACACCTCCTTGAACAGCACCAACTTCACAGCCAAGAAGATGGCCCTTCAGAAAAAAAAAAGAAAGAGAAAAGAAAAGATTCTACGTTACATGATGAATAGAAAGAGAATGAGAAAAACGCGAAACGAGGAAAAAAAAAACGACCAGGCAAGCGCCTTCAAACAACTACTTTTATTTTCAAAAGTATTGTCCAAAGTTTCCTTTCGCGCCCTTCTTATTATGCATAACTAACTTGCCGGACACTCCATTCTTCTTAAAACACCACTGGTGGTATAAGCCGTCAGATCCTCTTAGAGTAAAGATAGAGAGAAGGGAGCTGTTTATTGACGGTACAGGCTGTCGGCAGTCCAACCACAGATGACTACAAAAACAATCGATTCGAGGACAACAGGCCAGAAGGCGAGGTACGATGAGTGATCCGTCAGCTTGTCTGTGACGTCGTCCACATTCGCGGAACGGACGAAGCGTCACAGGAAGTCCGTGCAGCCACTACCACGAGGTGCTGTCAACTGAGGCCAGCGCTCGCCTGTACATTGAAACCATCCTGAATCTTGGTACTTATATAAATACCATCAAGGCTATACGCTTGCGCTAACACGCTGTCAAAAGTATAAATGTATGTAGAACAACAGAACAACACAAAGATTTCGATATTGAACTTAAGGTATCGTGGGTCTGCCAGAGTGTATAATGTTGGTGGTTCAACGTATACTTTTTTTTTCAGGGTTCATGTTGCATAATCAAACAATTAACTGATTGTCATTTGACTGCATTCCAAGATTAGTGCAACACTTTGACTTTACGAGCTCTAGGATGTGCAAACTATAATAAAAAATCCCTCTTTATAAATGTGTGAGGAAATATTCTGCAGATAATTAGAAATTGTTCTTACATATAGGCGCAGCTAGTTGGAGTCTCTAGTACTCTTTCAACTACAGCACACTGTGGACGCGAAGGACACAGTCATGTTTATGTAAAGCGAAGGATTAACTAAACCGAATGTACTTAATCGGAGAGAAATCTGCCTGTTTGAGTTTACATTTTCATAAGTTACACGGACTAGAATGCAATGCATAACTACTTAGCGAATAAAAGAAAGGTGGAGAAACCAAACTAAACACAAAAACACACCCCCCCCCCCCCCAAAAAAAAAGAGAAAAGAAACTGTACTTCTGTGTTCTTATGCGTTGTCTTCGCACAGTTTAAGCTTTTCTGCTGTTGAATCTATGAACCAAACCGCCCAAGACAACATGCCATTCTGCTGTAATAAACAATTTTCGTTATTACGAACATTGCTACAAATGCGATTTTCAGGGTTGAATATTTTATCTGGTGATGTTTTAAACGTATTTTCAGTGTAATGTATATATATATATATATATATATATATATATATATATATATATATATATATAAAGAGACTGCAAGAGATGTTCATTAAAGTTCGCAACTGAGCCGCGGTGGTGGGTCGTTGGTTACGGTGTCCATGCTGTTGATCCGAAAGACGCGAGTTTGATCCTGCAGGTCGCGGTTGATGGAGGCAAGATGCTGGATGGCCCTGTACTGTGTGATGTCAGTGCACGTCAGAGAACACCGTGCAGTCGAAATTATCCTGAGGCTTCCGCTATACTGCATATTTCATAACTTGGGCAGCTTTGGCGCGTGAAACCCCTTAAGCCAACGAGCCAAAATTTGGGACTAAACAGCAGTTGCATAGCGAGAAATGTATTTCAAGTGGTGTTATATGCCACCCGTAAAAAATAAATGAATAAATAAAGAAGCATCGGTTGTGGCCAAGAATGTGTTTAGAATGAATTATGAATGCTTTAAAGGGCTATACGATTGAATGATTTGTGGGGTTTAACGTCCCAAAACCACCATAAGATTATGAGACGCCGTAGTGGAGGGCTCCGGAAGTTTCAACAAACTGGGTTTTTTTAGCATGCACCCAAATCTGAGCACACGGGCCTACAACATTCACGCCTCCATCGGAAATGCAGCCGCCACAGCCGGGATTCGATTCCGTGACTTGCGGGTCAGCAGTTGAGTACCTTAGCCACTAGATCACTGCAGCGGGGCTAAAGGTCTATATGACACCCTACTACGAGAGAGCCATAAGCTGACCAACTTAATTACTGGCAAGGATTAGTTATTTATTTTTATTGATGTCATGTAAGGAGATGTTGGCGCACCGATAGGGTGCCGGCTACTCTTTATCCCGTGAAATTGTCTAATAACAGAGTTCAGTGTCCAAACGGCTACAAAGTATTGATTATAATATACCGATGTGGTGTGTAAAGTGCATGGGGAAAGCACTGCGGCAAATCACGAAGGTCTTAACCCCACCCCACTTTCGTCAGACTCTGGGACATACATTGCAAGTGTCTCCCGTTGAAATTTATGTTTCACAACATCATTTGAGCCATGCATTCTGATGCTACGCCAGGATGGGAATAATTAGCCCTAAAGTTTTGCGTTTGTGTGTGCGAGTACCGTACATTCGCGCCTTAACTCGTCGCGACCTCTGGGATCCAACAGGTGCACTAAATATGTCGTTCCATCTGCTCGATCGAATGGACGAATGGCTGCAGAGGGCGCACGTGCCGTGCGCGCGGCGCTGTGCAACGCCCTCGAAAACGCTGCGCGCACGTGTCGTGCTTCTTCATGCATTCTTTTTTTCTCGTCCACACGGGACAGGAAACTGGTTCAAGGTTTTGCATCGCCCGTGGCAGTTGCTCACCCACGCAAGCAAACGTATGCTCACACGTGGCTGCTGCTGCTGCAGATCGCTCTGTTTTAGAGTGCGTGCGAAGTTGAGCCGTAAATATCGCGCATCACCGAAGACTGTTTGCAATGCGTGCAAGTAAAGATGCCGTGGCTTCTGGTTGGTACAAATGCGTGGCTTATTCTTGCTGCCAGGAAACTATAGGCGAAGTGGCCCCGGAGAAAGAATAATGTGAACTAACAGATTACAAAGCACAGGGAGCGGGCTTACTAGTAGTAATAGTAATGTAAATGTGGGGAAAGAGAAGTGGACGAAAAGATAACTTGCTTGCCGGCAGGAACCGTACCTGCGACCTTCGAATAATGCGTCCGACGCTCTCTGCCAGGTGAGCTAAAGCGGCGGGGCGTATATGTGCTCCTAAACGTCGGAAGGTTAGTAAACGCCGCTAGTAGCCATGACGGCGAGTGTGTTAACACTCTTTTTGTACCTGTTGGCGTCATGTGCGCGTAGCAGTGGTGTAGCCAGTGAGTAGCCCACCGCGCCCGTGCTCTCCCCCCCTCCAAGAATTTTTGTTCGACACAACAAAATGGCACATGGCCACATGTGCCTGCCCCGACCCCAGTTCAGATTAAACTGCCCCCCCCCCCCCCCCCCCCCAAAAAAAAATTCTTCCTACGCCCTAGCGTGCACGTGTTCTCATTACAAGCTGCGCCCCCGCTGTGGTCTAGTGGCTAAGGTACTCGCCTGCTGAACCGCAGGTCGAGGGATCGAATCCCGGCTGCGGCAGCTGCATTTTCGATGGAGGTGAAAATGTTGTAGGCCCGTGTGCTCAGATTAGGGTGCACGTTAAAGAACCCCAGGTGGTCTAAATTTCCGGAGCCCTTACTACGGCATCTTTCATAATCATATCGTGGTTCTAGGACGTTAAACCCCACATATCAATTAATTAATTATAACGTGCTGACAGCCGAACGCACTAACTGGAGGCATCAAATCTGCCAGAACGACACCCTCGCTACCATGAGGGAAACAAATGGGGAAAGACGCACAAGGTGATAGAAAGAGCCTGTGTGTGTTTTCTCCGATAGGTCACCTAGTCCGGGTCATGGCCACGCGAAAACCATGCATTCTGTTTCTGTCGCTTTTTTTTTTTGGTGGTGGTAGTGGTTAGAAGATAAGAAAAGGCACCTAATTTCTGCAACCCGGTTGGGAGCACGGTGCAGTGCCTGCGGGGAAAGGAAAAGGGAGAAAAGTGGAAAGAAAAGAAAAGATTAAGTGAGCAGTGACACGGTCGTCATCAGCACGAGCAGCAGTCCAGAAGCAAGGGTAGGGTGGCAAGAGGCCCGTCCTCAGCGGTAGATTTTTTTTCTTCCTCCGACATTGCACGCTCGTCGCCTCTGACCACCCCTTGCCCTCTTTTCTTGTGTAGAGTGACTCCGATTTTAGTCGCTGAGCCGTACGCCCTCAGAACTCCACAAGTGTTTCAACGTCCACAGTGTTGATGTCCGACTCTGTTTAGCGGACTCGCTGGCTGGATTCCGTGCCGACCAGTTGTGCCCCTCGCGAGCTCCGACGACAGTGCAGCTCTGGCCGACTGGGTTGGTGCTACGCCACCTCCTGATGACGCCGGTCCCCTATGACAACGGCAGCGTAGCTCTGGCCGACTTGATTAGCCCTACGCCATCTCCTGTCACCGACAAGAGCTCTCGCCAGTGGTGCTCCGTCCTCGGACTCCTGAAACCGTGTCCATCTTTCCTGTCTTCTTACTTCTGTCGCTCTCTGTCCCTGCGCCTCGCTCTCTCCTCGCTCTCTCTCTCTATCTCTCTACCTTTTAATCATATCCTTTTGTTCCCTTCTCTACCCCCACCTCTCATGAGCTACTGTTGAGGTGTCCTCCCCCTGACAGACAGTTAGAGGGCTCACTTTTCTCTTCTTTAAATTTATAATTGCTGCCCCCCTCCTGTTCAGCCAGAACAGCGCAACACTACTCAGAAGAGCTCAAGCTGGGGGCACTGATGGTCGCATCCTTTAAGTTTGTGCTCAGCATGCAGAGACTCTTCTTCGGTTATATGCCCACCTACTGCGTAAACATCTCGCGACGGTTCAGCGCGAACACTTTTCAGTGACACAAAAATGTTCTTTAGTCGAGAAGTCTACCAGAAGACTCTGCTGTGATTAGGTTCATAGGTGCACACACTGTTCTCCATTAAGAGGAGGGGGGTGACGTCTCACCACCCCCGCCCTGTTTTCTTTTCAATGCAAGAAAAACAAAAACGAGTTACGCAGTGGCTGCAAACCAGAAAATGAAACCATGGCGTGCTTCCCACAGCGGCCTGCTTTTGTTTCCTTGCTCGCAGGGGATGACAGCCGGATGTAAACAGCCCTTAGAATGCAGCATATCAGTCCTCAGCCACCATTATTGTCAAAAACCTGTAAAAAAATAAACGTGTTTGTTGAATGATTAAACGATGGTTTCGATGAACAAATTTTGCTGCAGTATATTTGACCTCGGGAAAGTAAAAAAAAAAATCTAATAATTGCAGGCCGTCCGAAGAAGTGTGGAAATTGAATGCAAGTACTAAAGCAAGGTGACAAAAAGATCGGGGTAATCGATTTCGTTTTCGAAAACGGGTGAAAGGGACGAAAAATAAAGTCAGAGAAAAAAAGAAGTGTGGAAGCTAGGGCTAGTGGGACGCCCACGACCTTAGTTAAGCTTTTTTGTCAGCGCGGTACATAGAAGAAAACGTGACACAGCCGTAAAGATATGGCGCCTACCTTGCTCTTTGCGTTATGTCGTGTTCCCTTTTCATATGTACCACGCTAATACAAGCTTATTTCAAGGAAACAAATAAATGCGACAATGCAGATTCATAAAGGCGTAAAAAGAGAAATACAGAAAAAAATCAGAAGCGATACAAAATGCTAACGATACGAAAAAACACAGCACTTTACTATTTGGTGTGCTAGATGGTTGAGGACACACACACACACACACACACACACGCGCGCACACACACACACACACACACACACACACACACACACACACACACGTGCGCGCGCACACACACACACCACACACACACACACACACACACACACATGAGCATAAATATTCGTAACGGGGGGAGGGTAGAAAGCGTCGTACTGCAATAAAGGCCTGGGAATCGCCACGTCTTAATGAAATAGCAGGATATTGGCGGAACATGTAATTACGGTGGTCGGCTGCCAACCCTAAGGACACGGGTTCGATCCCAGGCACGGCGGTCGCTTTTCGACGGGACGGAAATGGTAGAGGCCTGTGCAGTGTTAAAATAACACCCGATGGTCGAATTTTCCGGAGCCCTCCATCACACGGTGCCTCTCATGATCATATTGCGGTTTTAGGGACGTAAGACCCCAGATAGTCTTCTTCTTCTCAGTCTTGTTGTTGTTGTTGTTGTTGTTGTTGTTAACTGTTCATAGATTAATATAAACATTTAGAATATTCGTGACAAGAAAAAGCACGAAAGAGATTGAACCGTAATCGTTGAAGGCGCAGCTAATAATAGAAGCTTTTCTTTGAACGACTCTGTGGTAGAGGTAAAGGTTTGCATATCAAGAAATAAATAAGGTGAGTCAAAAGGCGAAAAATGAAGCAGGCCATTGGGGGGAAGAGAACAAAAAGCGAAGCTTTACGTCTGGGTGCGTATCTCACGACTTACTTTCTTTTTAGGAACGAAAACTCCTTATAGCGGCACCCGTTCGTCCCCCGTAGTATGTAACAAGTATAACATTTTGACCTTCAAGGTGGTGCCGGTGAAAGACTTCTTCTGTGCGTTGTTGAACAATAAAAGATAGTGCTCAATGTACATGTCAATGGCTGCTAATGGGGAATGAGAGACAGGAGCATTCGGCTTTTAGTTAACGCGCAGGCTGCGATCACCATTAGCAGCCATTGGCATGTACATTGAGCCCTATCTGACAAGAAAGTGTTGCTACGTTATACTCGCCGGGTGTAACCTCCTTAGCTTTAGAAAGGTTTAGCGAGCTTTGAGCCGCAGTGCCATGAATACAATAAACTTGTATATACCATGAATGAACTCGAGGTGGTTAAATATGGCAAGTAGATACGAAGCGCAAGCCAAAAAAATAAAAGCCGAATTCTCCGCGTCTCATTTTTCATTATCAACCATTGGCATGCACATTGAGCACTATCTGACTGAAAAAGTTTGCTACGTCATACTCGCTGGGCGTAACCTCCTTGGTTTTCGAAAGGTTTAGCGAGCGTTCGGCCGCAGTGCCATGAATACAGTGAACTAGTATATACCATGAACTCGAGGTGGTTAAAGGTGGGAAGTGGACCCGAAGCACAAGCCGTAAGAAAGTGTGCGTGTGCCACCTCTCGTTTAGTCCTTGGAATGTCCGCTGGGTGGCGGTGCTTCTATATGGGAAATATATGATGAAAAGATGCGAGATGGTGGTACTTGGAGTGTTGAATAGATGGGACACATAGACAGATGCATTGATGGACGCATGAACGGACGCAGGGGCGGCTGCATGGACGAACGCAGGGACGGGCGCATGAACAGACGCACGCACGGACGGGCTGATGGACGCATGGACGGTCACACTGACGGACGCACGGACGGACGGAAGCAAGAGCGAATGGACGGACGAATTCTTCGCCCCACTCTCCATCATCCACTCCGTGGTTATGCTGCCATTTTTTTTCTCTCATTCTTGCTTTCGTGCTTCTTTTCCTTCATTTTTCCTTTCTTTATTTATTTCGTCCTTTCTCGTTGCGCAATACTCTCTCCCAATCGGGCCCTCCCTCTATGCCTGGAATCGTGCTTTCGTCCACGTGCTTAGCAGTGCCACACCTCAGTCCCTGCGGGCAACGTAGACGATCATGCATGCATATACAGGCTACAATGAAACGTGGCGATGTGAAGTGACAAATGCACTTGATAAAAGACAACATTGTCGTATCAGGAACGGCTCATTGCTTTTATGGCCACGATCAAGACAAAAACAGCTGTTGAAAAACGGCGCATACAAAATATTATGTGACCATCGCACCTTTGAGGGCCGCATGCCTGTTGTACTCTCTTGAGTCTGGAATTGCAGTTCTCCTTCAGAAACGCCCCCAATTCGGGTGGCAAACAGTGTTGTATTCTTTCTGTACTACACGGGACGGCTTACTGCTCTCCCATAGTTGAGTATCAAGCGCTCAAAATCGTTCAACATTTTTTTTAAACCCACGGGACGGCTTTCTGCTGTCCCATAGTTGAGTACATCGTACTCTGAATCGTTGACAACTTTTTCTAAACCGACAATCCTACAACCACTTCTTCTCAACGCAGTTGGAATGAACGGGACGGCTCTATGCTCTCCCATAGTAGAGTACCTAGTACTCTAAATCGTCAACCACTTTTTTAAGTGAGAATGCACTTCATAAGTGACCCTAAACCCGCGGTGCGCCCCCTCCTCTCCCCTAGCAACGGCGCGGGGAGCGGACAGAGGCGTCTGTAGCAACGGCGACGTCACGCACCCCGGGATTGCGCGTGCAGCGCCGGTTGAAGACAAGGCAGCTCGGCGAAGGGCCCATGATGCCGAGCGCAAGCGGGCCACGGATCCCGAACTCCGCGCGCGGGAGGCCGATGGGCGACGTAAACGGCGCATCGCCTGCGGTGATGAACTTCAGGCCGGCGGCGAAACGCCGAACGAAAGCGGATGAAACGAGCCGAGCCCCCCGATCTGGCGGGGGGGACGCGCGATTTGTGAGCGAGCGCGGGTCCTGGAGTTTGCTCGTCCAGACGCGCGCTTCAAGCGCGACATTGTGGGTCGCAGCTTCGGTCACAGCTGCGCCGTGTGCGACCGGCTGTGGTTCGATAACAACCTGAGCTGCATTTCCGGCGTGAAGAACGAGACCAACAGGTTGAACGCGTTGCGGGTTCTTCGGAACGAGTTCGGAAGACGGTCGGGCGTACACAGATGCGACGACATGGACACGCAAGACCCGCGTCTGGCTCCCTTCGGTGCGTTCCGGGTGTGTGCGTCTTGCCGAGAGTCCCTGCTGGCCGGGCGGGTTCCGCCATTGAGCAAGAGCCACGGCTACGCCTACCCGCCTCGTCTCGCGGACCTCCCGATCTGAATCCGGTGGAAGAGCGCCTCATCTCGCCTCGACTCCCCTTCATGACCATCCGGTGGCTGACGCGGGGCAACGGTCAGTACGGCATTAAGGGACAGATCGTGAACGTGCCCATCGACGTTCCGAGCGTAATAAAAAAAAATGGCAGCATATCCACGGAGTGAATGATGGAAGAGGGGGCGAAGCATCCGTCCGTTCATTTGTTCTTGCTTCCGTCCGTCCATGCGTCCGTCTGTGTGACCGTCCGTGCGTGCGTCTGTTCGTGCGTCCGCACGTCTATCTGTGCGTCCGTCCCTGCGTTCGTCCATGCATCCGCTCCTGCGTCCGTCCATGCATCTGTCTGTGCGTCCGTTCGTCCATCTATTCAACACTGAAGTAACACCACCTCGCATCTTTTCGTCATCTATTCCTCATATAGAAGCACCGCAATCCAGCGGACATTCCAAGGACTTAACGAGAGGTGGCACACGCACACTTTCTTACGGCTTGCGCTTCGTGTCTACTTCCCACCTTTAACCACCTCGAGTACATGGTATATACTAGTTCACTGTATTCATGGCACTGCGGCCCGACGCTCGCTAAACCTTTCTAAAACCAAAGAGGTTACGCTCAGTGAGTATAACGTAGCAACCTTTTCCTGTCAGATAGTGCTCAATGTACATGCCAATGGCTGCTAATGGGGAATGAGAAACAAGAGAATTCGGCTTTTAGTTAACGCGCACGCTGCGAATTTTCTTTGTTCAACAACGCACAGGAGAAACCTCCCACCAGCACCACCTTGCAGGTCAAAACGTAAGACTGGTTACACACTACGACTACTACGAGGGACGAATGGGTGCCTCTTTAGGGAGCTTCGCCCATAAAACACAAAAACTTCATTATAGTGCGAACTTACTCTCACATATGCGCGTAAACTGACCAAGATTTCCCGGGAGGGTCTAATGGTTCCTGGGAATCGTAACGTGATCACACGGGGGAGTTTACGTTAACTCACTGGCGAATGCCAACGGATTTTAACTTCACTCCCCTTCATAGCATCACCCCGTGCATTCTCACTTAACCATGTTCACCCTCGGGGAAATGCTTGGCAGTTTTTTCTGCACACACTTGGTTGGCTGGGGACGGGTTACTGCTCTTCCATAGTTGAGTACCAAGTATTCGAAATCGTTAAGCATTTTTAATGACGATAGTCTTCCTTGGGGACCTTCGACGTAAAAACTTTGGTCTGTCTGTCTGTAGAGGGTGCTGAGGTGTGTAGTCGCACCTCACATGGGCTCCTGCTCTTATTGCTATTTTCTGTGCAACCTTGCCTGGACACTGCTCGCGTTTGGTGACCTGGGATTGCTCACGTTGCAGGGCGTCGTTTGACACCAGACTCATCGCAGTGAGTGTACTTTTTTTACTAGATATTGAACTCTAAACATATTATGCCTGTTCACTGGGACGCAACATCGCCAAGGAATTTAGAGGCCGCGCTGCACGCGAACGCCGCTGTGGCACGAGGATGGGCCTGCGAAACGAGCTGGACGCCAGCGTCTCGTAGGTGCACGCTGCTCGCGCAACACGCAGCGTCTGAGGTAAAGAGCTCTCATGTAAACGCAGACGTCTAACCCACGTCAAGAAAACCCGAGTACGATGCAAGTGGACAACACGGAGGGTAACTCAAGAACGGCATCACAACGGGCGTTTGATTAAAATAGTGGCAAAACGACAGGCAAAGCCCACATTGAGTGGCTTCAAGCTGGCCGTAAAGGCAGGTCAGCCAAAGAAGACAAGTCAGCCGAAGCTAAGCAACCTGTGAAGCCAGACGCCGAATCTCGACCGCAACGTCAACGCAGCACTAGGATGCGGCCATTCGCTACTGATGACTTCAAAATTAAATTCCGCCCGAAACCAGGACTAGATATTTCAAAACACTCATCGAGGTTACACATGCCATCGGAAGATCCAGTGGCTTGGCAGCAGGACTTCTATGACCATGTGCGAGTGCAGGTGCAGAAAGTAGAGAATATGATCATCGCAAGCACAGCAAGTACTCAACGAGCTTCCAAACTGCAAAGTATAAATTCTATACAGCTCGGTGGAGTAATATATCAAGTAAATCCGCACATTCGACACCCCGATGATGTGTGCGCACACCCGTCTCAGGGCCACGCGCTTTGTTTTCCAAAAAAAAAAAAAACTGCCAGATGGCACTCATGTCTCACGTGTGATAGAGCCACTGGAAAAATTTTCGAAATTTTTTCCAGTGACTCTAACGTGTGACGTGGCTTGATGCGCTCGTTCGCCTCCGCTGCACGATCGGGGCACTCGCCTCCGGAACACCATTCGCCTATTTTCTTGCGCAGAACATCAAATAAACGTTTTGTTCACTCTCTCTACACGCAGTACTATCGTCTTTCGACGACATTTGCAGATTACATGCAGATACGGGGCCAATTTTTTTTTCTAAACAGACAATCTGCTTGTTCAAGTTGCTCATATGACTTCATGAAATGTGAGGCCCACGGGACGGCTTCACGCTCTCTCATTGTAGAGTACCTCGTACACTAAATCATTAAAAACTTTTTCTAAACACAGACAACATGCTTTCATTGTGTAGCTGAACTTTCCAGCACGTGGGACGGCTTTCAGCTCCCTCATAGTACTGTACCAAGTACCGTGAATCGTTAACCACTTCTTCTAAACACAGGCACTCAGATGTTTAAACCGGAGACCGACTCCGTGGTCCACGGGACGGCTTTAAGCTCTCCCATTGTGGAGTACATTGTACTCTCAATCGTTGCCCACTTCTTCTAAACACACTCAGTGTTACACTCCAAGTAATAAATGTAGGGAAGCGTTGTTTTGTGTGAGTGTTAGTTGTTAAAGTTAATGAGCATGTAACAAGCTAATTATTATTCTATACCTGCAGTGAGCTTTAGTACTTCCATAAAAATGAATCCATTATTAGGTCCGGCAACGCATGCACAGTAAGTTTTTGATTGTATTTGTTTCGAACGATGAAAAACAAATACTTTTCACGTTGGTCCTGGAACGTGTCACGTCGAACGTAATGGTGTATCCAGCAAAGTGATACTCTGCAGCAATACGCTACACTAATCAAGTTAAATCATCACCAGTTGTCCACTCAGGAGGCCCTCACGAATGTGCACACCAAGTTTCAAGTCATTTGATGGAACACAGTGTGCGTGACACGCCATTTAAGTTGGCTGCGTACATAAGCACACATGCACCGTGACTGAAAGGGTATCTCGCCGTCAGCGAGTTTCCCACGCATGACACCGGCCACCTAGATCTGCGAGTCATTCCTGGTTAAATACGACAAGAAGATTTCGTCGAAAACTCTCCGGTAAAATTCTTGGCTATTTACATTTATTCGATGAAGTCCGCTTTTTAAAACACTTTTTTCAACGTTCAGAAGGCATTTTAAAAGTCTGACAGTGACCAGAACAAAAAAGCGTACCTCGATCAGCGGTAGCAACCTCGTAAAGAATGCTTGCACCCATTACAACAAGCTTTAGAGCTGTAATACGAACATACGTGAAGGTGTTTTGTATTCGAGTATTTCTGCTTGCGTCATAACTTCACTTCGTAGCCGTTTTGCCGGACTGCGTATGCCACTATGTCAGACTTGTCTCGCCGCCCTGCTTCCAAGCATTGCGATATCAGCATATAGTAATCATCATCGTCATCATCGACCCAATGCTCCACAACAGTGTCGACGTCCTCATGACTTCCTCGGCGGCTGCCCGGTGTATCTGTGAGCTGCCATAACGAGCGACCTTCGCTCGGCGGCTGCTGCACACACTCTCAGAGGAGTTGTCCCACGCCTCCGTAAGGTGTATACCGTGAAGCCCGGAAAAACCCGGATGGTCTGCCGCGTGTTGTCAACAAACAGATCAGACGGGCGTTGCTGCGGGCGTTCGACGCCGCTGCCGCACTCCTGCTTTTTATATAGCGTGTTGAGCAGACATAATAAAGATATTGGTAAAAAAAAAATGACCGAGTGTTTTTACCGGACGCCTTTCTTCCGTATATGTCCACGCTTTAGGGGCATATTTATATACAGGTTGAAAGGGCGTCAAATTTTGTTTGACGGGGAAGGGGGCGAGGAGGCGGGTGTTAAAACTTCGAAACACCCCCTCCGTTTATACAGATGTCAAGCGCAAGCTTGGAAGCCAATCTAATCTAAGAAAATTACGTTGAAATGGTATGCATAATGATCGCGCTTACGAATTTTCTTGCAATGTTTAGAGCATATTACCTAGGCGACAGCACGATGAGGACAACAAATACAATTCACGACACTTCCATGAACATATCCTGCGCTGACTGTAAACAACAAGCAAGCAAACAAGCAAGCAAGTGAACAAACAAACAAACAAACAAACAAACAAACAAACAAACAAACAAACAAACAAACAAACAAACAAACAAACAAACAAACAAACAAACAAACAAACAGACAAACAAACAAACAAACAAACAAACAAACAAACTTCCGTTTATTTCGCACAGAGCAAGAAGGTTCTTTTTGAACTGTGCCACAAGCTATGCAGAGATACTTGGTTTACACGAAAAAACAAAGTCGACACTCTTACACCGAATAGATCCGTCTCTCCCATTTTCACCTAATCAAAAGATCGATAGACCATTTGACACGCTATTGCATCGTCTACGATTAGGTGTTTCATACACACCTTACTTTTTATGCTGCATAAAAAGAAGAACGTCCACGCACTGCAACCACTGCGATCATGTCGATGCGTCATAGGAGCATATTCTTTTAGAATGTCTGCAATTTGATCAACAACGCGCTCACTGATCGATCGCTTGAACCGACTTGACAGTCGACCATTCACAATTACAAAAATACTTGGACCGTGGCCGCATTCGGATAATCCCTGAAGGCGCGCAGTGAATGCCCTCCACGATTTTTTAATGAACACAAATCTAATGAACTGTTTTTAGTTTATACCATACCTTGCTGTTATCTGTACGGACTGTATCCGCAATGTGATCCCGATATATTAACTGGACTATGGCCATGCATGCTGTGCTTATTCATGCATTATGTGCCCTATAATATATATAGTATTGTAAATATTGCCTTCGATTAGTTTTTCTTATTTTATTCTTAATTTTGCTTTTTGTGTGTTTATATTGTACATTACTGTTGTGAAGTTGGGATAGTCAACTCTAACTCAGCCTACCTTCCCATGTTCCACCAAATCAAAAAAAAAAAAAAAAAAAAACTAAGCACGTGTACCAACTAGACCGAAACGCATCGTTGACATCTTTCAAAGACGATTCAATTACCAAAAAAAAACAACAAAAAAGCAGATTACACGTACCTTGGGAATCGATGCTATGCGAAGCATGCGAATGGAAGTTGAATGATTTTTTTTTTTTTCATTGAGTGAGACGTTATGAAGTAGCACTAAATATATTACAAACGCCATGATTAGCAATATATATGAACTCATTTGCCACGTATTTTTATTCCAATTACGCAATTGTCGTAGTGTACAATTGAGAATAATGCTAGGGCATGAAAGAACGAAAAGCAATGGTAAAAATTTTATATAACACCAGCGTATATGCTTGGGAAAGCATAGACTATAAGAATAAACAAAGATTTCTTTCGACTCTTCTTTTGTTCCGTAAACGACACTCGCATACAACTCTCAATAAGGAAAGACGTTATTTCTCTTTCGGAGAGTCGTGCGCCTCACGACTTTCCGAAAGGGAGTTATAGCATGCCTCTTTAAAGAAGATTACATGTATGAGAGACATATAGGTTTTAAAAGAGAGCCAAATTACTTTTTTCTTTTTTAAATTGTACATTGTTATGCCACAGGCATGATCCTCGTTCGGGAGCGCTTCTTTTCACGAGAACGAGCGTAGTTCAGGCGAACTCCCCCCTTCCCCCAGCGCCACCTTCCACGCAGAAGGCCGCACGGTGCAGTTCCTGGCAAAGCGTCACCTCCTCCGCCGAGCCACCATGCTGTTCCGGGGAAAGCTTCACCTTCTCCACCAGGACCAGGAACTCGTCTAGCAGAAGAGACGAAAACGTTATTTAAGGCCATGCCGGCCTCACGTTTAAAAGGGATTTTGCCCCAGACGACAGTTGTCGTGCTGGCCGGCTCTGTACGAACTATTCCTTCCTGTTGGTGTTTTCAAAACTGATTGCCTCCCTATTTCGCCTCCGGGCGAAGGCTTCGGCTAACGCTGCCATCGCAACAAAGAGGGACTCCTAACAGTGGTGGAAGCGGTGGGATGCCATCAAACCTACATTCATAACATCCATATATTCTATATTTCAGTGAATGGGAGCTCGTGTATATACGAAGTGTAAATAAGATCGTGAAATCACTTTGGGAGTCTGCCCAGATGGGTAAAAGCGGAAAGTATTCTTTTTGTGCACATTCCTGGTATAGTGTCGCAGTTTTGCCAAACATGGCAGCAGTTATGCAAAAACGTGAGTCAACTGCTGAGAACGAGCTGACGCACACATTTCGCTTGATTATCATCGAACGAAGATGCGATTTGGTTTTCGTGAACATCTATAGTGACTCTCATCAGTCGCAGAATGCTGCATTTGCTCCACTGCGAGAAAAGCCACTGCACGTGGCTTTTCTCGATGACGGCCATTCACTATCTTATTACAGCAGATCTGTTAAGGCCGATGTTTGCTGTGGGAAAATTATCACCATCATTAATGACATCATCAATGACAGCCCGAGCATTTCTGTATAGAGGGTCAACAAGGACAGCTAAAAGGTGCCCACCAACATTGTTGTGACTATTGCACCATGATTGTGATCCAGCCTTGTGAAACTTAGTACTAGCTGCGCTACCTTTTGGGGCGAAGCTCCTTAAAGCGGCACCTGTTCGTTCCTCGTAGTAGTCGTAGTGTGTAACCAGTCTTACATTTTGACCTCCAAGGTGGTGCCGGTGTGAGATTTCTTCTGTGCGTTGTTGAACAATAAAAAATTCGCAGCGTGCGCGTTAACTAAAAGCCGAATTCTCTTGTCTCTTTTTCCCCCTTAGCAGCCATTGGCATGTACATTGAGCACTATCTGACAAGAAAGGGTTGCTACGTTATACTCGCTGTGCATAACCTCCTTGGTTTTAGAAAGGTTTAGCGAGTGTTGGGCAGCAGTGCCATGAATACAGTGAACTAGTATATACCATGAACTCGAGGTGGTTAAAGGTGGGAAGTAGACACGAAGCGCAAGCCGTAAGAAAGTGTGCGTGTGCCACCTCTCCTTTAGTCCTTGGAATGTCCGCTGCATGGCGGTGCTTCTATATGGGGAATATATGATGGAAAGATGCGAGATGGTGGTGCTTGAAGTGTTGAATAGATGGACGAACGTACACACAGACAGACTCATGGACGGACTCACGGATGGCTGCACCGACGGATGGACGCATGGACGGACGCAGGGGTGGATGCATGGACGAACGCAGGGACGGACGCACAGATGAACGTGCGGACGCACGAACAGACGCACACACGGACGGTCCCAGACGGACGCATGGACGGACGGAAGCAAGAACAAATGGACGAACGGATGCTTCGCCCCACACTCCATCATTCACTCCGTGGATATGCTGCCATTTTTTTTCCTTCTTTTACTAGTTCTCGTGGTGTGAAAGTTCTTGCATCGCGTCAAGTTTTTTTTTTTCATCTTCAGCTTGAAGGCATACTAATTGTCATGGTAACATCCGGAGAAGGTGCAAAATGGGGGCTGATAATTTTCCCCTCTCGCTTCTCCTCGCCGCTCTGCTGCTGGCCCCGCTGCCCTTTGCGTCGCCCTATGGTCCCTAGAAATTTTTGCTAGTCTGCCATCCGCGCGCCTACTCTTTGGGGAGGCGTGTCCGCGCCTCCCGAACGAGAGCGGCCGCCGGCCGGCCTGTGCGCCTGTGTCGCGCGCTACGGCCGCGGAGAGCGAGCGCGCATGGGAGTTTGACGGCCAGTTAGAGTGGTGAAATCAAACGGCTCGAGGTACATCAGCTCACAATTGAAGTTGCGATAGAACTACATGATACCTTTTAATCTCGCGGCCTGAGTTTTTCGCGAATCGGGCTACGGAGCCTATTTGCGGCTGCTTACCTTCGCGAGCGAGAGCGAAGGATGAAACCGCAGCAACGAGAGTAGGCGTTTCGCTACCGCCATCAATTCAGGCTTCGGTAACAAGCTCTTCGTATTCGTAGGAACCACTTTGTTTAGCTAATCTGTTTTGTGGACTAAAACGAAGAGAGGAAGAAAACGCGCAGTTAAAATCGGCTGAAAGCGGCCTACGAATGCACCACAGCAAAGCGCCGTCCGCTGCACTGTTTTTCACGCCGACACTAGCCGGCCGCGTTCTGACTGCGTGCAGCGCCCCCGCTGCATGCATCACGGAGGAGTCCTTTCGCGGCCGGCGGACGGCAGACTAACATATCTTTCTAGGGACCATATATCGCCCGGTAGGCCAGCTAGGCCTCGCCGAGACTGGCGCGCAGCCATGCGTACGCTGTTCGGACAGTAAGACAGCAGCCGAAATCGCACTCCACACCGCCAGCGAACCATCTAGGGAACACAGGCTTCTCTACGGGACGGCGACACGTGATCCTGTGGTCATATCGGACTTTCGGAGTGGCCGGTGAAATTTTTTTTTTCGTCTGCGTATTTAGCTCCGTAGTGCGCAGTTGTTGCAACGGCTTTTCGGACTGTCTTTTCCGCCAGATTTTGTTTCGCATGTGTAGCAGTGCTTTGGCTATCATCGAACTTTTTTGTGTGTGGTTGGAACTTCGTTTTTTCTATTTGCTCTGATTGCAAAAAGCGCGGCGTACTCATACTTTAGGATTTTTAGAGGATCAGACAACATGGCAGACAAGAGCAAAACGTACAAACAGCGCTTCAGAGACTACTGACTTAAAGACGATAAGTACAAGGAGTGGCTTATGGTGATGTCCGGGGACCCCTTCAAAGCTTTTTGCAAATTGTGCAAGTGTTCTATCGAGGCGAAGAAAGCGAGCATCGATAAGCACGCCGCGTGTTCGAAACACATGGAATGTGTGCCACGCAAAGGATTTCAGCAGCCTGCTATAACTGATGTCATGCCACGTGCAATGCCAAGTCCTGTGCAACAAGCAGAAGCCACTCTTGCTCTTTTTGTTGCCGAACATTGCGCGATGAACACCACCGACCACTTGGGAGAAGCTTGCAAGCGGATTTTTCAAGATAGCAAGGTCGCGTCTAATATCAAGATTCATCGCACAAAGTGTACTAACGTGATAAAGAACGTCCTTGCACCACATTTTGAAAATTCGTTACGGGAAGATATTGCCGAACAAAAATACAGCGTTCTTATCGACGAATCGACCGATATTAGTGTCTTCAAGGTGCTCGGCATCGTCATCAGGTATTTTTCCAAGTCAAACGGCGAAATCGTTTCGACTTTCCTCACCCTGCAAGAACTTGAACAGTGCACTGCTGAAGGCATCGCCTCGGCGCCTTTGGAAGGATTGCGTTGCAAGGGTTTGAACCCGAAAAAACGTTGTTGGTATTGGAGTGGACAATGCAAACGTCATGACGGGCGTGAACAGTGGCGTCTACGCTCGACTAAGGAAAGATATTCATCATCTTGTTATGGTGCGATGCGTCTGCCATTCTCTTCAGCATGCAGTTTCGCATGCGTCGGTTACCTTGCCGCGAAACAGAATTTCTGGTGCGAGAGACATACCGATGGTTTGCTCACTCCTCGACAGGGAAACTGGAATACCAAAGCTTATACCGCGAAATGAACGACGGAGAGACACCACTTACTATACCACAAACCTGTGACACACGCTGGTTGTCAATACACACGGCAGTAAATAGGATACTTGCCCAATGGGCTGAACTGAAGGAAGTTTTTGAGAAAGCACAGAGGAAAAAAAGTTGCTACACGGCAATGATGCTGTTTGAAATGTGTAAGGTCTATTCGATTCAGCCTAGGTTCTCTGCACCTTCTGCACTTTTTCACGGTGCGCTGCACCTAGGTCCTCGATTCCCGAAGGTGCAGTGGCGCCCCCTGCACCAACGTCCTCGATTGTGGCGGGTGCAGGTAAGGTGCTGCCGCGGTGCCGCGAACCCTTGAACCTCCCGTCGCGAGGGTGCAGCATTTTGGGTGCAGCCCCACAACCTGCTACCCGCGCATGCTTGGCAGACAGCGGACGACAACGCGACCAGCAGACGACAAATATGCCGATGGTCGCGGACATCGACGGTGTCCAGACCGAAATTTTTCCCATCGTGGACGAGTTTGGAGTTATCGTCTTTGACGGCGACGCCGAACTCTACACTACCACAGGTAATTTTGGAAAAGCATGCTGGACCATTTGTCCGCTCACTGGCCCGACGGGGACATTTCTTCATTACCCTTTGTTTTTTTTTTGTGGTTGTTGTTTTGCCTTTTTCAGATGGGAGACAAGTGCGGGTAGTTTTTGTGCGTCGGGTCGTCTTGCCAATGCTGACCCGACAAACGAGCATGCCATGCCGGCTATGCCTACAACGCAGCCAACACCGCCAAACAATGCTGAGCCGACGACGCAGGCGTCCGCTGCTGCAGCTGCTGCGCTTTCTCCGGGTCGTGCGCGTCGCGACGACTCGGAAGAAGCTCTATGGAGCGGTCGGAGGACCAGATTTTTGATTGAAAAATATAAGGAGAATTTCAGAAACATCGGAAAGAAGGGAGGACTGAGGTGAGGCAGTGATGAGCACGTTGGTGATAAGCACGTGTGCATTACTCTGTTAATTTTTTTTTTGCTCACAGGAACAAAAATCCGTTGTTCCTATACATGACGGATGCCCTGAATGAGGAATTCGAGTGCTCGCTGAGTGTGCTCCAAGTGACGAATAAGTGGAAATCACTTGAAAGAGCCTATAAAAGAGCCCGAGAAAACAATCGGAAGTCCGGCAGCGGAACTGTGGAGTGTAGGTTTGAAGAGTAAGTTTTCAGTGCTTATTATATCTTCTTTCTGAGTGCGTAATTCTGTCCATAACCAACTTCTATTTCATGCGTAGAAAAAGAAAACAAAAAACTTGCACAGTGGCACGCACTTAAGTGGTTTTTCTTTTCACTCGAACCAGCTCATTGAAGCAGCCTTCTCCCTTACTGATTTTTTTTTTTCTGCAGAACAAATATGCCCTACAGTAAACCCCAATGTGCCCCCAAAAAAGTTATCATGCAAAACAACCTACATGCTACAAAAAAGCTGTTAGGAGTTTCAAAAATGTTTTTGAAAACCCCAATTTTTTGTTTTTAAAGTGACAGGGCTTGTGCAAAAAATAATTTTAGTTAGCAATCATGCATCTCTTTCTCTCATTTCTTTGCACTACATGCAACCAGTCGCCCAAAGTCACATTACGCTAAAGCATTAGGAAAGTCTGAGTCTCTAGCAAGTCTGGAGCTTCAGCTATTTTTATCATCCTTGTTATGGGAACTGTAGACAGGCGATTGCACCACTGTAGGGTGCACTTATGGTTCCTACAAGTCGTGTGGTCCGGCCATAATTTGTTTGTATTCCATTATGCACTAGTAGCACTGCTTTGTTTGCACACGTCAGCCCAGAGATCCTCTGTTGCACTATTTGCCGGTTATGGATGCAATAATAAACCGAACTGGCTGATTTCCCATTGTCTTTCTCCTGCCTTAACATGAAAGATAATTGAAAGAGAATGATGCTGAAGCTAAAGTTTAAGAGGGCTTGTCTTTCCTCTTGTGATAACTTTGGCTCAAGCGACATTTCCTGTTCAACAGATCACATCATTGCAAGCCTCTATCTTCTCCTAAACTTCTTTATAGTGCGAGTGGAAGTGGTGACTGGAAGGCACATTGCCATGTACATACTAATGCGTTGATGCCAATTGCATTCAATTTTCAGAGAGATGGCAGACATCATGGATAAGCAACACCATGTCAGCCCAATCGTGACTTATACACAGGGGTGCAAAATGGTCCGAGAGGACAAGGAAACGTAAGTTTGGTCATCAAAGAGAGGTAAAAGCACCACTACTATATCATATATTTTTTCACAGAGAACCAGAGGCTCGAGTGCAAGCTGCAGCCCCAGCCTGCCAGGAGTCGAGTGCTGAGTAAACAGCAGAAGTGCAGAAGCGTAAGGCGAAAGATCCGCCTTTGGTGCAGCTGCTGAGAACGCTTGAAGAGATTGAAAAAAACAGGGCTGCTCGACACACAGAAAAAATGGCCCTGCTGGAACGTTTTGTGACAGCGTATGAAGCAAAAAAATAAACTTCTTGTTCTCATGAAGTCTCGTTTTATGGCATTGGTACAAATCACATAGGAAGGTGAAAATCGGAGGAGCAAAGCGTGTGAAACACACGATTTCAAGTCTTGACGGCAATGTTCTTGCGTAGCAGTTCACACAAGTATGCAAAACATTTAAAAGTCTCCTCAGCATTGTGTGTCAGCAATGTTCTTGCCAAGTAATTCCAAGCATGTAAAACACTTAATCTGGTCTCAGCACTGTGTGTCGGCAAAAGCAGTTCACACAAGTATGCAAAACATTTAAAAGTCTCCTCAGCACTTTGTGTCGGCAATGTTCTTGCAAAGTAGTTCACAAAAGCATGTAAAACACTTAATCTGGTCTCAGCACTGCGTGTCGGCAAAAGCAGTTCACACAAGTATGCAAAACATTTAAAAGTCTCAGCACTGTGTGTCGGCAATGTTCTTGCAAAGTAGTTCACACAAGCATGTAAAACACTGAACCTGAAGTCTCAGCACTGCGTTTCGGCAATGTTCTTGCGTCGGCGTTTACACATCTCTCTAACAGCTGCAGTGCTTGTGATGGCTCCATCGTTGTCATTTTCAATGTCGTCTTCCCTCGGTAAATCCTCGAAGTTGCTCAATGTGTCGCGACTTCTGCTACATAAATTGTGTAGCACACATGCTGCTGTGACAATGAGGCAACACTGATCAATGGTGTCTGCATCCACAAGAGATAACCGCCTGAAGCGCTGCTTCAAAATGCCAAAGGCATGTTCTATAGCTACGCGTTGCTGGCTGAGCCTCTTATTAAACTTTCGCTTGTAGCGCTCAAACGTGGCCCTGTTGTTCTTGTATGGAGGCATTAGCCATGGAAGGAGCGAGTACGCTGCGTCCCCTAGTAAATAATCGCCGGCACACTTAGATTCTGCAGTGCCGTAGAAGGGGCTCTCTCTCTCAGCACACGTGCGTCGTGTACGCTGCCAGGGTAACCAACAAAAATGTCAGTGAAACGGCTGTTTGCATCGCAGATTCCTTGAAGAATGATTGAAGGAATTTTTTTTCTATTGTAGTAGGATGCCGGTGATTCATTCTGGTGCGGAATCTCTATGTGGCAACCATCAATACACCCAATAGTGTTCCTCGGACCTTTACCGTCGCTCCTAGCAGCAAAGCCTGCTTTGATATTTGCCCGCTCTTGATCGCTGGGCCAAGCAATCACTTCATCACTGATGCTAAAGAGAAAGTCAAGAACCCGTTTCAAGCACAAAGACACGGATGACTCGGAGACATCAAAGGTATCGGCGATTCTATACATACTATTCTGCGTGCCCAAGTAGCTGAGAGAAATCAGGCAAGTTTTCTCCGCTGGGATTTGGGGGCGTCCTCCCCGCGGCCTAGGAAAAAAGGGCGACGACTTGAAGCGCCCCACGAGTGTTTCGAACGTCTCTCTTGACAGCCGAAACAGGCGCTTGAATTCGTAGTCAAAATAACGGGCCACAACTTCCTCGTAGTATCTAGGTGTGCGGTTACGATCGCTGCGGACCAATTGGGCACCAATTTGACACAACACTGCGTCGAGTTCCTCATCTTCACTGTCAGATTCAACCAATTCCATGGCGATGTGGAGTTCCTCCATGTTAACAAATCACGTGCAAATCCTCGCACACAACTGACAACCGCTTGCCGGTGCGTGCTAAGCCCCGTACTGCCCGTACCGTAGCAGACGAAAGGCTTTGCACTGCACCTCAACATTCGATTGACATTTTAGCGGTGGCGCTGCTGATGCATTGCATTTGCACCCCGAAACGGGTGCCGAGAAACCTGCGACACTGCTGCACCAGGTGCCGGCACCGGCTGCACCTTTTTGTATACGGTTCCGTGCACTTTTCCTGAATCGAATAGACCTTATGAATGGCCTGCCTGGCTTGACGCCGCTTTGTCGCATGAGACATGAGGCTGAGCATACCCTGATTTCTTCAGAGTCAGTGCTCCCAGAGATGCACCAAGAGCGGCGACAACAGAGAAATCGTTCTTCTAGTTATCCCAGGTCGTCGGCACCCCTCCGTAAAACCCTTTGGACACGCCTGACCGACTGACGGATTAGGAAGAGTTGTTGGCCGTCGAGGGGGCTTGCTTTGTAGTCAAGGTGCCCCGGGCACAAGGCCCAGCGTCTGACAACCGTCTACGGATTCATTTCCCGCGTTCTCCGTGGCGCATTGATGCCGCTGTTTCCACAAGTTGTGGTCTTCCTGGCGCCGCATAGCCATCACTGCAACAGACTGCGAAATTGACTTCCACGTAAGACTCAGCGTTTTCGTGCTGGGCTGTGTCGTCCGTGGTGTGCAATGTTTTCTCACTCGCCATCGGTTGAACTGGGCGTGCCTCTTTCCCCTTTCGTGGGTTAGGAAGGAGGCGGTGTTTCACCTTCCCTTTTGGGGGCGAAGGTGAATATGACAATTTTCATTGGACTGTTCTGGCCTCCATTGTTTCACTGCAGGGAATCCTGGGAAGGCCAGGCCGTAAAATTCAAGCGCCGAGGCGCTCCCAACAAGCTCACACAAGCTCGCAGAAGCTCCCATCATGCTTCCGTCGAGAGCTTCCATGATGCTGCTCTCATCATGTAATAACACGCTACCTGTATATAATGTAATTAAAAGTTACTGTTAACAGCCCCGGGCTCCTCTCCTCGACATCTCCCCGAGACTCTGGCTGGCTCCGGTCCTCTGGGGTAGAACCCCAATTACACCAGTGGCACTTGTTAGCTTGTTTGTTTGTAGCCTGGAAAGCATGGCACATACTCACTCTTGGGGATTGGCCAAGAAAACATATAGTGTTCTATGAATGGTAGCAGCTCTATCGCTTACCAAAAAATTTACAAAAAAGAAGACATGAAAAAAAAAAGTATTCAGAAAGTGAGAAACAAAAAAAAGCAAAATAAAGCATTGTTATAATAACGATAATCTCATTTTTGGAGCCGATCAAACAGACTGCTGTCCTCCTCCTCATACTACTACTATTATTATTATTATTATTATTATTATTATTATTATTATTATTATTATTATTATTATTATTATTACTTACCACTTTAGCATTATTTCTAATTACGAGATGTTTTATTTAGGGCATCAAGCGTGTAAGCTATTGTATCATGCTCATTTGCTGCTGGACTCTGTAGTGCAATACTGTGATGCATTTAGTTGTATATCGCGATTTGTTTTAAAAGATATGCTGCACTAGGCATACTACTATGCGGTAGCTCTGAAGCCATAGCTGGGTTGCTCTCGCCATAAAGTTTCCCATAGTAACCTTAGGTATTACACTCTTATTTTTTTTTTCGGATGCCGTCATCAGTGCACGGTAGCGCCCTCTCGGCGCGTTGCCATAATATTAGTTAAAAAGAAAAGAGCTGCATAAATTTCACAAATTTCGTTCTCTGATTTTATTCATTTTGTTATCACGCCATGTAATCGATCTTTGTGAAAGCAACGAAATTTGAACGCTATCCAGGTACACTCTAATTGCCACGGTCGCTCTCATTAGCGCGCCATTCGGTTCTCATTATCATCCTGATATCTACAACTTAACGAGCGCATAACGTCAATTTGCAAGTGCCCAGGAAGGAGTGACAATAGAAAGGAACCTTTCTCGGAGTCGGCCTATTGACAACGTCTGATCCTTGGCTTCAGTCCACAAACTTTATTACTCATAACGTAACACTTGAAATTACCCGCCTAAAGTTAAGCTTTTTGGCTACGTGTACGCACAACTAGCATTACGCATTCTCTTATAATCAAGGGTTCTCATAGTAAACTAAACATTACCGCATATACTTGAAATGAATAATGGAATAGCTGTTAGCCTTATCTACTCGAAGCTCAAGCACGCTGACTCTGGAACGGAATTCACAATTACTAACAGTCGAATTGTCTGAATGCATGAGGACGCTGAAATATTGTTTCATTTTTAAATTACAAGTAAGTTGACTATTGAAATAAAAGTTGTAATAAGGCTGGTGGAGCAAAACTCGGACAACAGCCAAAACGCGAAGAGGGGTAGAGTTAGAATATAGTTAATGTAATGAATTTAATCAAAATCGTTACCTTACATACTCTTAGGTTTGTTAGAAGACACAAATGTCTTCATAAGGCCTGCAGTGCCATTCGAAAATTTCGATAAAACGAGATATTTTTACGCTTTCGCAGACATGCTTTAGCCGAAATGAAATTTGTTATGCGAGAATCCCCCGATAAGTAGGCGATCTTCTGCGACTCCGAGGCGGCCATTCAATGTGTGTGAAGTCTACGACGCGGGAACACCATCAGCTGGTGTCTGAAATCAATGAAATCAATCACCAAACGAGGACATGACATAGTCTTTCAATGGCTGTCGGATCACTGTGGAATCACTGGTAACCATCTCGCCGACAACGCCGCCCGATGTGCCCACGACGGAGCGCCCACATTGTTCATGCCCCTGCCAAGGGTTGACGCTGCAAGAGAACTTCGCCACACCATGCATAATGCCACACTTAGGCACTGTAATCTTCCCCTGAACTCCGCTCGATGCCCATTTACAGCTGCCATTAAAGACTTCGCGACGGGACGCTACAATGATGTGTCGGTTGTTGCCACTGCCATTGCGTATAGAAACTCTCGACCATGTCCTGTGCCATTGTCCTAAATTCGAACAAGATCACCGGACTCTTCAGTGTGCCTTAAGGAGACTCGATGATCGACCATTTACTCAGGAGGAGATATTGGGCGCATAGCCTTCAAGTACATCAGCCTAGAAAGCCACACGAGCCATTATACAATTATCTAGGGCATCATCGCTGAGCAACACTGCCTATGAAACTCTTCACTGTGTGTGCGGTGTGTGCGTGGTGTGCGATGTTCATCGCATCCTCTCTCTTTTTCTCTTTTACTCCCCTCTCCCAACGTGTAGGATAGCAAACTGGATTTAATCTAGTCAACCTCCCCCCTTTCTTATATTCTTTCTCTCTCTCTTCTTCACAGACACGATTTTCGCTTCCGAATAGAATCAGCGAACGGGTAATCTTAAAAATGGATCACTGTTATAAATTTCGGCAGATAAGAAAAATGAAAATTTCGAGAAATAGAAATTGAAGGTAATGCCTTCTTAGCCGACTATTTTTTCATTGTGTAAGTTTGTCCTACGGCATCAATACATATTACACAAAATTGTGCAGATGGTTTTCCTCCATAACGTCTAGGAGGTACCTGTGGTTTGGACCGTAAATCCTTTACTGCAATTCAGGCGGTGCTAGAGGCTCGTACGCCACAGATGCCTTCGACGAGCCGCTTGGAGACCAGGTGCATGTCCATAAAAGGTGGTTAAGGTTGGCTTCCCGCAGCAGCGCTGGTCGAAATGGACAGCTTGAAGTTCTGTCAATGTAGCCCCACTTCGCGCGTACTGAAAGTGCCACAGCAACACTCTCGCGAAGCCTTCGGAGCGATACCTCCTCTTGACGAGTAAGTCCATTCGGGAGGCCATGACCACGAGGAGGTAAGATTTTCTTCTTTGTCAATGTCCACTGTGTCAGAAGGTGACAGCAGGAGCAAAGAGAGTATACATAATGGTTGCAGGATAGCTAGCGGTATCTGCTGTGGCAAGAGCCAGAACACTAGATTGGCGAATCCAGCACACACTCAAACTGAGCACAGATAAGCTGCAGCGTTCCAAATTTAGGAGATGCTCAGGCGGAACAATCGCCGGCCACGCAGGCCAGGCTAACCCCACCTGCTGCAACACAACCACCACCACCGCAAAGGTGAAATTGTACTGCAACACCCGCCGACGAATTCATTTTGTTCTTTTGTTTCGCATTTTCGTTCCGAGGCACGCAATACCAAGTCGTACACTCTGTAGGTCAATTTACCATTCAAACGCGAAAAAAAAAAAACATGCATAAAGCGTGATTTGCAGCACATACACTGTGTATATTTCCCTTCCAGGAGCTAAACGAAGCTAATGACGACGGCGATCCATGACAAAAAGAATGAAAGTAATCAGAATAGTCACCGTAAAAATGCAGACACCCACGATGGTTAGTGCCACCTTTCGCAGTGAGCTCTGCTTTGTAATGACGGATCCAGGATGTCCTTATGTTGGGGGTTCCCGTGGCTGGGAGTGCAAAATTAGCATATTGAACGTGTAATGGGATGATCTAAGATCTGGAAAAAAAAAAAATAAAGAGGGAAATACGTGAAACTAAGCGAAAGGCCGACGTAAAAGTCCGTCGAGTGCGATTGTAAAGTTTGTTTGGTAATGAGAAATATGCATCTTAGGGTACAAAAATCCGAAAGTGTTGATATTTATACTTTGTGGGTTTTCCGTCCCAAAACCACGATACGATTATCAGGATCGCCGCAGTGGGGGGGGGGGGGGGGGGGGGCTCCGGGAATATCGACTAGCTCGTGCCCCGACATCGCTCAGTACACAGACCCCCTATAGAGCTAAGCCTTCACCGAAATGCGATCGCCACGGCCGGTATCGAACCCCCGAACTTCGGATCAGCATTAAGCATGAATGATCGTACTGTAACCACATAAGCAATCACTGTGTAGCCAGAATTCTTTAGATATATGTTTGGTGTAACACTTATATAAAAGGCTCTATGACTCGGGTTCTGTGTGTGTTTGTTGCATGGGCGGGTGCGTGTGTGAGTGATCGCGTCAAGTTTTCGCGCTCGAATTAACTTTTCAAAATGGCTCGGGTTGCTCGAGGGAAAGCCAGCGGTGTAAAAGAAAAATTAAATAAATCACGCGACGTCGCGCGCTTGAGTTGCTCGAGCACTCACTTGGTGTTTGTGACCTTCGCGAAAATTAAAAAAACAAAACGAAAACGCAGTTATCACGTGACCGCGTGAGCAGAACGTTCGCTTCGCCATACCGACGTTCATGAACCTAAAGAATACAAAAAAAGCAAAAGCGGCATTCACGTCATATAATGTACACGATAGCCTCACCTGATGAGTTTCGCGTTCATGTCGTTTTAGGCGAGTGCATTAGGGTCCTTGGACGTTTTAGTTTTCTTTTTAATTGAAGTGACCGGTACATTCACTTCGAAAGCTATGTACTCGTGTAACAGACCTGTCCTCTCCGGTCGCGGCCGTTCTGACGCGTTTCGGGTATGAGCAATAAGCTTCCAGTCGCAGTGCGACTCGCAGGCAAGTAGTTACGGAGAGAAACGGAGGGCGATTAACGAAGCAATAGAAGACGACTAACCGCATGCTACGCCTCCGTGGCGAAAGTGAATGAGTAATAACGCGTCCCGTTCTTACGTACAGCGGTGCTACGAAAATAGCCTGTCACGCAAGTTGAAGCAGTGAGGGACCTCCGTGCACGTGCCGACACACTGTCGGAAAACTGGTTTGCCGCGCAAAGAAATATCGCCGAGCAAATGGGGCTCGCTTGGCTGAGCCGTTGTGTGTATACATGCGTGCGATGGCTTCAGAACACTCCGAGTTGGCACGCATGCATGCAGTGACGAACAAACGAAGCGTGGACGAAGCATTTTTTTACATGCAAATAATGCGATACAGCCAGTTTAACAGGCGCTAGGTTAGAGTGCATTCAGTTATCTTTAACGAGTTCTGTTCTGTTCTAACTGTTTCGCTGTTCAGAGGTTGAGGTCCGTATTGCCTCGGCTACTCCATGTTAATGAGTTCTGCAGCAGGAAAAAATAAAACAATAATACAGAATGGTACCCAAAAATTAACAACCAGCACAATCATAACTATCTGATGTTTTGCGGGTCAAAATTACGATATGATCACGAGACCGCGTTGTAGTGGCATACTTTGCATCAAACTTGGCCACCTGAGCCTTTTTTTATTTAGCTCACCTACCTCTAAGCGGATTCCGTGCATTCTGACTGCATCGAAATGCGACCACTGCTTAGCAATTTGCAAAAATCGCGGGTTCGACCTCAGCCGTGGCTGTCACATTTCGACAGAGGCGAGATGCGACAGGGCTGTGTATTGTGCTGTGACAGTGCATGTTAAAGAACATCAGATGGTCGAAATTTCCGGAGCCGTCCACTATACGGCGTCTCTCATAATCATATGGTGGCTTTGGGACATAAAAACCTTGATATTATTATGACCACCAAATTAGACGCATCTAAATTTATGCGTTCAGCAGAACTGTTTTCGCGTACTTCTGTGGGTTTACTGACAGCTCACGGACAACCAAGTCACGGACGACTCTCATAGACAACCAACAATGCGTGGTAAAAACACACACAACACGCTTACACACACACACACACGCTTACATAAACGCGCCCTCGTTTTTCTTTTATAAGGAATGGGAACTGATGTGTACATGTGACATAAGAACAAAGAAGGAAAAAAAAAAAGAAGCGCCTCTGAATTGTGCAGTGATACCATAATCCCCCAATACTTCTTTAGAAGTATTGAATGACTATGGTGATACGTGCGCCATTCGGAATATATGTATACTTTTTTTTGCCTATCCTGTCATGTCTATTTGTATGTGTTTATCGGTACTTATATCATATTCATCACCCAACACCTGGAGTAGCATTTCAAGCATATAGCCAAGCAAGCATATCCAGTTCTTCACTAAAATATTTCTTTCTCTCTATCTCTGCGTAAGACGGTTAAAAACAAGCGTAATTCTACACAATATGATTACTACATCTATCGCTCTTACACGATCATGCTTTGAAACATACACTATATGTAATTGCATCTAAAATATTATGTTAAGGTCAAGAAGAGGATGCTTGAACTGACGCGAATGACAGGGACAAAAACTTATCAAGTACAGTAAGGGCGTCTGTCTGTTAGAGTTTTGTCCCTGTTGATCCCTCTCCGGCAATCTTTAACTCTAAAAAGGTTTGTGGAGGAACCGATAAGGGATCTTTGCTTCTTATAAAGACGGAATGCGCGCGAAAGATTGCACATGGAACGGCAAAGAGGGGCACTTTCCTCCTTGTAAAGCAAAGCACCCATTTTTTTTTTGATTAACTGCAGGAATGTTCGCGCCGTGTGCAAACGACCCATCAGTGCGTATACACAAGCCTGTTTGTTTTCAGACGGTGCCGTAGCGTAGTGTGGTGTAGTGGTTAGTGTACGCGCATGCTGAACGAGTGGTAGTGAGTTGGCATCCCGTGTGTTTGCTGCAACTTTTCATAAATTTACTTTCGAATGTGAATCTTGCGCATCGATCGTACGTTTATTCGAGTGTTGGCGGTAACGCGTTACTTTTCGCGGTAACTTAGTAATGTGCTCATTACAATTTCAGAACTGTAACGGGTAACGTGAGGTGCCACGTTACTCATTACCTTTTCATTGTGCCACCTTTCCAAAACTCGCCCCGATGAATTCCTTTGCTGCAGCGTCGGACCGCTGTCGCCTACCAGGCATTGACAAAGGAAGCATGGACGGAATCCAGTTTGAGGAATTGGAGGTGAGGGGGGGGGGTATCTTTAGCAGGCACCGATTCCCTGCGCTAACATAAGACGGTATAGCGCACTGTGGCTCGTCTTGGAAAGGCTGGCTATCCTGAGACGTTGCTGTTTGCTGTGGCCGAAAGCATCTACAGAGCTCAGGGGCACGTGTATACGACGTGCTGAAGATAATGGCGTACAGGAAAGCAAGAAAATACGCGAAAAAGTCGCGGTCATTTCTTATAAACATGGGCATTGTGCACACAGGTTGAAAAAGATCAGCTGGCACGGTGGTGTCTATGTGATTCGTTGGGCCCAACACAAGTTAGCCTCGCTCTCACAGAGGATAAGTCCGGTCACCAGACGCGAAGTTGGATACCAGGTAAGACATCGTAATCGGTTTCTGGAATGTGTGCGGGGGACGGGGGGTTAGTCTACAGAGTCCCTTTGTCGTGTGGAGCCTGCCGCATCAGCCAGACACGCAGGTTCATCAGCTTTTCCTAAAAGTGAACACAGGAGTTCTATCTAGTGCGTCCGTCGAGCGGCTACTCAGTGTAGGTGGGACGTATTCACTAAGAAGCGAGGCAGGCTGTCCGATGGCAACTTTGAAATGCAACTGTTGCTTAAGTTCAATGTCAATTTGTAAATATCATGTGTCTTATCAACTTTGAGGGCCTCACCACAACTGCCTGCATTCACTTTTCTTTCCCCGAATAAAGTTTTTTCTTCCTCCTCCTCCTTATCAACTTTATTTAGAAAATAAATTTTGCTTCTTTCTCTCTACAAACGAAGCTTCGTTTCTCATAAAAAGCTCCTGAGCGAGCGAGGATGACCTTGAACACCGTAACATAAACGCTCCCCAGTTTTCGCGCTAAGTAAACCGGTTAAATTGAACAAGAAATGTTTATGCACAAATATATTCCCAGGTGATTAGGCCATTAAAACAATTCTTTAATACTACAAATTTTGCGCGTTTATTTCGCCAGGGGAAGCACGCTGAAAAGATTGCCGTAAATTAGTTGAAAGTACAGTGATGCGTCCTTAGCGGAGAGCGTTTGTCCTCACAGGAACAGAAACAGAGCAGGGCTAGTTTGTGGGATTCCATGTTATGGCGTTGATCATTGAATCTCGTATTGTGTATGATGAGACGCTGAGACAAATAGCTTTACCACGTGCTAGAGCCCGAAGACATCGCATGCAATTATAGAGGCAACTAACTATAAGCTCTATGGTAATGCTAACGTTCAGTGCATTTGTACAAACAACGCTAGTTAAGTCGACATTTTGGTAAAATCGTAGTTTGGCTTAGAAGTTTTGTACGAGAAATAAGTGAGAGCTTTCAAATATTCTTACTGAGGGTTCCTGCAGCAAAAACAAATTGATTATCATTTATTATTGCCGAGTATCGGCCGAGGTAACGTCCGTTACTTTTTTCGGTAACTGTAAAGGTAACGCGTTAAATTTTTTATGGTAACGTAGGGTGGTAACGCGTTCCTTTTTGTTGGTGTAACGAGTAACGTATTTAGTTACTTTTTTGGGTAACATATACAACACTGATTAACTAAATGGCAGCACGCACTTAGAAAGGTTGATTAAGCCAACGAAACCAGGTTTTTTTTTTTTTTTTGCTAGCTGTTTCTCTTTTGAGGAGTAACCGCAAAAGCGTGGTTACTTCTTCGCATTCACTCCCTTTTAAAATGGTGTATGGGTGTGGAAAGCTAGTTACTCCTATAAAGGAGACCCCTCGATACCCCTTTTCCTCCTTTACTTCTGCCCGATCGCGGGTGCCCGTTTGACAGGGGTATGAGTCAGCCGAGAGAACGAAGGCCATGGATGGCAGAACATTCAGTGCGAGCAGGCAAGTTTAGTGTGATATCAAAGAGAACGTCACGATCACTGATCTCATAAAATTTACATGACGACGATATACATGCGGAACCGTACACCAAATCCTCCACGGTGTTCTAGTGGCTAAGGCTGCTCACCGAAGGTCGCCGGATCGAGTACCGGCCGCATTTTATATGGATGCGAAAACACTTCTGGCCCGTGTGCTTAGATTTAAACGCACGTTAAAGAACCTCAAGTGGTCGAAATGTTTGGATCCCTCCACTACCGCGTCTTTCATAATCATATGGCGGTTTCGGGACGTTGAATTCTACATATCAATCAATCAATCAATCAATCAATCAACATGCCGTCGAAAAAATGCTGGAGGCACGTAACTGAGCCAAAGAACACATGTCATGCGGGCCTTTCAGCCATGCAGTTTGGAAAGTGCTCATCCGATAATTTTGAAATTTCTCACGCTTAGATTTCGGTCGCTGCATGTACCGTGCCTCATGTGCTATGGCGTAGAAATGGGGATGTTGATGTCACAACAGGAGAAATCTGGGCGGAACATTTTCTGTATTGACCGTCAGCTTTGACATTCCGGCCACTCTTTGCTACAGGTGCTGTAGTCTGCCGGCACCCCACCAGAATCACAATCTGGTCTAGCGAAGGAACGGCCACAAGGACAGACACCACATATAAAGAAATAGTTGTCGGAGAAGAAGACCTGTGACCTAAGTAACGTCATTTTGAAGGAAAGTGCGCCTCGCATATTTCGGCTGCCAGCCTTTTGTGCTTTCGATAGTTGTTGTCGCAGCCAAACGCAGCGCCATGGTAGCGTGTCGACCTGTTCTCGTCCGATATATCAACTTTCGGCAGCACAACTGCTTTAGCGCATAAAAAAAAAAACACTGCATATTCACGAGGTACAAGATGACGAGTAGGGCGAAGCGTGCAGACGGACGGACGCACCAACAGACGGACGGACAGACGCACGGACGGAATCACGGACGGACTGATGGACTCTTTGGTCCAACTGATCATCACTTCACTCTGTGGATATGCTGTCACATCCATTTTTATTGACATGCAATGCACCTGGCTACTGCTACTATGACGATGACGACATGCGAAGTACGACCCGCGGCGCAAAGAGCTTCGCCTCTGACAAAAAACTCAGCAGCAGGATTGCGCTCTTTCCCATCATCAACACAGGAAATACGGCTAGTGTTTCGAAGAAAAGCTGCCGTCTCCCTTCTCTTTTTCTTTCACTGCCATGTCCCTTCCATCTTACTATGTTGAGCCGGGCTGCCGAACGGGTTAACTTCATGGACACACAGACAGACGGATAGACAGATGGATGGACGATTCACGGTTTACCCATGAAACCATTCGGAAGCTTCTCCCCAATCATCATTTGCTTCATGGCTATGCTGTGATCTCTTTACTCAACTATGGGAGATCAATGAGACGTCCCAAGCATATCGAAAACAGGATGGTGTGTTTATAAAAATGTGTTTCAACGATTTTGAGTACTTTGTACTCTGCTATGAGAGAGCATAGAGCCGTCCCGTGGACCTCTTACTTGAGGAGGACATGTTTCGAAAAAGTTTACTAACACTATGTACAAAAATAAGAGTTTCATAACATTCCAGTAATGAACACACATACTTCGACAGCTCTATGTACCATGACCAACATCACTGCGTTGAAAGAAAGACATCATTGCTCTAATATACATGACAATGTTGGCATACGTGTACACAAGAATCCATGCGATATCATGATACAATGAACGGTATAACGATACACTAGATGCAATGAGACACATGTGTTTAGAAGAAATGTTTAACGATTTCGAGTACTTCGTACTCAACTATGGGAGAGCACTGAGCCGTCCCGCAAAGACCTTTATCAAACAACGAGACGGATATTTACACGACTATAGAAACGCACGTAATCTTGCAAACGCTACTCTACACAACCTTCAAAAAGGTGGAAGTGAGAATTGCTAATTTTGCTTTCACCGTTTGTTCAATCAATTCATGTTGTGGTCTCTATTGCGTCATTACAGATGTATTCTATCTGCTGCCTATGTCTTTTATTGTGAAGCGCCTGTTGTCGCAAGACAGATAGGAAATAAATGTATCACTTGTTTATACATTTTTTTTTTCACATGCTTCTCGCAGAGCGCGCTTCAGGATATGAGGACCTCAGCTAGAAAGAGAGAGCGCGTGTGGGGGAAGGGGGAGAGAGTACTCAAGATGTGGAGAAGGGAAAAGAGAAAGAAAAAAATGGCAGCATATCCACGGGGTGAATGATGGAGAGTGGGGCGAAGCATCCGTTCGTCTATTCGTTCTTGCTTCCGTCCATTCATGCGTCCGTCTGTGTGACCATCCGTGCGTCCATCCGTCCGTCCGTACGTGCGACTGTTCGTGCGTCCACACGTCCATCCGTGCGTCTATCCCTGCGTTCGTCCACGCATCCGCCCCTGCGTCCGCCCCTGCGTCCATCCGTCCGTGCAGCCATCCGTGCGTCCGTCCATGCATCTGTTTGTGTGTCCGTTCGTCCATCTAGTCAACGCTCCAAGTACCACCATCTCGTGTCTTTTCGTCATATATTCTGCATATAGAAGCACCGCCATCCAGCGGACATTCCAAGGACTAAACGAGAGGTAGCACGCGCACACTTTCTTAAGGCTTGCGCTTCGTGTCTGCTTCCCACCTTTAACTACCTCGAGTTCATGGTATATACTAGTTCACTGTATTCATGGAACTGCGGCCGAACGCTCGCTAAACCTTTCGAAAACCAAGGAGGTTACGCCCAGCGAGTATGACGTAGCAAACTTTTTCAGTCAGATAGTGCTCAATGTACATTCCAATGGCTGCTAAGGGCTAATGAGAGACAGGAGAATTCGGGTTTTAGTTAACTCGCACGCTGCGATTTGTTTATTGTTTAACAACGCACAAAAGAAATCTCCCACCGGCACCACCTTTGAGGTCAAAATCTAAGACTGGTTACACACTACTACTACTACTACTACTACTACTACTACTACTACTACTACTACTACTACGAGGGACGTACGGGTGCCGCTTTAAGGAGCTTCGGGACCTTCCTCTGGGGAGGAAAACCTGCAAAGGTACAGAGGAAATTTTTACAGCTTCGCACAAACCGTGGAGGCTTGAGCCTCCCAGATATACCAACGCGTTCACAAGAGCGCTGGCAGCAACAACAACACAGAAGCTGTTCGATGACAGCAACCACCCCGGGTACAGGCTCTTCATGTACTGGAGTAGTACACTAATAGGTACTTACACGTCCAATCCGTACATCGGACCACGAGCAGAAATTCCGCTCAAGTTTTACGGAATTGCCAGTGGCTTAAAACGAACAGTGGAATCAATAGGTTCATGCAGTCTGGAAGACGTTTCATCGCAAGAAATAAGCGAAATGGTGACAAGTAGCACAGTGAGCAAAGAAACAGCATCCTGCACGAGAAAATGGAAATGATGGCGTTGCGATCGGGTACCTAACTAGGTGCGCGATTTGACTGGCTGAGAAGATGGAGGGCATTGCCTACGCGTGATCGGTTAGCACATTGGGGAGTCATTCCAAAAGACCACTGCCCAAACTGTGGCAAAAGAGAGACGGCTCAACATGCTCTGTTTTAGTGCTCGGTCGCTAGGGGCGTCTGGCACATGGTACAACGTCTCTTTGGTTTTCGTACGGCGCGCATGTGAACAGAGCATGGGCTGTTTGCAAGACTGGTCTTTACAGTAACCTTGTACGTACTGTGGCGGCGACGCTGTTTAGCGGAAGTACGGCACAAGCCGCATAGAGGCGCCTATCCCGCACTACAGAAAGTTCGGCTCATTGTGTGGAATTACCTAGATCAGCAGCTGGAAACGCACGGCGAAGAGGCCTTCCTTCGACGATGGCACACACGTTTCTTCAAAGTAAGAGAGGTACAGCTGAAGTTTCCAGTAGTCCCGTACTATAGCCATGCGCCCACTCTAGTACGCATGCATAAGTGTTATCCAGTAAAATGTGATTAACTTGATTATTTTTAATTTTCATTTCACTTGTAACATTTGGATACTCAGTGATCAATTAGATTTTGGTGCTCCTCTGTAAGATGTATACAATGTCTTTACTTCTTTTCGATGTTTCGTTTGTGTACGTACAAGTTAAGTGTGCAATAAACTTTCCTTTTTCGCCCCTAAGAAATGGCAGCATATCCTCGGGGTAAATGACGGAGAGTGGGGCGAAGCATCCGTCCGTCCATGCGTCCCTCTGTGTGACAGTCCGTACATCCATCCGACCGTCCGTGCCTCTCTTCGAGCGTCCGCATGTCCATCCATGCGTCCGTCCCTGCGTTCGTCCATGCATCCGCCCCTGCGTCCGTCCACGCGTCCATCCGTCCGTGCCGCCATCCGTGCGTCCGTCCATGCATCTGTCTGGGTGTCCGTTCCTCCATCTAGTCAACTCTCCAAGCACCACCATCTCGCATCTTTTGCATCATATATTCCGCATATAGAAGCACCACCATCCAGCGGACATTCCAAGGACTAAACGAGAGGTGGCACACGCACACTTTCTTACGGCTTGCGCTTCGTGTCTACTGTTATGCCTGCGAGTCCACAGTGGACGTCCGTGCCTCTGAAAAAGGCAATCTGTGTCAAGGCCAGCCCGCCTGACGCGAACAACTCAACGGCGTAAACACGCGCGGCGCCTTTCTGTCGCCCACGTGCAGTGAGTCACCTCAGCAAGCGAGCCCGTCGAGTAAACAACTGGCGCCTTCCTGTCTGGCGGGTCTGACGCAATGCCTTGCGACGTCACTCGTCCTTGGGTGCAGCCACCTGCAGCGTAGCCTCTCCAGATTTGAGGAGAAAGAAGGACGCGGCCCAGCGGCGACCTCATTGGAGGATTCGGACCTCGCGACCAGCGGCGCTTCGTGTTGGACGTTTGGGTTGGACCCGGGGCATATAAAAGAAGCCCTTCGGCGCGTCGGAGAGACCCCCCTTTTTACAGCGGACCCATTTAAGAGCAGACCTATGCGTTAGAGAGGAGAGCTCGGCTCTTCGAGTCTCTGTCGGCCCCAGTGCCGAATTTGTAACGCCTCTGTAGATATGCTGTACATAAACCTTGTTTAAACTCACCGTCGTCTCGTCCGCTCGTCTATCAGCTCTGCGCAGAAGCAGTCGCGAGCTGAGAAACCTACGCTACCAAATGGCTGGTGACCTTCCCGGTGGAATTCGAAGCAGTGGCGCCTTGGGGACCGTGTTGGCGTCGCCGTCTTTCGAAACAGTGGTTGCAGCGGTGAGATTTCGAGGCGCCCTTCGTAACGTCGTCGGAGGCGCGCGTCGCAACAGTGGTGGCGTAGCGGTGGGATTTCGGAGGCCGTGCGTCGCAACAGTGGTTGGCAGCTGCGGGATCGGCCGGCGTCAGCGACATCGATGCGGTGAGTGCCTGATGTTTTCCCCTCAGTTCACCAGACTACTCTAGGTCAGGTTATAGTAGTTTAGAGAAGGGCTGTGTGAAGCATTAGAGTGAGCTTTGATCGTTTCAAGCCAAGTCGAAGCGCTTTGAAACCAAAGTTAATGCGGAGGGTGTAAACACGGCAGTGTTTAAAATTGCTTGCGCGTCTTGCTAGTAGGCTTATAGTGGGTACGGCAAGTAGATTCTTAACAGGGGCAAACAGCAAGAGGCTAGTGTGAACGATGGAGAACTTTAAAGTGAAGGAACTCATCGAAACTTGTGAGAACTCGGCATTACTTTAAGCCGTGCGAAACGAAAGCAAGCGATCCTTGAGATCATGAAGGATGAAGAAGTGTCGGCTGAGGAAGTCGATGAGGCCTGGGCGGATATCAAAGCACGCCGCGAGGAGGCTGAAAGGCGAGAAGTAGAAACTCGCGAACGTGAAGAAGCTGAAAGGCGAGAAGCTCGCGAACGTGAAGAAAGGCGAGAAGCTCGCGAACGTGAAGAAGCTTTAAGGCGAGAAGCTCGTGAAGAAGCTTTAAGGCGAGAAGCTCGTGAAGAAGCTGAAAGGCGAGAACGTCGCGAGCGCGAGGAGGCCGAGAGACAGGAGCGCCTCGAGTTGAAACGAATAGAATTGGCAATCCTACAGTGTTCGCAGGCGCCTAGCGTAGCTTCTCCGACGATTCAGGTCAGCGGTTTTAGAATTCGGGGCCAACTGCCACCATTCGTAGTAGGCGAGGACATGGCGAAGTATCTCGTCAAGTTTGAACACGTCTGTGAGCGAAACGCTTTGGAGCGGTCTCTTTGGGCGCAGAACCTGTTAGCTCTTCTTCCCGGCGAAGTGTCCGACGCGATAACTTGCTTGTCGAGGGAAGCGTTTGAGAGCTATGACGAGGTTAAGGAGGTGCTCTTGAGACGTTATAAGTTGTCACCCGAGGCTTTCAGGCAAAGGTTCCGGTATACTAAAAAGGGGAAAGAGTCACACGTTGACTTCGCGTTTCTTCTTAAAGCCGATTTAATTGAATGGCTTAAGGGCGAAGGTGTTTATGACGACCGCGATAAAGTGGTGGAATGCGTTGCATTGGAGCAATTCTACCGCTGCATCGAGGAGGATGTCAAACTTTGGCTGCAGGACAAACTTTGTGAAGTACAGCTAAACAAGTCAGCAGAGTTAGCTGAGGAGTATTACACTCGCCGAAAGTTGCATAGCAGGGCAGTGCGCGTTGAAAAGGATGAAAGAAAAGAGGGCTTTTCAAAGAAACCTGATCAATGGAAACCCGCTCCGCACCGTAATTTCAAGAAGGACCCGTCTCTTACGAATGACACTGTAGGGGAAGGGCAAACGGAAGCGGAGAAATCGAGTGAGGTTCCTAAACAACGCACTGATACCACACGGGCATTTGAATCACGGAAGCCGCTAATCTGCTACAACTGCAAAAAGGAAGGGCACATCGCGATAAACTGTCAGCAAAAGTTTGCAACTATCCTAGAATCGGAAAACAAACGGAAGCCGCTAATCTGCTACAACTGCAAAAAGGAAGGACACATCGCGATAAACTGTCAGGAAAAGTTTGCTTTCGCAACAATCCGAGAATCAGAAAAAAACATGCGGTTGTTGGAGCCGTATCTCCAAGAAATTAGGGTAAATGAGAAAACGTGCCGAGCACTTAGAGACTCAGCGGCAACCATGGACGTTGTCCATCCTTTGTTGGTGTCTCCGCATGACTTTACAGGAGAACGCGCGTGGATCAGGCAGGTCGCCGAGGAGCAGAGTGCTTGCTTACCAATAGCTACGGTTGTCATTGAAGGCCCGTTCGGTAAGCTTCGCACCGAAGCGGCTGTGTCTGCCGCGCTTCCCGATCGTTTTCCTTATCTTTTCTCCAACAACTCGGAGCAGCTTCTCAAAGAGCAGGGTAAATCGTTCTTCCCCAACTTAGCGTGCATGGCTCTCACGCGATCGCAAGCGCGGAAGCTATCGCGGCAGCTTGATCTGGTTCAATGCGATGAACTCTCAAGTGACCTTGTCGGCGGGTCGACGGAACCCCAGAAAGGAAAGTTTCCGCATGAGTCATGTGAGCAGTCACGCGAGCGGCCCGTCGCCGAAGCGACCGGCGCGGTTTCCGTAGAAAGGGGAGACGACAGGGCGCCATTGAGTCAGAGCGAGAGGGTTGCTACGCTCTCGCCTGTAGCGGAAAGTTGGAGTGAGCTGTCGAGGGTGGATCGGGAAACGCCCATTCGAGAGCAGCGTGCGAATCTCTCGATTAAAGCGCTAGGGGAAAGCCACATGAAAGCTGCACAAGTGTTGTTGAAAGAGTATAACGACAAATCGGCGAAAAAGCGCGCTTTTGAAGTAGGAAATCAGGTAGTGCTGCTGCGGCCGTTCAAAAGAAACAAGCTTGAAATTCATTGGGAAGGGCCCGCCAAAGTATTATCGAAGCTTTCCGATACAAATTATGAAGTGAAATTAGGAAGGCGGCCAAACAAAATTTACCACAGTGATTTGTTGAAACCATACCTTCAACGTCAAGTGGTCGTAAATCTGCTGTTGAATGCTGCAGAGGAAGAGGGAGCAGAAATTTTGAATTCGAGTGACGTAATCGAAAGGAAATCGGAGGTAACCTTGGAGCAGTTGAACCTAGAGCCTAGCTTAATTGAAGTCCAGAAGGAGGACCCGAGAAAGATTGTTTCCGAGTTTGGAGACGTGTTTTCGGACCGCCCCAGAAACACGAGGGTGATCGAACACGATATCGAGCTAAGCGGTGAGGAGTCAATTCGTAGCAAGCCGTATCGTTGTTCCCCTGTGCAACGTCGCAAGTGTGAGCCGCTCTTGGTACCGCGTAGGTATCGTCGCCTAAAAGTAACCGGTTACTGAGATGGAGCGTGATACTCCGACAGCGCAACTTTGACGTTCGCTAAAGAAAAAAAAAGCTAAACACTAATGCAGGTGCATTGAGCAGTGCGTTCTAGCTAGTACCTTCTCAAACTTTTGGTTTCTCGCTGGCGATTCGGGGCAAAATTTTGACCTCATCACGACCTGGGCTGAGCGCTCTCGTTCAGAGTGATCTCAAGGGGCCAACTTTATGTTCTATTCTAATTCGTTAAGTTATTGTACGTATAAAAATTTGAGTTGTCATTTTAAGAGTCTTGTGTCCCACATGTGCCTCTTGATGTAGAGGGAACAAAATTCCGATAGACACGTAGCTAGGTATATGTTGTACTATACTTTGTCTGGTGTTCTGTCGGGTGAGCGAGGACACTTGCTTGTGTCGTGTGTTGTCTGTTGTCGAACCGTTCTTGGCAAGTTGCAGAACCATCGAAAAGTGCTGAAACCAAAGATTGTCAGAATAGACGAGCGAAGCTGGTCGACAAGTTGTGGCGACAAGCCAGTGGTGCTGGGATCCGTCCTCAAGAATGGGATGTGTTCCCGGAACGGAGTCTGGAGCTGCATTCTCCCCATGGCCCTGGAGGCGAACCTGGAGCGACCTGGCGAACGAACGCGCCTGTCATCCGAGCCACGTGGAAGCAGCTCGTCTTTTCGGCGCATTGTCTAGCGGCGGGGGTGCTGTTATGCCTGCGAGTCCACAGCGGACGTCCGCGCCTCTGAAAAAGGCAATCTGTGTCAAGGCCAGCCCGCCTGACGCGAACAACTCAACGGCGTAAACACGCGCGGCGCCTTTCTGTCGCCCACGTGCAGTGAGTCACCTCAGCAAGCGAGCCCGTCGAGTAAACAACTGGCGCCTTCCTGTCTGGCGGGTCTGACGCAATGCCTTGCGACGTCACTCGTCCTTGGGTGCAGCCACCTGCAGCGCAGCCTCTCCAGATTTGAGGAGAAAGAAGGACGCGGCCCAGCGGCGACCTCATTGGAGGATTCGGACCTCGCGACCAGCGGCGCTTCGGGTTGGACGTTTGGGTTGGACCCGGGGCATATAAAAGAAGCCCTGCGGCGCATCGTAGATACCCCCCTTTTTACAGCGGACCCATTTAAGAGCAGACCTATGCGTTAGAGAGGAGATCTCGGCTCTTCGAGTCTCTGTCGGCCCCAGTGCCGAATTTGTAACGCCTCTGTATATATGCTGTACATAAACCTTGTTTAAACTCACCGTCGTCTCGTCCGCTCGTCTATCAGCTCTGCGCAGAAGCAGTCGCGAGCTGAGAGACCTACGCTACCAAACGGCTGGTGACCTTCCCGGTGGAATTCGAAGCAGTGGCGCCTTGGGGACCGTGTTGGCGTCACCGTCTTTCGAAACAGTGGTTGCAGCGGTGAGATTTCGAGGCGCTCTTTGTAACGTCGTTGGAGGTGCGCGTCGCAACACTACTTCCCACCGTTAACCACCTAGAGTTCATGGTGTATACTAGTTTTCTGTATTCATGGCATTGCGGCGCAACGCTCGCTAAACCTTTCTAAAACCAAGAAGGTTACGCCCTGCGAGTATAACGTACGGGTGCCACTTTAAGGAGCTTCGCCCCTAAAAGGAAACTCATCGACCCCTCAAGCGCCGCACATGCAAAACGCGGCAATCCCCACACACCAGCGGCGGCAACCGAACGGCCCAACGTTTCTAGAACTAGGTAGTTCTGGAAACGTTGGAACGGCGGGTAGAGACAGAGTGACGAAAATGCCCCGGTTCGAGGCTACGCTCATCCTCTCCGTGAAAACGGTTTATATAAGCTGTCTGTATCAGCATGTCGTAGGAGGAAGAGAAACAAGAGAGAAGGCAGGGTGGTTAACTAGACTCGTGCATAGTTGGCTACCCCACGCTGGGGGAATGGGAAGGGAAGTATAGGGAACTGAAGCTCAAGTTTGCGGAGCGACAACAACGCCACCTCTGGCCCTGGCGGTGAGCTCCGGAAAACTTGAGGAGAGACGCGGGAGAGGTCGCAGGCGAGTCGGTGTGTTTCGCTGAAACGGGAGCGCGTGCGACACGCACGCAACGCGTTTCTGTCCGTGCGGAAATAACCTCCGAAATCTCGGAGGCCATGGTGCGGGGAAACTTAGGCGCCATGCCATACGCTTGGCGCGCTAAAACGAGACTCTCGCTCACTTTCGCTTTCACTGATGGGAGCAGGTCGTGCAAGGTCGAGCAGGTTGGTTGGTGCAGGGGCAGCGCACAACGAGAGATAAGTTTTGTTTTATTTGTGTTTGTGAACACCATTATTATTTTTTCTCTCCTTATCAATTACTTGCGTTGCGAGTGCTGCAGGTGTGGGACACGGGCAACGTTGCAGTGACGTTGACCACGTGAACGGGGTAGGCGGCTGTTTTGAAGAAGTTCGGGGCGCCCGGTTATAGTTGTTAAACAGCTAGAGCCGCACACGAAGGGGACCTAGGGAGAGTCAACCAGCGAAATCGAACACGTGTGTGTGCGGTGTAGGCGGCAGCTTCTAACAGTTGTTGAGGTAGGAGAGTTAGTGGAGGTGGCTGGATAGCGGGAATAGGGTTGAGCTTAGGGCTGTCGGGCGCTTGGTCTGATGGTCGGGTGGGCGATGGCTAAGGAGGCTAGGAAACCACGGGCGAGAGTGAGCTGGTGCAGTACGACGAATGCAATCGCTGGTGCTACTTGGACGAGACAGAATTCTCGAGTTTGGCTGACGCGCAGAAGGCGAGCTTCGTGTGCAGGCTGTGCGAGGCACTGAAGGCGGCCGTGCAGCGCATGGAGGCTAGCATCGAGGGGCTTCATGGGGAGCTTAGGGCGGAACGGGAGCAGAGAATAGAACTCCAAAAACAGCTCGGAGTGTCGCGTGAGCGGGAGGAGCGGGGAAGGCGACAGGCGGGAAGGAACAGGCGAGAAGGGAGGTCAGGGGGCCGCAGTGTCTGGCCACAGCACGGAGGCTCCGAGAACATACAGCTTGGTGGCGCGGCAGTCTTCGAGCAGGGCAGAAACACAGGACAGACGGCAGAGAGAGAAACAGGTGCAGCAAACAGGGGCGCCATCATAAACAGGAAGCCAGCGATTGGAGCGTAGAAGGATCCTAGTGGTGGGGGACTCTAACGTGGCCAGGGTTATGGATGGCGTCTTCACGGCAGTGAAGGAAGATGGGAGAGTAAAGCTGGATGCCCAGTCAGGGAAGAGCATGGTGGATGCACTGGCCAAAGCTCAGGAGGTTGTAGAGGACAGCATGGAAGGCGAAAATCTCGTCATTATTCATGCTGGGCTCAATGGTGTTTTGAAGGGCAAGGATCAGAACCTTCAGAGACAGTTAGAGGATAAAAAGCGTAAGCTTCGAGAAGCCTCTGGGAGTGTGAATGTGACCATATGCACAGTTCAAGAGGTTTGGGGGCAGCCTCATGGGATTGAAAGGAGGGTAGAGGATGCAAAATGTGTGATCAAGGGTAAGAGCCGGCAACTCGGATACAGCGTAATGGAAGTGAACCAAGACGTGTACGAGCCCGGCGCTCACCCCTTGGCCCAGGATGTCATTCACTACAGTGGTGCGACGGGCAGGAGGGTCGGTAATAGAATGGGTCGTCAAGCCACAGCTTTTTTAGGGGGACCCAGAGCCCTGAGACCAACAGTGTAGCCAAAGACGGTTCTAAAGGGGCACAACTATTCAAGCCACACGGAGTCCGTGGGAGAAAAAATCGACGTAAGCACAAGGGCCGAGCTAAGTCAGACGAAGGCTATATTAATATGCAGGGTGGCAGGAATAGGTTAAAGTGGGAAGTGATAGAAGAGCAGTTGACGCAGGAGGAGCTGATGGTATACGGTGTTGTGGAGACACATCTTCGCGACACGGAGCAACCACCTTGAATGCGGACTACGTATGGGAATATTGCAATAGAACAGAAGGCAGCAAAAAAGGGGGGTGGAATTGGTGCATTCATACATAAAAGTATGGTTTGGCAAAGAGTCAAGCAGGGATGCATGACTGTCACGGACGGCTATTTTCGGCGACACCGCGTCACGGCAATTAACTGGCGCCGTACTCCCCGACTGACCGTGAGAAACGGCGGCACATGAAAGGGAACCGATAAGTGCAAAATGGGGGTGCTCTCCTTAGAACGTCGCCGCCGACAGTTAATCCTTTTGTAACCGTGGCGACGTCTGCAAGGACGTAGAAGGCCGCGGTATACCTCGTACAAGGATTAGACTACAAGACGCCGGCTGAGAGCTAAGTGGTTGACCGTTCCCATGGAGAAAAGCGTGGGAAACGCTCTGGTGGCCAAGCCGTATGACAACAACCCGACAGGTTGTCACTCTCGCTAGTTGCGGGCCCTCTCCCTATTAAAAAGGGGTGGGGTCAAAATATTTTAGGGGCGGAGTTTCCCCTCAATTAAACGCGCATGATTGGACCCAGGTAGAGGTCTCTTGTCTCCAAGGAAGAGAGCGAGGAGACACGAGGGGGATTTAAGCGCAGGATTTTGCCCTGCTAGGCAGACTAGTCGCTGACCAAGATGGTGTAGAAACAGATCAACAAGCATCTCTTCTAGAAGTTTTTAGTGTGGCTCTGTATCGGCTGGCCACCTAAACTTAGCCGTTCGTCTAGCTGTGACGCGATATTAACGTCTGCAACGTAGACATCGGGACTTCGCTTCGAGTTAGCTCAACCTGCTCGAAGTCACCTGCAAGCACTAGCCTCCCGGAGCCACCAGCGTTGCAACACCGCCGACATCGCAGTCGTGCCAGAACTCTCTTCGACTTCTCGCATCCGATTGTCGGGGACACAACGCTGCCGGTCATCACACGTATGCCTTCACCTGTTTATATCTTCGAACTTTCTACTCCGTAGTTCTATTGTTGTTAGTTTGTGTAGTTTGTGATAGTTCTCTCGCGTAAGCTGATTTATTGTTTTGTATATATTTTTTAGTTGCATCAAGTGTTGATGTGCTTTGTTAGTTGTATTGAAGCGTTGTATTATATCCCGTGTGCTGCAATATCACTAGAGTAAAGTTGTTTTGTTTTCTCACGTCTCTGATCTCTTCACTGTCTCTGCTTGCGTGCGGAACGAACCAACCTGCTGTCATTCCCGTCGCCGACTTCGCGCTGGCGACGCTTGAGTGGCAGCTTGTAACAAAACTGGCGTCCGCGAGACAGGACGTTCCGTACAAGAGTAAGACAGTGAGGGGCGAACGAGAACCGTGCGGATAGCGTGGTGATAGAGCCGCACAGTTGAAGCGGTTGCAGCCTGCATAAGATTGCGCTGGTTTTATAGTGGCATTATAGTGACAATTTGCAGTATGGAGTGTATGAATTTGGATAAGTGGATCGCGCACGGTAAACAGTTAGGCCTCGAGGGCGCCGAACTGAGACAATGGGTTAAGGAGCAGCAGGAACAGGCGCAGGCGTTAGCCAGAGAAGAGCGGGCACTGGCCCGGGAGGAAAAAGAAAGGGAGAGAGAACGGGAGGAAAAGGAAAAAGAAAGGGAGAGAGAACGGGAGGAAAAGGAAAAAGAAAGGGAGAGAGAACGCGAAGAAAGGGAGAGAGAACGCGAAGAAAAGGAGAGAGAGCGCGTTGAAAGGGAGAAAGAACGAGAAGCGGCAAGGGAAGCGGCTAGGGAAGCCGGAGAACGGGAAGTGCAGTTACTGCAATTAAAGATTCGCCTCAATGAGAGTAGCAGGGTGAGCGGATCCAGCAGTGAGCATGGCGATGCCGGGGAGGAGCCGAGTTTGAGAATACACGCAGGTAGACTGCTCGTCACCTTTGACGAAGGAAGGGACGACTTAGATGCGTTTATACGCCGGTTTGAGAGCATCGCCAGAGGGCAAAAATGGCCTGAAAGCCAATGGGTGACGGCGCTTTCGACATGTCTTACAGGAGAGGCGCTAAGTGTTTATGGCAGGCTACCGCCTGCAGATGCAGCGGACTACACCAAGGTTAAAACCGCCCTCCTGAAGCGCTTTCGATTCACGGCGGATGGGTTCCGAGACAAGTTTAATAAAGAGAGGCCAGTAGGGGGTGAAACAGCAACACAGTACGCGGCTCGCTTAAGGCACTATTTCGATAGATGGGTTGAGCTGTCCAAAACTGAGACAGAATTCGAGTCCCTCCGAGCATTGTTGATTAGAGAGAGGTTTTTGCATGGATGTGGTTCGAACCTGGCATTATATTTGAAAGAAAGGAGGGCGGATTCCCTGGAAGACATGCTTGAGCTGGCAGATCAGTTTTTGGAAGCTCAGGGTGGAGCAAGCCTAGCGAAAACAAAGAAAGATGGTCCCATAACGGACGAAAAGGGGAAATACGAAAAAGGAGGCAACAGCCACTCACCACTACCACGGTGCTATATTTGCAATCGTGGGAATCACCCACCGCACTTGTGTCGCAACAGACCTGCCGCTAATGTAGCCATCGTCTGCTTCAAGTGTGGGAAAAAAGGACATAGGGCAAACGACTGCCGGTCAGGGGCAAATAACTCCCTCCAGGCATCCTGCCTCTACGCACCAAGGGAAACGCGTGAGGATCCCATATGCGACGGGTATGTCGAACTTAGGAATGGCGAAAAAGTCCCCGTCGTCAACGCCGTAAGGGCGACACCGCCGAAAAATCTGGCCGAGAACCTACCAGTGGCCACAGGGACTCTCCGAGGCACAGACATATCAGTGTTGCGGGATACGGGGTGCAACACAGTAATCGTGCGGAGGAAGTTGGTGAAAGAAGACGAGCTGACAGGTACAAGCAGACTCGTCTACTTGGTTGACGGAACAGCGAGGATGCTGCCCGAAGCACGGATTGAGGTTGACACCCCCTACTTTACTGGCAATCTGACAGCACTATGTCTGCAAGATCCACTGTATGACCTCATTCTGGGCAATATCGAGGGCGTAAGACCTCCTAATGATCCCAGAAAGCAGACTGAAAAACCAGTCGCGACAAAGGAGCTAAGGGAAGAGCCTGTGGCAGCAGCTATAACCCGTTCCCAAGCGCATGCACAGCCGGGAAAATTTGCCAAGCTTCGTACGCCTGGGACCACGGCGGGATTGCCGGGAGATAACTATGGCTGCGAGCAGAGGGGAGATGCGACACTCAAACAGTGTTTTGAGAAGATCGGCAGGAAGCAAACATGCCGAAATGAAAAGGGAATCATCGAGTACAAACAAGAACAGGGACTGCTGTACCGACAGTACACAGAGGCCAACGGACGGCTTGTACGCCAATTAGTCGTTCCGCGCTGCCACCGAGAAGCTGTGCTTAAAACGGCACACGATGGTATAATGGCAGGACACTTAGGCACGCAGAAAACCAAGGACCGGATCTCGGAGGAGTTCTTTTGGCCAGGCATCACAGCTGACGTAAAAAGGTTCGTCGCCTCATGTGACATTTGTCAGCGCACCGTACCAAAGGGCCGTGTACCACATGTTCCACTGGGGAGGGCACCCATAATCGACACCCCGTTCAAGCGAGTGGCCATCGATATAGTGGGACCGATTCACCCGCCCTCAAAGCATGGGAACCGATACATTTTGACTTTAATGGATTATGCCACCCGGTATCCAGACGCAGTGGCGCTCCCGAGTATCGAAACTGAGCGAGTGGCCGAAGCCCTGGTCGAGATGTTCTCCCGATTTGGCGTCCCCCGCGAGGTACTGAGCGACCGCGGCACGAACTTCACATCGGACCTGATGAAGGAAGTAGCGCGGCTCCTTTCCGTGCGCCAGCTCCACACCACCCCGTATCACCCCATGGCGAATGGCTTGGTGGAAAAATTCAACGGCACCTTGAAATTAATGTTGAAGCGCATGTGCGCCGAAAAACCGAGAGATTGGGACCGCTACCTGGCACCTCTCCTCTTTGCCTATAGGGAGGTTCCGCAGGCCAGTATGGGGTTTTCACCCTTCGAGCTTCTCTACGGCCGCCATGTGAGGGGACCCTTGGCGATACTGAAGGAGCTGTGGACGAACGCCGACTTGACTGAAGAAGCTAAGACGACGTACCAGCATGTCTTCGACCTTCGGAACCGTTTGGAGGAAACGTGCCGCCTAGCACACGAGGAGTTGGAAAAAGCCGGAGCACGGTACACGAAGCTGTACAATCGAAAGGCAAAGGAGCGGAGTTTCAACCACGGAGACAAGGTACTGATTTTACTTCCAACCGACACGAACAAGCTGCTGCTACAATGGAAGGGCCCTTTTGAAATCCGGGAAAGGAAAGGTGAAGCTGACTACGTCATAGACACGGCTGGCGGCAGAAAAATCTTCCACGCCAACTTACTAAAAAGATACGAGGAGAGGGACAGCCCCTCCACCAAGGTGTGCAACGTTACATTTGGCGTTGTGGAATCGAGCGAGGACGAGAATATCCCAACCCCTGACTGGCTGAAAGTAGAAGGGGAAGAAGACGTGAAGCTCTCCGGCAAACTGGACGCTCAGCAGATCGGACAGCTGCAAAGAATTGTCAGGGAACACGCTCGTATTTTCTCGGATGTCCCGGGCAAAACTGACTGGGTCCACTGCAACCTCGAACTCACCACGAGTAAACCCGTCCACGTGAAACAATACCCTCTTCCCTTTGCAACGCGGGAAGGTGTAGAGAAAGAGGTGCGGGAGATGGAGAAGCTCGGCATCATTGAGAAATCAGAGTCCCCTTATAATTCGCCAGTCATTTTGGTAAAGAAACCCGACAGGACAAATCGACTGTGTATCGATTTTCGACGCCTGAACAACGTTCTCGTGGCCGACTCCGAACCAATGACAAGAACTGACGCGGTGTTTGCTGCAGTGGGAAAGAAGAAGTATTTCTCGAAGCTCGACTTCGTGAAGGGCTATTGGCAGATCCCGCTGACCGAAGAGTCCAAAGCGAAGACGGCCTTCTCGACGACATCGGGACTATATCAGTTCCGCTTCATGCCATTTGGCATCAAGACAGCGCCTGCTGTATTTGCTAAGTTGATGCGGAAGGTTGTAGAAGGTATACCCGGTGTAGACCACTACTACGATGATGTACTGGTAGCCACCGAGACATGGGAAGAGCACCTGAGGTCCCTGGGACTGCTTTTTGAGCGCATACAGAGGGCCGGGCTTACAGTGCGCCCCAGTAAATGCGAACTTGGGGTAGAAGAAATCGACTTCTTGGGACACCGAGTTGGCAGGGGCAGATTGCAACCACTGGAGAAAACACTCGACAAGATCGAAGCTGCACCACGTCCTTCAACCAAGCGACAAGTACGCGCCTTCCTCGGTCTGACCGGGTACTATCGGGAATTTATCCCGAATTACGCAGAAGTCAGCGCTCCCCTTACAGATTTAACTCGGAAGGGCGAAGCTAACTCGGTGAAATGGACAGCAGCCCACGAAGAGGCTTTTCGAAGTCTCAAACAACATGTCTCGACGGAGCCGATACTACGGCTACCAGATTTGCACCAACCATTCGTACTTCGAACGGACGCATCGGACACAAGTCTCGGAGCCGTGCTCATGCAGGCCCACGAAGGCAAGCTCCACCCCACAGCTTATGCCAGCCGAAAGCTGCTTCCACGGGAGGCTTCCTATAGTACCATCGAACGCGAATGTCTCGCGTTGGTATGGGGAATTCAGAAATTCTCCATGTACTTATATGGAGTACATTTTTGTGTCCAGACAGACCACCAGCCACTGAGTTATATCCAACAGGCGAAACAGCTGAACGCTCGAGTACTTCGATGGAGTTTACTACTCCAAGAGTACCAGTTCACCATTACACATATTAAGGGTAGCGAAAACGTGGGAGCCGATTACTTGAGCCGGATATAGTTCTTGAGGTCTATGAGCATGTTGTTTTTTTTCTCTCCTTCCGTCGGTTGTGCTCTGGTTTGTATGTACGTATGTCATTGTATAAGAAGTGTATTTTGAGTTATTTTCTTTTGGCTTGGTGCATTGGCTGTTTTTACTTGCTGTAATGCACATTGAAAGGATTGCACTACAGTTGAGGAGCGCACCTGTTCCGTTTTATTTTGTAGTATACATTCGTGCAGTGTATTCTGTATTGATCGCTGCCGTACAAGGCTATTTCCTCTTCTTGTTTGTATTGCGCCTTGATATTGTTGCGTGTAACTGAAGCTGGTACTCTAACAATTTGTTTTTTTTTCTTTTGTTGTTACTTTGATGCACTCTGCCTAGTTATGTTGTGTATGAGAGGGACAGCCCTCATGTCTCCCTTGTTGGTGGTGTTTTGTTCCTTGTTGTCGAAAAAATTCCCCTCCGTGCGTACAAATGTTATGAATAACATTCTGAAAGTGGGGGGCTATGTCACGGACGGCTATTTTCGGCGACACCGCGTCACGGCAATTAACTGGCGCCGTACTCCCCGACTGACCGTGAGAAACGGCGGCACATGAAAGGGAACCGATAAGTGCAAAATGGGGGTGCTCTCCTTAGAACGTCGCCGCCGACAGTTAATCCTTTTGTAACCGTGGCGACGTCTGCAAGGACGTAGAAGGCCGCGGTATACCTCGTACAAGGATTAGACTACAAGACGCCGGCTGAGAGCTAAGTGGTTGACCGTTCCCATGGAGAAAAGCGTGGGAAACGCTCTGGTGGCCAAGCCGTATGACAACAACCCGACAGGTTGTCACTCTCGCTAGTTGCGGGCCCTCTCCCTATTAAAAAGGGGTGGGGTCAAAATATTTTAGGGGCGGAGTTTCCCCTCAATTAAACGCGCATGATTGGACCCAGGTAGAGGTCTCTTGTCTCCAAGGAAGAGAGCGAGGAGACACGAGGGGGATTTAAGCGCAGGATTTTGCCCTGCTAGGCAGACTAGTCGCTGACCAAGATGGTGTAGAAACAGATCAACAAGCATCTCTTCTAGAAGTTTTTAGTGTGGCTCTGTATCGGCTGGCCACCTAAACTTAGCCGTTCGTCTAGCTGTGACGCGATATTAACGTCTGCAACGTAGACATCGGGACTTCGCTTCGAGTTAGCTCAACCTGCTCGAAGTCACCTGCAAGCACTAGCCTCCCGGAGCCACCAGCGTTGCAACACCGCCGACATCGCAGTCGTGCCAGAACTCTCTTCGACTTCTCGCATCCGATTGTCGGGGACACAACGCTGCCGGTCATCACACGTATGCCTTCACCTGTTTATATCTTCGAACTTTCTACTCCGTAGTTCTATTGTTGTTAGTTTGTGTAGTTTGTGATAGTTCTCTCGCGTAAGCTGATTTATTGTTTTGTATATATTTTTTAGTTGCATCAAGTGTTGATGTGCTTTGTTAGTTGTATTGAAGCGTTGTATTATATCCCGTGTGCTGCAATATCACTAGAGTAAAGTTGTTTTGTTTTCTCACGTCTCTGATCTCTTCACTGTCTCTGCTTGCGTGCGGAACGAACCAACCTGCTGTCATTCCCGTCGCCGACTTCGCGCTGGCGACGCTTGAGTGGCAGCTTGTAACAATGACACATTTACGGTTAAGAGGGAAAGTAGCTGGGCAGATGACACTCCTTGGTTTGGTGCACTTGTGGACGGGAGCAAAGGCCAGAGAGGAAAACCAGGCAATGGGGGAGTGTATATCGAAGAACATTGAGGAATTGGGAGGAAAGTGCGAGATAATTATACTATGAGATATGAATGCGCACAAAAAAGATATAGATGAGTATACTGACCCAGCAGGCAAATTGATCATGGCTATGTGTGAAAGGCATGATTTGATCATTTGCAACAGTACTGAGAAGTGCGAAGGGCAAATAACGTGGGACGTAAGAAGGCTGCAGTCGACGATAGATTATACACTGATGTCACATTGGATGTATGATAGGCTCAGGGGAATGCACATAGATGAATGTGGCTCCAGAAGTCTGGGTAGTGATCGTATCAAGCTAAGTTTTGGAAGAGCAGTAAAAGTGGGAAGGAGACAAGAAGAGCAACTACAGGGGAATTTTTATTCAGAAAGACAAATAGAAATAGTTACTAAACAAATTGAAAAGGTAATCACTGAGGATAATAAAACAGTGTAAATGTACACAAATCTTATTAGACTGTTCAAGCTGGAGCTCGCTTAGGCACGTGACAAGTCACCCCGGAAAAGTAGACACAAACCCAAAAGTTGGTGGGACGAGGAAGTTAAAATAGCCATAGCAAAACGTCAGGAAGCCTCTAGGAAACACAGACATGCCAAGCAACGGGGTGAACCGACAGATGATGTTGAAAGAAAATGGGAAATATTTCTAAGCTGTAGAATGGCAGCATCCCTTCTGATCAATGAAAATATTAGAGGAAAGGGGGCTCAGTGGCTGGCAGAAGTACATAAAAAGGATAGAAAGGCACCTGCGAAATTTTGGAACCATCTAAACTTCCTAAGAAATGAGACGAGCCTAGAACAGAGGTTTATAACTACACCTCAAGGTGCTGGGCTAGAAGGGGGCGAAGCTATTGAATATATAAGAACAAGGGTGACAGAGAAATTTCAACAAAGAAGTGCCTTATGCACCACAATAGACAAGGATGGATCAAGTGGCACAATGGCTCCATTTTAACAACGAGAGTGAGAAAGGGCTGAGAAGAAAGTTCCTAGTAGTACATCAACAGGCCCAGATGGCATTGCAATTATGCTGATAAAGACATTGGGTCTGAAGTCTAACCAGACTTTGAGAGAGAGAGGCAGTGAGCAAAACAATAATCGATGGTGAAGTCCCCGATGAATGGAAACTTAGCAGGATGAGCATGATCTATAAAGGAAAGGGGAACAAAGCTGACATAAACAGCTACCGTCTTATTACAGTGACATCAGTGGTCTACAGGCTGGCAATGCAGATTATAAAAGAGAGACTGCAGGCATGGATAGAGGATGAGGGGGTGCTGGGGGAACTGCAGAATGGATTTCGAAAACACCGAAGGTTGGTAGACAATCTGTTCTCACTGACGCAGTGCATCGAAATAGCAGAAAAGGAACACAGGCCCCTGTGGCTAGCATTTTTGTATATCAAGGGAGCGTACGATAACGTGGTTCAAGAGGACTTGTGGGGAATACTGGACACACTAGGTGTAGAAGATGGAGTCAATAATCTTTTAAAGGATATCTATAAAAGTAACAATATAGTTATAAAGTGGGAAAAACAGGTATCCAAGCCCACAGATGTAAAACGGGGGCATAGGCAGGGGTGTCCTCTGTCACCCTTGTTATTCATGAAGTACCTACAAGGATTAGAGTCCATATTAGAGGGAAGTGGACTTGGTTTCAACCTCTCTTTTATCAAACAACGAAAACTCGCTGAACAAGCACGACCAGTATTGATGTACGCAGATGATCAGATGATACAGTGCTAATGGCCGACAACAAGGAAATTTGCAAAGATTGACATCTGCGGTAATGAGGGAGATAAGTTAGATTTCAGATTCAGTAAGAAAAAATCAGCAGTCATGATTTTTAATGATAATGAAGGTAGTGAGCTTAGGATACAGGAGGTCACGCTAGAGATAACAGATAAATACAAATATCTGGGCGTATGGATAAACAATAGGGACCGAGTACCTAAAGGAACACGAAATATACGTAACGACTAAAGGTAACAGGAATGCAGCAGTGATGAAAAATAGGGCACTGTGGAATTACAATAGGTATGATGTTGTGAGAGGAATAAGGAAAGGGGTCATGGTTCCGGGTCTGACGTTCGGCAATGCGGTCTTGTGCATGAGATCAGAAGTTCAAGCAAGATTAGAAATTAAGCAACGTGGAATAGGTAGGCTTGCTTTAGGAGCTCACGGGAATACACCAAATCAGGGAGTGCAAGGTGATACGGAATGGGCATCATTTGAGGGCAGGGAAGCTAGCAGCAAGATAAAATTTTAGAAGCGATTGAGAGAAATGAGGGAGGAGCGTTGGACTAGGAAGGTTCTCAGCTACTTGTACATGAAGAATGTCGACACAATATGGAGGAAGCGAAGAAGAAAATCGACGGGTAGATACTTAGAAAACAGGAGGGGTCAAAACCGAAAAGAACTACCACTTAAGAAGAAGGTGAAGAAAACGGAGACTGACATGTGGAGAATGGGCATGATTAAGAAGACCGCACTAGAGATCTATCGACCTTTTAAGCAGGAAATTGCCAAGAAAAGGATCTATGATAATACTCGGGGTAGTTCTCTACTGTTTGAGGCCAGGACAGGAGTATTGCTAAACAAGACATATCGGGCCAAATACGAAGGGGTATCACGGTATGCAGTGCGTGTGGAGAAAAAGAGCAAACTGCCGAACGCCTGATAATGTTATGTAAAGGGCTTCACCCTATAGTTGAGGATGATTGCGCAGAGTTTTTCAAAGCACTGGGGTTTAGAGACAGGGAGGGCAAAATAGACTTTAAGCGGGTAGAATTAACTAGAAGGAGGTTATCTGATTGGTGACTAAAGTAAAGCCACGAGTTGAAATTAAACCATTCACTGCAAAGTACCATTCTTATACATCACTATTTAAAGGGGAAAAAAAAGATAAATCTAGTTCGTGGTTCACTAAGTATTACGGCTAGGTGGCGTTAGCCCCCGTCTGATCTAAAAGGTACAGCATATCCATCCATCCATCCATCCATCCATCCATCCATCCATCCATCCATCCATCCATCCATCCATCCATCCATCCATCCATCCATCCATCCATCCATCCATCCGTCCATCCGTCCGTCCGTCCGTCCATCCATCCATCCATCCATCCATCCATCCATCCATCCATCCATCCATCCGTCCGTCCATCCATCCATCCGTCCGTCCATCCATCCATCCGTCCATCCGTCCATCCATCCATCCGTCCATCCGTCCATCCATCCATCCATCCATCCATCCATCCATCCATCCATCCGTCCATCCATCCATCCATCCATCCATCCATCCATCCATCCATCCATCCATCCATCCATCCATCCATCCATCCATCCATCCATCCTTGTGCGAAGTTGCCTTTACGTGATGGAAGAAGCGGCCTCACGGAAGCGTCGGTGAAATCCGAAGTATTGTTGCCGCAGCAATGCAGACAACGCCAAGGGACGCTTTCCACGTGTAAAGCTGTATCAGTTTCTCTAGCAAACTACAGCCGACGAATACAGCCGCGTTCGCGAAAGATAGAGCAAACATGACACGAGAGCAGGAAAAAAAAACTAACAAAAGAAAACGAGGTGAGCACTGCAACTTGACTCGCTGTTGTTAAACTTCAGCTTGCTGCTTCGTGGTGACGTCAGCGGGTGATGCGCCCGCGGCACGGAGGATATGACTCTAAAACTTCTCGGACAATCTAATTCTATGACCGTCTAACTTTAGTTTTTATTTATTTTTGCGGCGCGCCGCAAAAATTAGCACATGACAGTACACGGCTGCTACTGCTAGATACCACATCAAAACGACAATTATATGGTTTCCATAAACATCCACACAGCACATCGATAGAGTACGCGGCTTCATGTCGGCAGAATGGGACTTACCTCGAGGCATACGTCGTGCACGATATTATGACGGAGGGCCCGATAAATGCATTTCGCAGTGACTCGGGCGTCCTCGTCTTCCGTCGTCTGCTCCACATCATAAACATGAGTAACGAGCTTTACTCCTTTTGTTATATTCGCTTGTCGGAAGTGTTTGTCCAGCTCAGAGATCTTTATGAAGCCGCACTGCAGTCGGTATAGTTGACTCAAACGCAGCGCGCTCTCTGCATGGGCACGTAAGCGAGCGGCAGCGCATTGTAGGGATGGAAAAACGCGCGATATACATCCCTGATTTCTACTTTTCTACCAAAGATGGCGTTGACTGTCCAGAGTAACAGCGCCATCATGCGTTGCTTCGGCTTCCTACGTCAACGCTCTATCTTTTCTGGTTAACTTACGCGGCATTAGAAAATTAACTGAACTGAGAAGTACAGAGCAGGATATCAAACCGCGTACTAGCTTGTAAAGAAATAACTGGTCAGCGCAATATCGCGTGTCTATAGTAAAGCCGTGGCAGTGACAATACTCTAACAGTATTTGAACGACATCTACTGTCATGTCTACGCGAAGCGATTGCTTCAGAATTTTTTCTGAGCTCGCTCAGTGGTGTTGCTGTTGGAATGAGCAATGCCATTCCAGATCACCGACGCATACTCAAGTTGAAGAAGGCATAATGCGGTGTACAATTCGTGGAAGGCTGTAGGAGAACTGGATTCTTGAGAGATTCTGCAAACACTGCGGAGATAACGAAGGCCACGAACGGCAGCACGCTTAGTGGGAGCAGAAAAGTTTAGCGTGATATCAAAAAGAACGCCACGATCACTGATCTCATAAAATTTACATGACGACACGGTATTGGCAGAGCATGGAAATGTCATGATATATTTTAGCGAGTGATATTCATAATTTGGTCTTTGAGGTGTCCAGGGAGAGGTTATTGCTGTTCGGAGAAAAAACGCAAATTTGACTGCAGCAAGTGACGGTCGCTAACTAAATGAATTTTTTTCAATATCTTGATGTCATAGGCATATAAAAGAAAAGAAGAATAGTGAATTGCACCAAAATCATCATTAACATAAGTAAAAAATAGGAACTGGCTTATTACCGATACTTGAGGGACCATGATCAGTTTATACAAAGAAAACATTTGACCATTTGGGGTGACATAACATGATCTATTGAACAAACATCTGTCACAAAACGAGCGCTCAAAAAGGGCGCGCCACCAAATTCTCGCGACGAAACGCCGGAGTGACGCCGCGAGGTCAACGATAAAAAAAGAAAACAAACATCCAAAGACTCCCCGGGTGCGCGACTCTCTCCCCTCGGAAGCGTAGGTTCGCCGACGAACCTCCTCACTCCACATCGGCGGCCGAGCAAGCCCTCGAAATTTCTCGATGGAAAGGGGCGTGGTGATGCCGAGTTGAGTCATCCGTCGCGGACGGCCCTCGTACCGTATCGCGCTTTCCCCCAGCCTTCGCTGCGCATCGCGCCGACGAAATGATGAGAATTTTCTGGAATCGCGTGCGGAAGGTATTTAACCGAGCAGCGGAGATGGGAGATCAGGAGAAGACGGAAGTTAGCGCCAGAGCGCGTAGGGATTCCGCCGTGTAGTCGGCGAAGGTTTTGTCTGTAGATACAAAGCAGGAGAAGAAGATGATTTCCACCTGAGGGGTGACGACTCGAGCTACAGGCAAGAGCGCGTGTCTACCGCTATCGAGCGAAGACGCGTGGCAACAGCTGCGTGTGTGAAGCCGACGTGTTTCCGGCGAAGAAGTTTGAAGCTTGGAGAGCGGCCAAGTGAAGACGTGAGGTTTCCTGGAAGAGAAACTTCGGGGGCAGCGGAACGACAGAGGTTTCCTGGAAGAGAAACTTCGGGGCAGCAGAACGACAGAGGTTTTCTGGAAGAGAAACTTCGGGGCAGCAGAACGACAGAGGTTTCCTGAAAGAGAAACTTCGGGGGCAGCGGAACGACAACAACGCTGGACTTTGAGTGAGTGATTCTCGGAAGAGTATCATCCAGACTTTTGTTCCAAGAACTTTGGACTGAATAGGTTTCCTATCTCTTTAGTCTTTAAGTGTCTTGGTTGTTCAATGCATGCGACTGCATTGTAGTGCGTATTGTTGTCTGTGTCCGTTGTTTCGAGTGTGGCTGATTGTACTGTGTAGTACGTTGTTTGATTGGTGACATATTGTATGCAACTATTGTGGAGTGTGCATACTTGTGTATTGTTTTTTGATCTGCCATTATTGAGAATATAATTTTGTTTGGTTTATCAACTCTCGGCTCTGACTTGTTCTTTGGGCCACAGCCGGCGTCCGCTGGCGCGCCAAAAAGGACCACTTCTAAATTGTCCACGCTTTCGTGGTGCGGTTCGGGGGGCCGATACTTCGGCCCTTGGAATTAGCCCGGCGATCGACTCCCGAATGAGCGGGACCCGTGACAACATCTATGCAGGAAATTCACAACAGACGAGTCAACATCAAAGTTTGCAAGTTTAACAAGAGTCAGTGAGTGGCTGAGTATACGTCAAACTTCTTGCTCAGGACACAGAAGAATACGACAACCTGTCCTCTCTGTGAAGTAGGCGGGGAGATTTAGCGACAAACTAGTATGATTTGTGGTAGTTGAGCAGCCAGCGAGAAACCCCTGTTTATCAAGGATCAATGAGTTTTTTTCACACGAAACAAAATACAATGTAATGTGAGGAGCCAGTCGAAATATCTTTGTGGCAAATCGTAGAGAAATTGAGCAATAATTAAAAAAGACATCAGTTGTATTGCCCGAATTGTGTACTGAAAAATACGAGCAGTTTCCCACGTGCTTTGAAAATCGGGAGTGTTCACACAGCTACTAAATGTCGCAAACTGGGAGAAATATACTACCATATTACTTTAGCATGGTGATGGGAATGCCAACTGAGCCACATCGTAAAGATGGTTTTAAGCACCTGAAAAATTCGCAGATGAAAGTTTCGTACAGAAACAAACCGGTAGATGAGAAGAAGAAGTAGATCTGTTCACTCACTGTTTCTGTGCTCTGTTCAATATCTGCTCTTTTCTTGGACTATTACGCTGACATACATTTCTTCGCGGTGTGCCAACAAGACGCCGGGTGAAGACTTCGAGGGCTCGGTGCCCTACAGGTACGAGGTTCCTTTATCAATGACTTGGCTAGTACGCGACCACTACGGTGGTTGGTACGACGAGCCTTATGCTCGTCCAAGTGCGTTAAACCACATGAGTGATACTGCAGGACACAATGAAAAGCCTGGGGGCTTACAGGTGCGCCCAAGCATCATAAAGCCGGCACGTGTGACTTCCAGCAGCCTTGTCATAACAGAGACTCGACAACCACCCTTTCCAGTCATGAGAACAATTGAAACATGCCGCCTTTTTTTTTCGCTTACAGACGCAACACAAGGACCACCCATTGGCACGGGAGATTTTACTAAGAGATAAAAGCAATGCTCATAACGATGTACAGAGTAATGTACATATATTACCCAGACATGAATTTTGGAGCTCTGAAATGGACTATCCTCCATGGCTGCTTGTTATACCAAGCATTGAATTCTCAGTGGATGGCATTATCAGAAAGAGAGATATGTTCATCCAAGCTGCTCAACAACTAGCGCTTTATCAGATACACATGTGGTATCCAGGGTACATACATATTTACACAGATGGCTCAAGTACTACAACGTCTTCAACATCGGCATTTATCATACCACAACTCAATATTCAGGAATCGTTTAAATTATGTCGCATGACGTCATCTACTACATCTGAGCTCTTCGCTATTCTGTATGCTCTAAAGTTTATAAACTCGGTAGCAGACGCTGGAAAATGGGTACTTTTCAGTGACTCACAGGCCGCATTAAGATCACTCTCCAGTACAAACAGGACAGTAATAAGTGATAGTATGACATACGAAACGCTTAAGGATCTCACCAAAGCAAAGAAGGCGCAACATGAGATCAAATTCCAGTGGATACCTGGCCACTGCAACATTCCTGGAAACACAGCAGCCGATGAAGCAGCACGACAAGCACTTCGTAAAGACGTTACTGTTTCTTTACCAATTTCGAAAAATGAATTGCGTAGTATTATAAAGAATACAACTTTCAGAATGAGCAAAACTGCTTGGTTTGACCAAAGTACAAAGAGCTGCGATTTATATCACATCGATCCATTTATTGAATTCAAAATTACGCTGGCATTAGATAGAAGGATGGAAACTCTAATTCACCGATTGAGGCTAGGCACCGCATATACAAAACATTTTTTGCACAGAATCGGCAGAGCTGAAACTCCCGAATGCGATTGTGGATTTATGGATGAAGACGTCTGTCACCTTCTCATAGACTTTCCACATCATGACACGCCGAGACGCCGTCTTAAAAGCGAACTGTTCGCATTGGACCACAGACCATTTAGCACGAAAAAACTTCTGGGCCCGTGCCCAACTGGAGTTTTACAGTCCCACGCTTTAAAAGCATTAACACGTTTTTTACAAGACAGCGGGATTGCTGACAAGTATTAACAAAGAACAAGCTTTCATTTGTAACACATGTACTTATTATGTACAGTATCATGTGACACCCATCACGTGTGTGTTGTGAAATGAATGACGTGTCGACTATTATGTACATACGAGCGAATGCATCTTTATAAGGACCAGACGTGTGCTTTGCTGTTTTGTGCTGGTGGACCGAATATTTAACGAGGGACATTTCCAGACACTTCTTACATTGACTTTCGAATTATATTTACCATTGTGATATGTGCGTATAAGTGTGTCTTTGCATATCTGTGCCTGAGTTTTCTATTTTCCATGCACTGCTTTGTATGTTTTGCTTCAAGATACGTGTTCAAGTTTCAATCAACGGCTAAGGAGTAGCCGGCGCCATAATGGTGCGCCAACATCTCCTTATATATCATATCAATAAAAAAAAACCGGTAGATGTGTTATCTTGGGCTGTTGTCCGATACCGGTGCTAGAGTAACGGGCCTTATAAACGGATGAGAAATGCGTGGCAAAACAGCCAGCGACATCATGCACTTCAACGAAGTTCGAATACAACACCTTTTATCTATAGTCTGATGGACTCCCCACTTTAGCTACACCTTTTGTGTAATTATTTGCAGAATTCATCCACTTGTCGGAGGCACTTTTTTTCACCAAGAACTCAGCGTGTGAACTGACGCCCCGTTTATATAGGCGGTAAGAGAGAGATTTCGAGAAAAAAAAACTGAACTCTTCCTTCCACTCACTGAACGATAATAATAATAATAATAATAATAATAATAATAATAATAATAATAATAATAATAATAATAATAATAATAATAATAATAATAATAATAATAATAATAATAATAATAATAATAATAATAATAATAATAATAATAATATTAATAATAATAATAATAATAATAATAATAATAATAATAATAATAATAATAGCAGATCCCACGTACAGTGCGAATCGATGATATGCGAAGCACGAATGAAAAAGGATAATATACGTCACTTTAAAGTCAGCACAACGTTACGAGGCGGACGTAAATTATGCCGTACATGACTTCCATGTCATGATTATCATGTTTGTACGTGCCATTTACCTTCGTCGTTTTTTCACGTCACGTGATACCAAATTTCGTATATGTGGAGCTAGCGAAACAGCTGCAAGCGGGCTGTGAGCGTAGCATTTAGTCATATTTTACATGGCACGCATGTCATAATTATCATGTTTGGACGTCGTCCATTCGCGCCACCTAATACCAAATTTGGTATATGTGAAGCTAGCAAAACGGCCGCGAGCGCATCATAGGCGTGTTTTGTCGTCTTGTTCTTACATGACACGCATCTCATGACAATCATGTTTGCACCAGTCACATACCTTCGTCATCCATTCACGTCCCGTAATACCAAATTTGGTATGTGTGAAGCTAGCGAGACCGCGAGCATACCATGAGCATAGCGTGTAGTGATGGCTTACGTGACATGCATGTCATGATTTTCATATTAGGGTCTGTCACTTATGTTCGCCATGCACTCATGTAATGCCATACCAGTTTAGCAATACGTCATGTGAACGAAACCACCACAAGAGCAGCAAGACCATAATATCTAAATCATAGTACTCATGACATACATCTCACAATTTTCATGTTATTACTAGTCACCTATGTTCGCATATCGTTATGTTATTTCATACCAATTTTGGTATCGGTACCGTTATCTAAACGGCCAGGAGAGCTAAAGCTCGTAGGTGGCTATATAGATAGATAGATAGATAGATAGATAGATAGATAGATAGATAGATAGATAGATAGATAGATAGATAGATAGATAGATAGATAAGCTCAAAGTCGCTGAAATTTGCTAATAAATGCTTCATATTTTATAATAATAGTAACATTATTATTTTTATTATTAGTAGTAATAATTGTAATAATGATTGATATGTGGGGTTTAACGTCCCAAAACCACCATATATGATTATGAGAGACACCGTAGTGGAGGGCTTCGGAAATTTTGACCACCGGGGTTCTTTAACGTGCACCCAATTTGAGCGCAGGGGCCAACAACAACAACAACAACAACAACAACAACAACAACAACAACAACAACAACAACAACAACAACAACAACAACAACAATAATAATAATAATAATAATAATAATAATAATAATAATAATAATAATAATAATAATAATAATAATAATAATAATAATAATAATAATAATAATAATAATAATAATAGAGCTCCTGAGCTTGTTGGAGTGCAGGTCGCCACAGCCACGCTCTTTCATTCACCCATTCACATGTTATCAGTGGCATTGATTGATTGATTTGTGGGGTTTAACGTCCCAAAACCACCATATGATTATGAGAGACGCCGTAGTGGAGGGCTCCGGAAATTTCGACCACCTGGGGTTCTTTAACGTGCACCCAAATCTGAGTACACGGGCCTACAACATTTCCGCCTCCATCGGAAATGCAGCCGCCACAGCCGGGATTTGAACCCGCGCTCTGCAGGTCAGCAGCCGAGTACCTTAGCCACTAGACCACCGTGGCGGGGCACATGTTATCAGTGGCATGGAACCTCATTCATGTGCCTATTACAGATGGTAAAAGATGATGATGATGATGATGATGATGATGATGATGATGATGATGAACTCTATGTGTGGCTCACACCCACTCTAGGAGATTGGCCAAGAAACGAATAATTTATAAGAAAAAGTGTTCACATAAGAATTGTGTGAATAATGAATTATAGAATAGTAAAATAAACTAACGATGCGTATTTGGATACTTGGGATTAAAACCTACTGCAACAGCATGGTTTTGTACTGCCTATGATATCCGAGGCCTCGCAAGCCCCCTGCACCTGATTAGCCTCCTTTATTGGTAAACTTACGACCATAAAAACAATAAAAAGCTGTAGGCAGTTACTGACAAAATGTAAAAAGCCTCGTTCTTAATAATGAAAAAAAAACCCACTAAAGTGGAAAGGAGGAATTGTAATAGTTTGTTACTTAGCACACAAAGCACGTGTTCGGGGGTATAGCTCAGTGTTATGTGACACGATGCTCCCCATCCCATTGTACAGAGCGCTATATACAGCACGCAAGGGCCAGAATGTACTTAAACGAGTTAAAAAAATGCCAGCAGCTCCAAGTGCGAAAACGTTCTTTTTCAAATTACACACTGGAACACTTCCTGTAAGAACCTTCCTAGAGGAGCGTGGGTTTTATATGCCTTGGGGATCTCACTGTCTCATCTGTAAGAAACCGGAAACTATTGACCATGTTTTTCTGCACTGTTGGGAAGGAGTTTATTTTGGGACGTATTACAAAGGACAATCAAAAAAGAGTTCCCGTTAGATCCTCATGGGATCAGGTATTTGGATATAGAGAATGATGATGGATTACCTTTCGATTTTATTATGATGACTGCCTTGCATAGTATATGGCGCTCTAGAATGGCTGGATTTCATTGTGACCCAGACAGAAGACCAGCAAGAGAGTATTTTAAAGAAAGCATCTCAAGATTTCTCGAGGTAGTAAGAACAGATGAATGTGTACCTTTATGGGTAGAAAGGGTAGAAGCCCTACTGACCATGAAGGAATTCTAGAACGTGATGTGTTATAGTAATGCTTGACGGGCTTAGTTATTTTCCAGTTTTTTGTATTGCTCAATGTGAATTGTAATATATTAAGCGTAGCAACCCGCATGTGAAGTTTACCGGAAATAAAGAAAAAAAAAAAAAGGGGGGTATAGCTCAGTGGTAGAGCATTCGACTGCAGATCGAGAGGTCCCCGGTTCAAACCCGGGTGCCCCCTTGTGTTAATTTTTTTTTGTTTTTTTTTCTTATTTTTTTTCAAATTTGGTAGATGCAATGCACTGGAACAATCCATTAAATGCGAAGCAGCCTGAAAACATTTTTTATCCTTGAGGGAAATCAAGTCGTTCATGCCTTGGACTGTAATTTACTATCGCACGTTTGCCATGCATGCATAGATGTACCACTATGTGGTATATACCATGCTACTGAAACGTACATTCTCGCATGTGAATAATGTCACACATAAAATTCTTGTCATTATTTTCATGTTACTACCTTTTGCGTTCGTCATAGAGTCACGTCACGCAATACCGCGTTCAACGCAACAGCGTTAAAAAGCTCGTTTCGCAGAAATTCCTGCGTCGGCAGTTGCGAGTGAAAAATCATATCTGCGTCACTGAAAATTGAGAAAACGCAAATAAAATAAATAATAAAAACATTTCAGTGGGAATCGAACCCGGGTAGTTTATTGCGTGGCTGCTAACGGCTGCTAACATTAGGACCACCGATGAAACGTGCACATGGTTTTTGTGCTGCCAGATTGGCGATTATTATTGACACGATAGCGTTGAAGAGCTCGTTTCGCAGAAATTCGGGCGTCGTCGCCAATAATTGTGACCGAAAAATCGAGACATGTAAATAAAGCGAATAATAAAAATTCTCGGTGTGCGTGGGGATCAAAACCGGGCCGTTTGCGTGGTAATGCCACACAGTGATGCATCTGCTTGTGAATACAGTGAAAATAACTTTCTCTGCTTGAAAATGCAGTCAAAGTATCTTTCTTTCACGCTTTAAATACACACTCGTCCTGTGTGCGTGTTTCACGATACAGCATAAAATACTGCCGTAATAATGCGTAGGACAAGCCTACATTGTCATCGGGTGTGAGAACAAAAGAATTATAATATATGACATCGTAGTTTGAAGCCAGTCACCCACTAAAAAAGGCCCACACGCTGCTGCACCCTTAAGTCCAAGTAGTGGGTGCATAACAAGTTCGAAAACATTTCATACACTAAATATTTGAAGTGCGCACTATATGTTACTCTATGCGTACGTATACTAGGAACAGAATATTCCTATCGCGTTCCCCTCTTAAAAGCAAAGCTTAAGGGGTTCCCCAATATTTTTTTATTTGTATCAAGCGAGTCAACCAGCCATGAGCGCTCCATGAGCGTGGTGTGTAAAATGATGCCATGCATGACGTGCATGTCATTATTTTCATGTTAGCATCGGCCACTTACGTTCGCCATATAGAAATATTTTGCCGTATCAATTTTCGGGTATATTATCGAAACGGCCGCGAGCACCCCTAAACCATGTCATGGGAATCATGACGTGCAGGGGAAGCATGTCATGATTTGCATGTCAGGGCATGTGAGTTATATATATTCGTCGTACAGTCACGTCAGGCCAAAAATAACTTCAAACGTTGGTATGGCACCATATTGGTACCATATTAACACAAAGTCGTCGCTTGGACGAATGGAACAGCCGGCTTGTACAAGATGAAATTTCTTATTTGGGCGACCTTGTGACCGGCCAAATGTAAATTCAAACAACAGCAAGGCAAGAATGCAGACTGTGCACTGTTATCGGCGAACAGAGCGTCGGCCGCGATAAAAGCGGCAAGTGGTAAAACACGGTGACTTTTATGCATGTGCTATCGAAGATTCCAGCGTTATCGCTGGCGGCTGCGTAAGCACTGGAGTGAGCTTGGCAATGGTCGCATCCTGCGCACAATGATCTACTACAATCACGGAGCTTCTCGAACACTGAGACGCGGTCTGTGTCGAGCATTGCTGACAGCCCTTGGGGGTGTAAACAAAACACAGCCAATTTCAGAGAAGAAACGTGCGTGGTAATGCGTGTCATTATAATAATGATACATGCGTGTCTCATTATAACGTTACCACCAGCCGTTTGTACTATTCATGACATACATATGTCCATACCTTCATGTTAAGAGCTTTCGATGCCAAACCAATTTTGGTATACATCCCAATAACAAAACAGCCACGAGTCATAGGCTAGACAGACAGACAGACAGACAGACAGACAGACAGACAGACAGACAGACAGACAGACAGACAGACAGACAGACAGACAGACAGACAGACAGACAGACAGACAGACAGACAGACAGACAGACAGACAGACAGACAGACAGACAGACAGACAGACAGACAGACAGATAGATAGATAGATAGATAGATAGATAGATAGATAGATAGATAGATAGATAGATAGATAGATAGATAGATAGATAGATAGATAGATAGATAGATAGATAGATAGATAGGACATAAAGAGAAATATATTATGAGACAGAGACAGATGTAGAGATAGAAGACTCTGATAAACAGGTATCATACCCCTTTGCTATAAAACATTTATAACTACACCACATGATATAGGTAGCATTGTTATTGTTTGAATATAAACAAATTCTATGAACGAAACACACGCGAATCATCATTGCTTTGGCGCTGAAGTTCAGGTGGTGGCTCAAGAGAAGAAACCGAAGCTGGATCATCTTTAAGAAGCGAGTCTGGCAGCCCGCTTTATCAAACAAAGGTACACCAGAGGTTCCAATCACGTGACGTAGTCACGTTATCGACTGGCCCCGTCGAGGAGCCAGATGCACGCGAAACATGACGCCAGTGTGCACATCTCAAGGATGCATGCACGCATGCACACTGCGCGGTAACCCATACACGTGAGAGGAGAGCGAAGAGGACACCGTGTTGTGCTTGCCTGCCAAGCTGGAGCGGCGTCCGTCCGACGAGCGCACATCCGGGAGTGCGTGCGTGTGTTGCGAGTCAGATCAACACACACACACACACACACACACACACACACACACACACACACACACACACACACACACACACACACACACACACACACACACACACACACACACACACACACACACACACACACGCACGCACACACACACGCACACACACACGCACACACACACACACACACACCACGGTGTTCCAGTGGATATGGCGGCTGGCCCACAGGTCGCGGAATCGAATCCCTGCCACTGTGACCACATTTTCGATGGAAGCGAAAATGCCCGAGGCCCGTGTATTGAGATTTAGGATCACGTTAAGATACACCAGGTGGTTCGAAATTACCGGAGCCTTCCTCTACGACGTCCCTGACGGCTGTACACTGCAAAGAATGTAAGTGCAGTCCTGTATTGCAAAAAAATAAACAAAAACACTGTTTTCGAAAAATAACGAGAACAACGAACGAAAGAGAGTTTACAGGAGCATTATTTTTTTTTACCAGGATGGACACGGATCAATGCATCAGTACATCATCACTTCTTTTTCCCGTGAAAGAGTATTCCTTTCTGAGTTTAAGAATATTTTTATGGTCGCACATGTGTCATTGCGCATGAGCACTGTTTTTTTTTTTTGCACCCTGTTTAAAAGTGGTCGTAACACCTTCAATAAAAATCAGTTGTGTCACTAGCGAGCGCCCGGGAAAGCGCGCGCCGCCGAATTCTGGTGATGGTGACGATACCAGGCGCCACAGAGTTGTGCCAAAGCCAGCGTAAAAGAAGAAACAAGCATCAAGAGCATGCAGAAACTAAAAATACAATAGCCACAGATGCTTCAGTAAATAATCAGAAGGCATGTGTAAGCATTGCCTCTGATTCGCTTGACTGGTCCTTCTCAGTGAGACTGCCTGATTTTACTCCAGTTTTTTAAGCTGCGCTCATGGCGATTATTTTAGCTCTTCAAAAACTTCCGTCAAATCAAAACAACGCAGTCATAATGACGGATTCTCTTTCAGTTTGTGCAGCTCTGACAGCTTCTGAGAACTCTCACATTCTAAGGACATTCAGAACATTAGTGCCACCGCAGTTGAGACTCCTGAGGTTACTGTGGGTTCCAGGACACTATCGATTAAGATTAAGTGAACTGGCCGATTCCTTAGCACGAGCCGCGCTTGGTGGCCCAATTTTATCCGTAGTGCTAGAAGTCGAAGTATTACAGTAATAAGATATCGACAATCAGCAATCTACACTGATATGACTAGAAAATGTAACTACATGGACAGAATATAAGCACCTCAAGCTTCCATGGTGACCCCACTAGATGGAGTCAGTCCAGAAGTTCGAAGATTTGATTACTAAATTTTGATGTCGTGTCCTCCCACGCCCCCCCCCCCTTCTAAACCTTATATACACAGAGCTGGTCAGACGATATCACCCCTCTGCGCATTCTACAGAGAAATGGAATCAATTGGACATTATCTTTTTTTATTGTTGCCGATACGCTTCTAGTTATTCCATTTCTGAAAATAGGCGTTACATTGACGGCGGGAACTGCACTAAACTTTGGTGCCTCCGTTTTGGGACATTGTCACAGGGATGCTTTCAAAGGCGTTTGCGATTATATTCAGGCATCCAAACGTACCCCATTGTGATCTTCAATCAAATAATTATTATTTAGTATCTAAAAAATTCTAAATGGTAAGGTGAAGTGAACGCGGTGGATCAATGGCTGCATTGCTCGGCTGCTGACCATAAGGTCACGGTTTCTATCCCAGCCGCGGCGGTCGCATTTCAATGGAGGCGAAATGGTAGAGTGTACTGCACAGTGTCGGTGCACGTTACAGAACACCAGGGGGTCGTAATTTCCGGAGCTCTCCACTACGGCGTCTCTCATCATCTCGTGGTTTGGGGACGTAATACCCCACATATTAGTATCACTGTTTTGCTGCGAGTCCGTCGTTCACCGGTATCAACAGGGAGCTTTAGAATAGCGCACGGCAAGCCCTTGCGGTGCGGTCGCGGCCACTGCGCATAAGTCGTAACGCGAGTCGGCGTTCGCAGGCCCGCACGCGGAAAATCCGAAATAGCGTGCGGCGATCGCGGCCCGCATGTGGCCCGCAAACGCTGGTTTCGAGGCTACACGGTGTCGCTGCGATCGTGCGTCACGGTTTGCAGCAGGGCAAACGCTATTCTAAAGCTCATACGGCACCCGCTACGCCCGCAACGCCCGCAGCGCTTGCAAACGGCATTCTAAAACTCCCCAATAAATTCACAGCCAAACGCCCGCAATAAGCTGCCGGGAGCGCTTGCGAGCATGCGTCAGCTGTTACCGAATATCTTAATTAGCTGCAGTGGCGTATACACGAAATTCTCGTCATGAGAGCCCTTGCTGGAGACTCGCAATTTATCGCTGGCGTATTTTCCCCTTTCCAGCTTCACCAGCAAAGCGCCACGCACTTCATAAAATTCGGAGTAGTTATGAAAACTTGCAGCGGGAACTGTCACGTATAAGTCTGGCATTCCGGCATCGAACAGTACATCAAGCTGAACCTGCTTGCACGCAACCTAGCACTACTTTTGAGCGATAATAATGTTACAAGAGGGAGAGGTACTGGTGTCATTGGTACGTAACATTATCTCCATCTAGCGAAAAAAAAAAATACGGTTCACGTGTTGAGCACTGAACGTCGCGAACTGCAATTTTACCTACACGTCACGTTCCACGACAACTACGCAGCAAGGCGAGCCGGCGAATTCTATTTGTGACGTCAAGACCATCAAGACCATCGCAGCGCCAGCCTCTCCAGTGGAGGCCCTCGCGGCCATAATATGGGCTGGTAAAATGCAAATCAGCCATGGAAAATGCGACAAGCGACAGACAAGTTCAACAAGCGACTCGGCGAAGAAGCCTGAATCCGCTTATTATAAGCGGAACTGGAAATTCTGGGTAGCCATCACCAAGAATTGATAACCCCATTATTTATTATTTATTTGAGTAAAAATACATCTGCTGAGTAAACTTATCTTGAAGTCTGTTATTGAGAAGTTACCGTATTGATTTTATTTTATGAGACAAATTATAAACCGAGTAACACGTGGTACCACCGCACTTGAAGTGTTTGTAAGTTAGACGCACTAACAGCTGACGATGTGGAGAACATTTCGATCAATTGACGATGGATGAAGCACATTGCCAATATTTGAAAGTGCTTGATCGCTTCAATTCGCAAAGACTACATGCTAGTGAGCGCATTTTAGAGCCAGAATTTCTATGTTGCGGGCAGTCTGCGTAAATGGCTTGATTTGTTTAAGACGTTAGATTAAACAAATTCAACGTTTTCGGATCATAGTTCGCTTTAAGTTCAAATAGCACCAATGCATTTGAACCGTTCCACCAGCGGGACCGAAATCTCCTCACGACAGTAATAGACAGATGACGCTTAAGTTCGCTGTCGTCATTACGTGTCTTGAGAAGTCAGTAACCGTACCAATCGGGACGAATGTTGTTATTTTTTGCCGGCGAAGTTCGACATTAAGACACTGGCCTAAAAGATTTACAATTCAGGGTAGGTACTACTACTGCATGTTGACGTATAATATAAAGAATGCCTGATGTTATCTTCAATTATTGCTTAAAAAATGTTGCTAAAGACACACATACACCAAAATAAAGAACACAACATACAAGGACTTTCTCACGTATGCGTAATTGTTTGCACCAGATTCTTGTAGAAATAATGCCAGAGCAACTAGCTCAACAACTTAACTTCGAATAACAGCTTCACGTAATTTCACACAGATTGTAAGCTGACTGTAAGCAACTCCACATGATGCACAACCTTGGATAGTCTGGCAGACCGTTCAGTCATTGGAGTGAGCCTGATGTTGGCATTGAGGAGCCGTTTTTTTTCAGATGCTTAAAATGCCAAGTCATGTCTCTCATTTTAAAAAAAAAATCACGTTATAATTTTGCTATGCGTAGCTTACTTATTTACTCTTGTTTTTCTTATTATAGTTATCTCCCTTTTATTGCTCTTTATTTCCACCAGGAGCTGCACACCGTGACAAAATCATTTTACCCCGTCACAATACGTGGCACCGCTCTATAAAAAATGTGTTGTTTTAAAAAGCGTTCAATGTTACGGTTCCTCCCACCGACGCTTTGTTAACAATACATTTTGATTTTTATTTCGGCGTCTCTTGTAATTTCGAGCTCAATCTTCGATGAGCCTACTTTTGTCCGACACTGTCTTTCTAATCTGCTAACTTGTTGTTCCCTCTTTGCTTCCTCTTCAACTGTATCCGATTTCACAACCTTTATCTTCACATTCTTGAAAATATGTAGGCTGGCGCTGTAATCCTTATGGTGGAAGTTAAAGCCTTTCTAATCTGCCAACTTGTTGCTCCGTCTTTGCTCCCTCTTTAACTCTATCCGATTTCACGTCCTTTATCTTCTCCTTCCTCAAAGATATGTAGGCTGGCGCTGTAATCCTTCCGGCGGAAGTTAAAGCCTGTCATTTTCTTTATTTTGTTCCTCTACACGTGTGCTTTCCGAGGACCTAATTATATGTTCTCTCTGCATATGAGGACATGCGCGTGTTCTGTATAATTTTAGCCTCAGATTCAAGCTAAAGCAGTCTCTTTATCTCTTCGCAGTTTTTCTCGCCTTTTTTTGTTCGTGTTTTTTTTGTGTGTGTGTCGAGGTGCGCATCCTGGATGCCACTGTGGATTCCCCGAAAGCGTTAAAAATAAATCGAGAGGAGCAGAGACGGTAAATTCAAAGCAACGGATGAATGATAATAATAAAAAATACAATAAAAATTTATCAATACCGAAAAGGCAAAATAGAGGGAGAGCGGGGTAGTCTGTGTGATAACACAGGCGAAACGTATGCAACATGAGCAATGCATGCTATTTGAGGGCGCAGTCAGCCACTAGAACAGAAAAAAAAAAATACCCGCACATGCGTTCGCGATAGCTTTGATGCACCTCCATGCTGCAGAGAAAGTTCTGAAATGACTCAGTACATTATGTAGTACGATGCCAGAATATCCACCAAGCAAGATCGGTAGAAGACTTTCGACATTTAGAGGCATTGGCCCTATTAAAGCTAATTGACGCATGCAATAATATTGAATATTATTCGTAGTCATGTCAGACGCATTTTAAATATACTTTATGGCTGTGTTCCAATTCTTAGACAGTACGTAGATTGCTTAGAAGACAGCACCGAGCCCATACTGACCGAAAATCACGTACCGTCCGTCCATCTGGTGAAGGCTTCAAGTACCGCCATATCGCTTCTTTTTATCATATATTCATCATATACTAGTACCGCCATCAGCGGACAATCTAAGGACTAAACGAGAGTATGTACCACATTTCTGCTGTCAGCGCTTTGTTAACACCGAGAGCGTGATAACGACGCCGTGCTACGATTCTTGTAACATCTGGACATGCGGATATGTGCCCGAAGGCGGGTATGTGCCACAGGTTATGCACTACGGGGACGCACAAGCAACGCCATAAGGAGCTTCGCCCCTAAAATGAGAAACAGCAGTGGCCCAAGCACCGACCCCTGCGGCACACGCGAGAAAACATCAGACGTTTGCGACGCCGCACCATGCAGTACGGCTTTTCGCTGCCCGTTCGAACAAATAGTTTTTAAGCCAACCATTGAGCGAATCGAGAAGATCAAGAAATGACAGTTTACATAAAAGTAACCTATGCGCGACCAAGGCAAACGGATTTCTGAAGTCAATAAAAAACAGCGTCTGAGTGTTCTTGCTATATCCGAGGGCTACCTCATGTAAGAATTAATAAGTTGAGTCACGCAAGACAACTTAACACGAAATCCACGTTAGCTCGGAACGAAAAATCTATTTTTCTGATGGTGATTAGTGAGAGAAGAGTAAATATTATGCTCCAATGCTTTGCAAGAAACTGATGCCAAAGATATTGGTGTATAATTGCGCTCCAGGTCACGAGAGCCGCTTTTAAATGTAGGAGTTACATTGGCTATTTTCATTCAGTAGGTAATTTTTTTAGAACTTCGTGACCTATTAAACAACACGACCAATATTGGAGCAATGCTATGTGAACAGCGTTTCAAGATAAAATTTGACAACTCACCTGGACCGTGAGCAGAATAAGGGTCAATGCCGCACAACAGGACCCTAAATCAGGCCTCATCTACAACGATATCATTCATTTGAGGTAACCACACCTAGTACCGTTTCCGGTGTCTGGTGACATGCCGTAATTACTGAGAGAAAATACATACGTTAAAACAATCAGCTTTTTTCTATATAATCACTTAATGTATCAAGTTAGGTGGAATGTCAATTATTTCTTTCCTGCTACTTTTGACGCATCGCCACAACTCCTTTGTATCAGGTTTCATCTTTACAGCCAATGATGAGAGGTATGTTCTTGATATCTTTAATTCTTGTTTTATGCTTTCGGTGACGAGGTAAGCTTCTCTTATAATCCATCCTTTGATGCTTTTTTGAATGCTTTGTATAATCTGGTATTCTTTCTTATTGACATAAGCAGTTCCTCATTAATCCAGGGTTTATCTTTTTACGCCTCGTTGATAAACTTCTCAAGGGGATGTGTTTTGAGATCAAAAAGCGGAGCTTGTCGCGGAACGATACCCATAGAAAGAGAGAGAGAGAGAGAGAGGAAGAGAGAAACGAGGAAAAAAAAAAGAAAGGCAGAGAACCATAGATTTTTTACACTGCAATTATTGTTGCATTCCATCATGCAGTGCTGGCAGGACTCAATCCAACTATTCATCGATGACATCACAATCACACTGCTCACACATAAAATTATTTCTCGGACAGTTCCTGCTTATCTGTAACCTATTACATACTATTGCAGCATACACGACTTCATGATCGCTTATCTCAGATACAGTCATCACTGTTTCAACCAATTCAGCACTGTTGCTAAATAAAATAGCAAATCTAAAGTACTCCCTCGAATTCAACTATAACGCGTCGGGAAACCAACAAATTGAGTAGGTTTATAGAAAGAGATAGATATTTTATTTACAGAAAAGTAGAGAAGTCGGCCTGAGCTACACTTTGCTCTGGCGGGTTTGCTCTCACTCTACACTGGGGAAGGGTGACTGCGGAGTGAAAGTGATAAAGTATAGTTCTGTGTTAGTTCGGTGAAGGCTGAGTGAAGTACTGAGCTACGCGATACTACAGGATATCTATCTACACCAAGTAACCTCCGCCATGTTAAAATCGCCATGAGGTATAAAATGATCTCTGAAGACAAAAGCAACAGTGACCACACGAGGCCACGAACTGGATATACGCTTGAAGAAGGTGACCAGTAAAACGATCCTACCACGACGCTTTTACCATGAGAAAGCAATATCCTTCCCCAAATGCATTCTGCGGAAGCGTCAGCGCAGTGTAAAGGCACGCTTTTGATTCTGTCATGTACAAGAACGAACACGCCCCCCTCCCCCCCTATCGGTGATTATGGTCTTTTCTATAAGCCGAGTGAAAACGTCTCACAATTCTTATCTCAGGTACGAGCCAAGATTCTGAGCCGATTACAATATAAAGTCGAAAAACGTGCAGTTGGCTAGAAAACTCGTCTGTTTTATTCTTTAGGCTCCTGTAGTTTATACTAATGACGGACAAGCAATCTTTCGAATTTTTTTGTTTTTTTTTAATCCGACGACCCGCTGACTGCTACTGGAAGTGTTCTATAGTGCAAAATCCACTGTGCCATCATAAATGTACGTCTAGCCGTTAAAAATCATCTTCAGCTTAAATTTAGGTTCAGAGCTCTGTTCTCGAGCATAAGCAATCAGTCTGCTTCTACATTTTTTAATAGCGGGGAGAAGTTTTCACTTATCGATATTTTGGTTATTTTTAGTTTCGAAGCCGCAGAAAGAAGGCGCTGCTTGCAGGCCTTGAATAGAGTAAACTTCACAATTATGGGCCTTGGTGTCTTTATTAAGCTTCTCCATTCTGTGTATTCTCTCAATTGTCGATGGTTCAACAACAATATTTATCTTAACCGAGCGTTTTTATCTTCTATAACATAAAATAGCAAATTATTTCTACGTGAATTATCTTCAAGTTCATCCTGATTAATTAATACGTTTTGCATAGCTTGTGAAAGCTGGTTGTTTTCGGCATGTTGTTCTGTATTGTATCCAAACATAAAGAAAGCAGAGAGATCATTCAATAATTTGTCCACCTTTAAGGTCAGACTCATAAGAGTGTTTTCCATTCGTTTTTCTTCGGCTCGTAGTTTTTCAGATTGTTTAATGATTTCGTTTTGACCCGCTAATATCTTCGGTATCAAACGCATCGTTTCCAGTGGTTCATGTTCATGCTTTTCCGACAGAAGGCCGGGGTTCATTTCGACATCACCGGCTAAAAGTAATCGTAGTCTAAACAAAACGTTCATTGCAACAACACAAACATCGGCGTAACCAAGCTGAAGCAACTGAAACGACCGTGTGGGTTCCAGTGCCAAATGTTTATGCGTGCGTGTTTGCTTGTAATGGTAAAAAAAAAGAGACCAACCTGAAGAAAGAGCAGTTGTAAGCATTGCAACCGTATCTCGGCACTGGAACCCAGTGGCTTTGTTGGCAGCAGGCGTTTAAGTAGTCCTTCATTCCACGTCGAGGGCCCTCATTGACTGGTAGCCATAAACGATGGCACTCTGGCGGCTGACGGTCTATCTAAAATGACCATAACCACTAGTCGGTGATTACAACAGAGCACTGTCCTCCTATAGTAAGTCGCTGTTTTCGGCATTCACTCAGCAATGTCCAACCACCTGTAACTGCTGCTGACGCACCATCAAATCACGCAGCTTGCCAGGTAGTCGCTTCGATGTACCCATGTGGACATGCGCTTTGAAACGGGCCAGTGTCCGGCGCTGATACGACAATCTGCCACAGCTGAAGAAACGGCAGATGTAAGCATTGCGACCGCATCTCGCCACAGGGATACTTCCATATCATGAAATCGTAGCACACTAAAGGCTGAATCAGGTGAGCCTACCAGGAAGAGGACAGGTCACTCAGTATAAGGAAGGCGAGGTAATGTGGTGAGAGTTACAGACCAGAGTTTTTCAAAGCCCACACTTTACAGCAAGTGGCACCTAGATGTTTTCCGGTCCCAGTGCAAATTACGAGATGAGGTCCACACGTGTGGAAATGTCCTGAGTCATAATGATCGTTCCCACATCGCAGAATCCTGGGAGGCCTGGCCTGCTATGCTGCTGCGGACCCCAACGTACAGCAAGACCCTTGCTGTGCCTCAAGGGATTCCGGCCGACGGCTATGAGCACCGGGCGATGCCTGACGTTATTCACTGACATTTCCTTTCATAAACTCTCTCTCTCTCTATCTCTTGCACTACCAAAACCACACATGTGCAAGCACACACATACGCACGCTACAGGGAAGAGGTGGATTAAAACAGAGAATTTTTTTATTGAAAAGATTAATAGGATAACGTGGTGCCATTATGGTAACAATGGCTACTCCTGCTTACAATAACTATAGGAGCGATGGAAACAGTTCGCAAAGTGGCGAAGAATAAAGCAGTGGACTCGAGAACAGTGGGAAGCTCAGCTTCAAAGCTTACCCTGCAGCTTGACCCTCCGGACCAGGGAGAAGGTGTAACACCATGGTTTTTTGCACGACGAAGGCCTAATTAGGAGTCAAGCTAGTTAGTTTTCATTCAACTCGAATTGTATGTTACAGCTCAAAATACAGCTATCACAGAGAAGAAGCACGCACGCGCAGCGCTGCATGCTTAGTTCTCTCTCCCTCAGCAGGGATGAGCTCACAGAGATGTACACGCACCTACACCCTTAAACGTTTTCAGGAGTAACTGCGCTATTACTTCAGAAAAGGGCTTTTTGCTCCTCCAAAAGACGAAATGTGCGCAAAAGATTGTACACGGCACCACAAGGAGGACCCCGCCACGGTGGTCGAGTGGCTAAGGTACTCGGCTGCTGACCCGCAGGGTGCGGGTTCGAATCCCGGCTGCGGCGGCTCCATTTCCGATGGAGGCGGAAATGTTGTAGGCCCGTGTGCTCAGATTTGGGTGCACGTTAAAGAACCCCAGGTGGTCTAAATTTCCGGAGCCCTCCACTACGGCGTCTCTCATAATCATATAGTGGTTTTGGGACGTTAAACCCCATATATCAATCAATCAACCACAAGGAAGGGCACTTTCCTCCTTGTGGAGTAAAGCACCCGTTTTTTAGGGTAACTGCAGGAATGTTCGCACCGTGTGCAAACGACGCATTGGTGCCTACACAAGCCTGTTTCATTTCAGACGGTTCTGTAGCGTGGTCTGGAGACTGGGTAGTAGTAGTTAGTGTACGCGCATGGTGACTGAGTGGTCATGAGTTGATTGATCGCTCTCACAACGTCATAGCTATTGTAGTTCCACAGTGCCTTACTTTTTATTACAGCTGCATTCCTGTTACCCTTGGTCATTACGTATCTGTCATGCTCCCTTAGGTACCCATGCAGCCCCGTTACTTATCCATACGCCCAAATATTTCTTTTTATCCACTTTTTCTAGCGTGACTTCCTGTATATTATGCTCACAGCCTTCGCTACCACTGAATATCATGATTGCCAATTTTTCCCTACTGAACTTCACATTTAGCCTATTTTCCTCATTACCACAGATATCTGCCAAATCCCTGCAGATCTTCCTTGTTGTCGGCTATTAATACTATATAATCTGCATACATCAATGCTGGCAATGACCGCTCAACGTGTTTCACTTGATTGGCAAAAAAGAGGCTGAAGCCTAGTCGACTAATTCGGCTTCTAGTCCCTGTAGATACAGCATCAATAACAAATGTGACAAGGAACATCCCTGTCGAAGCCCGCGTTGTATCTCTATAGGTTCAGATACCTGTTCTTCCAATTTTATAACTACCTTGTTACTTCAGCGTGGGATATGGGTGACATCTGGCAGTGCCGTTGGGAAGCATGAGCTTGTGCAAAACCTAGGGCCACTGCCAGGTGGCAGCACCATATCGTCGGCAGAGCGCTTTTTCGTGCATAGCACCACATTTTCAGCTCAGCGCAAGAGACGCTAGGTTATCTATGTATTTTGCTAGTAAAGGAACACACCGCACTTACGTATTGATTTTGTGCCTCAGATACGCGTAATATTTGCTTTTTGATCAACAACGTTGACAAGTATGAACGCAGCCACCAGTTCAAGATGGTTGGTCGTTCAGCAAGTGTTTAATATTTTGGCGGGTGGCTTAATCATGTGACAGACAGACAGACAGACAGACAGACAGACAGACAGACAGACAGACAGACAGACAGACAGACACTACTCCGTTCGAGTGTTCCAAGAAAGACTGCCGTTTTTAAAAATAAAGACAAACAAGGCAGGCTATCCAGCTTCGCATTTTATTGAGGCCTAGCACCACTAGTACGAAGCTCCCTTAATTTTATATTATGCCCACAAGGGAGTTCCTTCAGAGGAACAGGTAGGCTGGGAACTTACGCGTTGGGTTTTGACCATGCTTGTTCTTGAGGGGGTGGGGGTGCTCTCTGCGCCCAACCCTACACCCTTGGCATCACCCCTGCTCAGGCGTGGCGTCTCAACTCGCTATGGACACAATACTCTCACGTACATCACCCATCTGATACTACGTGTACCACCGGTACTACCGTACGGCGTGTCAAGCTGGTATCACTGTTGGGGCGCTGCAATAGGGTTTGCAAGAGTTGATAGATGTATGCGGTAATTTGATGAAATGATGAAATGGCTAATGCAGATGTTGTAAACTGATATAGTTATTCGCAGGCCACGAAGTTAAGGCATTACCGCACTTATCATGCGCTGGACCAGCACTGCGAAAGAGCCCAATTTGCTGCTAACGTTCTCGCTGCCGCTTCGGCACCAAATCGAGAAACTGTTTATGTGTTTAAACGATTAAAATAGTTTTTCTCAATTTCACTCGATAGTTTCGTCAGCATGCTTTCGTTACATGGTCAGAAAATGAAGATCAATGACACATATATGAATTTCACGCCGACATTTTTTTAGCATTTGTATGACAATGTGATGTTCTATATACCAAAGTTCTGCTTTTTTTTTAATTCTGGGTGCATAGGGACAATAATAATTCCCGAAACTTGTCATGTTAAGCCTCTTGCTTCCTCCGAACACAATGTAATGCATTTTGACCGATAAGGAATTGTGTGCGCCACCAGCAGACGTCTTTAATGTCGATGACGTCATGGCGGGTTGGTGTACGAAATATTAAGGTGGCATGTCCACTATGGGCGTAGCCAAAGGAAGCGGTGGAGGAGTGGAGGGTTGGAGGTTTAAACTTTTTCGAAAATTTTCAATTTTCTCTGCGTATATATTGCGCGAACACACAAATGCACGCACGAACATGCATAAAGATGGTTTAACGCCCCCCCCCCCCCCCCCTCGAAAAAAAAAATTTGGGCTACACCCTGATGTGCAGCTGCATATCATTTTTGTATTGTATATTCACATGTATAACGAGTGTCTTTTCGAAGCAACAGAGGCATATTTTTGTTATTTTGAAAGGTTAATTGAGAAACACCAGATAAAATGTTTTTTTCTTTCTTAAGCCTCCTTTTAAGCTTTAATAATTTTGGTATAGGATCATGAAGAACGCAAGAAGCCACATGCTACTTGACAAAGAATGCAAGAAGAATGCTACCAGCAGTGACAAAATAAAATAAAAAACAGAACGAGAAACGAAGAAACAAATAAATTAGCGGATAGAAAAAAAAAGAATTCCTCCCTCTTTGTTCCTTTTACAGGCCCAGTAACCTTCTAAATCCGCCCCTGAAGCGATATATGCCCACTGAGGCGTCTGCTTAGTTCCGTTCCGGTGAACGTAAAAGGGAAGCGTGGAGAGAGGGAGAGCACTCGTTATTACGAGGGAAATCCGCGGCTATGCACACAAGGGCGGGCGGGCCGCAGACCGGCGCCCGATAAAGGGGAAAAGGCGCAGTAGCAGATCCGATAAGGGAGTGCCCCTCGGAGAGTTGCATTCCGCACGTGATAAGAACGATATAGAGCGGCATGCACGAGAGCTGAGAAGCGAGGGAAGAGGTGCGTGAAAACCCCGAAGTTTTCTGTTCTTTTTTGCTGGGGTGATAACTGGGGTTTTACGTCCCAAACCCACGGTGCGCTGTTGCGGAAATCTTGTTGATCATCTCGGTTGTTCTTTGGCGCACATCGTACAGTACACGTGCGGGCCTCTGCCACGTCTACTCCATCGAAACGCGACCGCCACGACCGGGATCGGACCCGCGAACTCCGGGTCAGAATCCGAGCACCACAAGCACTGTTCCACCTATAGGCGGACTATTTTCTGGGGAGCAGCGCTTTAAAGGGTCCCCAAGCAAACTATGAATCGGGTTAACTGGTGAAACATGGGAGAGGCCTTTGTCTTGCAGTGGAAGTAGTCAGGATGATGATGATGTTGGTGGTGGTGATGGTGATGATGATGATGATGATGATGATGAAACAAGCTATGAAATTATAGCGGCGAAGCGTGTTATTCTCTCCTAGCGTTTCCTGTCATTGAGGCGCAATTCGTTACGCCTGCAGTGGTCTCTGTAGCAACGTCTTCAGGGCATATGCTCTCAGCTAGTCCATATAGGAGGGACAACAGCTGTGAATTGTTTCCCATAATGCTTTGCGATGCAGTCGCACGCCCGCTCTATACTTTGTGTCGCATGACCATCGAGCGCGATCATTCAATTTAACTTCGTTTTGTGCCTTTGCGGCTGCGCAAGTGGAGGCAACATGCGTGCAGCCAAAAAGCGCGAGGTGTCGATTGCTTTAGTGCTGATACTGTCCACGCATTCTATAAAGAACTGGGTGGCGATGGGCTGAAGGCGAGAAAGAAGCCACTCTCTCGTCCTTCAACTTGGAGGGGATAAGGGGCCCTCTATATTTGCATTGCCGAGATGCGAAGACGACGCTTTTGGTAGACCCTGTATGTATATGCGCATCGCATCACCATTTGCTCAATGCGGTAATTCCCACCACATTCATCCAATCAGTTTGTGTCACCTGCTTGTTGTTCAGTTGACTAATGTGTATAATTAATATTGAGGAAAGCAATTGAACTAAAGTAAGCGTTACCGAGTAAGAAAAGTGTGATCAAATAATATCACGATGTAAAAAAAATTGATCTAATTGGATAAACTTGTATTGCGTCCTTCAAAACGCGTATCACTGTGTCGCAGGCCGCTCCCGCGACACAGTACCGAGATGCTGAGCTCCTCAGCCACGGCGTGGGCTTGGTCGACAAATTAAGGAGAGGGCGTTGATCAGGTTGACTGTGGCATCGGCGCTGCGCCGCGCGTGCCGAAGCGACAGGGCAAGTTAGGCGCTGAGGTCCCCGTATCGTTATCAAGCCCACTATAGGACACACATTGTGTCCTATAGGAGCCCACATTGTGCGTACTTGAAGAAGAGACTGCTATCTATTGTGCATATCATGAAATTCTTGTGCGGTAAAGCATGGGGAACTTCTGTGGCCTCCATGCTACAGCTGTACAGGGCCCTATTTCTGGGTCTATTGCGCTACAGCTTGCCGGTACTGACTAACACTTGCAAATCGAATACTCATTCATTGGAGAGTTTGCAGGTTCAGGCACTGCGTATCTGCCTAGGACTGCCCCGATGCGCTTCTACTTATGCCACAATCATGCTTGCCAAAGACCATCCGGTCAGGACATATATAGTTGGGGATAGCCTCAGAGAGCACATTCGACATGCTAGCCGTGTCCCCGACCACCACTTGGCCCTTCTACCTTCCGGAAGACCACGTGCTACGTTTTCAGACGTCATAGCCAAGCACCTAAACAGCATTCCATCAGGATATACGCCAGCTGCGAGAACGGCATGCCCTTTGTGGTGCCTCGACCAGCCGCAAGTACGTCTAGAAATTCCGGGAATCAAAAAGAAAAGCAGTCACTCCAGAGAAGCATTGAAGCAAGCAACACTGCTATTATTACATGAGTTGTACTTAGACCGAACGCAGATATACACTGATGGGTCCGTCTCATCCAGCAGGTGCCACTGTGATTCCGGCTGCAGAAATGACAATCAAGTTTAAGTTGTCGCATATGACTACATCTACGGCATCAGAGCTTGCTGCTATAAGGGCTGCTTTACAATATCTCGTTCAAGAACGTCCAGGAAAATGGGTCATATTCTGTGATTCGAAGGCAGCGCTTCAGAGTTTGCAGTCTGCCATGCGTAGGAGGAGCCATGACCAACTGGTACAAGAAATAAGACATTGCCATCGTGAAGCTCTAGCACGAGGGCATGATATTATATATCAATGGCTGCCTGGACATATCGGTATTACCGGAAATCAATTAGCCGATGATGCAGCCCGCTCAGCCCTTGAAGAAACCCGTGTAGTCCCGATTCCTCTATCAAGGAATGATGCAGCAAAACAACTTTACCTGCTGGCTCGAGATCTCACACGCACGTTCTGGTCGTCTACCAGCTTCCAAAGGTGTCAATTTTATGAACTGGATCCTTCGCTCAAGCTAAAGCTACCATCACAACTTTCCCGCTCCGATGCGACACTGTTATGCCGCCTTTGGTTGGGTGTTGCATTCACAAAGGCGTACTCCTTTCGCATTGTTATGGCAGACACTCCTACATGTGACTACTGCGGAGATGAAGAGACCATCGGTCCTGTGCAGCTGCGCTTGCTACGACACACAGCGATGCCAGCTACGGATGGTTTTGAATCGACTTGACCCCGGACCATTTTGTGTGCAGAAGATACTAGGACCTTGGGCATCTGCCTCAGTTGCGCAGAAAGCAACTAAAGCACTGCTACTTTACCTCAAGTCAACAAACCTGAGCGACCGCCTGTAGACTGTGTGTGCTCCCCGAGTGTGCTCGTGATTGTGTGTACCTTCTCATCTTTCTGCAACCTCTTTTCTCCCCTTTATCCCTTCCCCAGTGCAGGGTAGCAAACCGGATGTGCGTCTGGTTAACCTCCCTGCTTTTCCTTGCATCTTTCTCTCTCTCTCTCTCTAGGACAAAGGGCGGTACTTTCCTTATGCACTGTTGGCGTAAAATGAGACCCGAATAGCAGGGAGCCTTCGCAGTGGTATAGTGCGCGCCGTCCAGTTACCGTCCGTGGACCGGTGCGCACATGCACAGTGCTGCCGACGGGCGCGCCTGTTGGTGGTGACGGCGCGCTACTGCGAATGCTTGCCGCTGTTCGCGTTCCATTTGACGCCGATAGTACTCACACCTTGGTTCGGGCTGCGCAAAGTAAAGAAAAATAAAAAGTAACGAAACGATACAAATGATAACGACTCTGTGATAGTTAGGCAGAGTCGAGTTTACTAATACCGGAATTACAGAAGCAGCAGAGATTTCAAGGCGGAAGGAAAATTGCGCTTCTCTAGCCGTTCGTTGGGCTGTCTAAAAAAAGAAAAAGAAAGATAAAAGAGCTTTTATGCAATTGAAAACTACTATGCCCATCTTCCTTCTTCACTTACGTTAGCGTGTGCAATGACCTAATTTTATCAGTCGTCGGTAGATTCAATCAATCAGTCGTGGGTCAATTCGCTCACTCAGATCAAGCTGTGATCCCAAGTCTGATTGAGTCCGTGTAAGGAATATGTTGGTGGGTTTGTCCGAGTGAGTACTGCTGAAGAAACGTTTGACGAGTTTCACTCCGAGTGAGCCCCCAGGCCAAAACATATTTCTTGAGTGTGTCTGAGTGAACTCCACATTTTTTGCCAAACCTATGCTTGATTTAGTTTAAAATACGTTTATATGTGCCCTTCATCAGTTTCCTTTCTTACTCTGCTATCAAGCGACGCAGAGCTTACGTTGGTCACGCGTATTTCATGTTCCTTAGTCATCAATAAAGAGCTTTTCAAGTTTAGCGCTCGTGTTATTGTACTGTGTGGTTCATATCTTATCAAAATAAATAATTTAATTGATGAATCGAGAGAGAGAGAGAGAGAGAGAGAGAGAGAGAGAGAGAGAGAGCACACAACATCAGCGATCGTGTCGTCCATTCGGGTGTTCATTTTTGCAAGAGTAATCGTTTCGAGAAAGGAACACAAGCCTCTCGTGCGCATAAAAATTGTTCTCAAATAGTTCGTTGTGGTGTTGCTCATCTATTGCGTGTGTTGCTTGACTTGGACCTTCGGATCGTGGCCCTACGCGTCGCCGGCCCAGCAAAGCAACGCGGTCAAATTGATAACATTCTTAAAATCAGCCGGGTAAGCGACGGCCTGTTGGCGTGACATGGACATTTACACATTTGCCCTGTTAGTACAATCATTTCCTTCTTAAAATTGCTTTATCTCTTCCCTCGTTTAGTGTACAAAACCGGACGCGTGCCATGGTTGCAATTTTCTTAATTTTCTCCTCCTCCCTAATTAAACGGTAGACATTGCCCCCTTAATTTAATTACTCAGAAATAGCCCACTACACGACAGACGCTCGCCACGCATTGTGATGATGATACAACATTTTTGTTTACGAAAAAAAAGAAAAAAAAATGGGAAGGGAGAATGTCAAGGGTGGTTTCCCCATTCCAGGACACCAGTGGCCGCTGCAGCTCGACCGGCTTGATTCAGGAGACCCCTTTGGGTCTTCAGGTCAACCACGCATTATACCACATACACATGCGCGCACAAAAGATAAAAAATACAGCTTCAGTTCGCGCTCACGTTGAACTCTATAGAGACGCAGGCGCGAACAGACAAAACACAAAGAAGACACCAACCGCGACGTGCATTACCTGCTAATGAGCGATGATGATAAAAGCCCATATATACGGGGCTCTTTGGTATATTTCGCTGGCCTGTCACCCCTCGCTGTTGGTTATCACAATTCTCCGAGAAAACGACAACACCAGTACAGGGCGTTGACTATACTGGACTCGTATAGCGTTCGTGCCGCATATATTTCTCCCTTTATTATTATTATTATTATTATTATTATTATTATTATTATTATTATTATTATTATTATTATTATTATTCACTACACCCGGAATAGAGCCTGGGCATGCGTCGTATAGCTCATAACGAGCGTTCCCGGCACACGTGTTTGGCGCGACGGCCTTATCGAAGCGTCGAAAAAGAAAGGAGCGCGGCCTGCTGATGTCTGCGTGCCCTTCTCTCTCTCTCGTTTAACGAGAAGCCTTGACGCGCCGCGCGCGAACGGGGAAATTCACGCGGAGGTTTTCCCCGCCGAGGAAGTAAAACAACGCTATGGCGCGCGCACAACACCCTGCCACGCCGGTGAATTACTACGGATGCAGCTACATAGCCGAGTGCGCGGTGGCTTCGGCGGTGAGAAAGGCGAGTCACCTACGCCGCTACGTACCTCGTGACCCTTCTGTCGAAGACGTCTCCAATTGTGTGCACGTCTTATCACTAATATGTACGTCGTACTCGTTTGCTTTCAAACTCTTCGATCTGACACATCCCGTGCTCTCGCTAGTAGCACCGTGTCTGAGGGCGAAATAAATAGAGCTTTTTTTGTACGCGCGAAACCTTCCGATTAATAGACTTGCCTTCATATTGAACTTCACGTCGCAGTCTCACGGGCTGCCTCTGCCGTTGGAATCACCACCGTGGTCAACGAACCGTTAGACGCGCCACTTCCACGCGTGCCCCGTGAAAAGGGTAACGTTTCATTGCTCCAAATGGACTCCACCGCGAAAGAATTCGCGCGAATATTTGTAGTCCCTGTCGTTTGATTCTATTCATTCAAAAAACAGAGCACGAATGACTTCCAAATAAAGGTATATTTAATAATAACTAAGGTGGCAATAATCACCTCAACCCATTAATTAAAGTGTGATATTATTTTGTTGCCGTAGAATAACGAGTTTGTTCAGAAATATCGTATTTCTGAAATAATGCATTTAACGACTCTTCTTCGTAAATGCTTCAGAAAGGGTTAGCACTAACGCCGTATCGAGTTAGGTTTATTTATAGGTGAGAGATGCCTCAACAAGCGTGGTGCCGGGGAAAATACGAGCGATGTAGATAAGTAATCGCATCTGCACATCGCCATCTGACGCCATCAGGACGTCACAGGTTGCTGAACTGTGTGACGTCATAATGATGTCACTGTGACGTTACGGCAAATAGGGACGTCATCAAGCGACATCGTAGCGTTGTCCAAAAGTAGGACGACAACGGAGGCAGCGCTAAAACAGGCAAGGTGCCTCCGATCTCGGAGCCCGTGCGAAACAACGCTACAGGTGCGGAAAGCCTTCGGGGAAGAGGTGGGGCAAGATCGACACACGGAAAGAAAAAAAAAAAGGAAGACGGCTGTCACTTTCAAGCCGTCTTAGGTGCATGCATAAGAGACGCTGTGAGTTTTTGTTTCGGAGAAACCAAACCCGATCGAGTCAATTCAAACACCGAACACACATTCACGGGTGCCCCGTTTTCTAGTCGACACAGACTAAATGGTAAAGAGTAAATGTTATGCCAGGGAATTTACAGCGAAAACCTAGTCTCCAGAGTTCTACGGAACACTGTCTGGTGGGGCGTGTACGTACATTTATTCTTAAGAGCAAGCAAGCAATCATCATTGCTCCGGTAGACGCCTTCACATTATCAAACACGCGGAAATCCTAGATATATACACCGCATCGTTGCGCCACATCTACCACGCATATAAGGCAGGGCCAAACCTGTGCTACTCGACTTTTATTTCTTCGAACTGTATTGTTTTGATGAACCGTTTTATTTGTTCTAAATGTATTGTTTTACTGAACCATTTTATTTGTTCAAACTTTTCCCAGTGCATGTTTGCTGTTAAGGGGAGTGAGCTTGCCGCAAAACAGGAAGCACATCTCACAGTTAGCTTGCATAATGCCTAGGTTTAAGCAGAGCACGTCTACTAACGCGGAATTCGTATACAAGACACCCCAACGGGGTTTGCCACGAAACAGGTAAACGCCAACCAGCAAAGCTGTCTGCTTTAATTATTCAAATTGTCCTAGAACCAGCGCGTTGTAGCTATAAGCCGAGTCGCCTCTGAGAAGTAAGAGGTCATGACAGATTTTATTTATTTGAAGCAATCGAAACGTGGGAGGTCAACCTCGACCTCGAGGACCTAGACGACCTGCGACAACTCGTCGCCAGAGCCAAGAGTTGTAGTGGAAGCCAGAGGGGATTCCAGGACTAAGGAACGCTCCCACCTTAGGGCGATACCGGGCATCGCTTGGAACATTGTTTCAAAATAAACGTATATATATATATATATATATATATATATATATTATATATATATATATATATATATATATATATATATATATATATATTGTGCTCTGACACAATATAACGAAAAAACATCTAGATACATTATGAATTCCCTTAGCATTGCTGTGCTGCCAAGCCAGAGATAACATCAATGTCGCCTTAATAGTGGTAGTTGAAAAGGAATGCATATCACGGCTAATTTCTATGAGCTGGTCAAAGTAGCAGATGGGGAACAGTAGTTCACGAAGATCACGGAGACAATATGCCAAGAAACGTATAGGGGAAGTTTATTAGAGCAATTGTAATGTAAATGTGCAGAAGGAAATGTGGGTGAAAACTATAACTTCCCATGTCCGTGAGCAGGAACCGAAGCCTGCGACCTTTATTTCTTCAAACTGTATTGTTTTAATGAACCGAAAATTAGATTGCACAGCATATATATATATATATATATATATATATATATATATATATATATATATATATATATATATATATATATATATATATATATATATACACACTCTGCTGTGCAATCTAATTGGACATAAAACACTTTATTATAGTTCAGTGCATATATAACTTGCCAAGGACAAAGGGCTTAACCTTAACTTTTCACGAAATAAACATGCATAATGGGGTATAGCCTTTAGGCGGCAACCGATTCGGCAGCTTTCTGTAACTGCGCACAATGTAGTGTGTTTCCAGTAAAAACGCTGATAAGTCAGACTGAATCAGTTTTTTATTTAAATGGAGTCACAAAGGAACAAGCACAAGAAAAAAGTGACTGTCTTTTCTCGCCTTGTTCCTTTGTTCCCACAAAAATTTATTACATAAAGCACTGAGTAGCCCAACAACGCGTTTGCTAACAATATTTGAAGAAAGTGTTTTGAATGTCAACTTCAACTACAGTTAAAACGGAAAAAAGAAGCCATTAATAAAGAACTCCATGAATAAAGTTTACGTTTCAGATGCGGACACAACTGCCATGAATGGCTCACGGAAGACGACAATTTTAGTAACAAAGCTGATTCTTAAAAACCTGGTGGGTTTCCACGTAAGTGAAGTGCTCGTCGCAGTTGTGTGTGAAAGAGAGAGAGAGAGAGTGTGTGTGTGAGATAGAGAAAGATAGAGAGAGAGAGAATTTAATGCAGTTAAAAACGAGGTGTTACTGTCTGGTATTGCTATCCTGGTCTGGAAAAATAAGCCTTCGAAACAGAACAAAGTAGGAAAAAAAATTTTTTTTTGCATTTTTAAGGCGAAAGTTTCACATGCATCATTAAGCGCGAGAAGTGACCGTCGGCGACACCAAAAATAATGCGAAAGATGAGCATGCGATGAAGTGCCTCATGTCATCATGATGTTGCAGGTACGCCAGAATGTGTGACGTCATCGCGTTATTTGCCCACTCGTGACCACATCACGATGACGTCGCATGAAGACGTCATCACTTGACCTTGTCCCTTGATTGCTGGTGGGCCGATTTCGGAGGCAGTGCAAAACCTGGTAAAGTTCCAGAAAGCTTTCAATGCCTCCGATCTCGGAGGCAGCGCGATACCACGTTTGGTGCAGCAAAAAATTGAGCACACTTCATAATTGCGAAGTGTGTGCGATGAAAGCCTGTGGCCATTCGGCTGACTATGCCTTGTCTTTTATTATTATTATTATTATTATTATTATTATTATTATTATTATTATTATTATTATTATTATTATTATTGTGTCGTACAAGTATAGCGTTTCGTATCGGGTGGATTCACTTTCTTGCGGCGCTTCCCCAAGCCGATTGCAGCGAAATTGCTTGCTGTCGCATCCGCATGTTTTTCTCCCAAAACGATTGAGTCGCGCTATGGTTGCAGTTTCCGCTCAAACCGCATATACTGTTTGTCGGCGAATATAAGCACCACGCATAGACTTATTTAGTTGCACATCCGTAGCAGGACTCGCTCACTGGATTTCGTGCCGACCGGTTGTGTCCCCGTGATCTCCGACGACAGCGCAGCTCTGGCCTACTCGGCTCGTCCTACGCCATCTCCTGACGCCGACAAGAGCTCTCGCCAGTGGTGCCCTGTCCTCGGACTCCTGCGACCATGTCCATCTTTCCTATCTTCTCCTTACCTCCGTATGTCAATGTCCCTGCGCCTCGCTCTCTTTTTCCGCTCTCTCTATCTCTATACCTGTTAATCCTATCTTTTAGCGGTATATATCTACCTTTTAATCCTATCTTTTAGGGGAATATATATATACCTTTTAATCCGATCTTTAGGGGCGAAGCTTCTTAAAGCGGCACCCGTTCGTACCTCGTAGTAGTAGTAGTAGTCGTAGTGTGTAACCAGTCTTAGATTTTGACCTCAAAGGTGTTGCCGGTGGGAGATTTGTTCTGTTCGTTGTTGAACAATAAAAAACAAAATCGCAGCGTGCGCGTTAACTAAAAGCCGAATTCTCCTGTCTCTCATTACCCCTTTGCAGCCATTGGCATGTACATTGAGCACTATCTGACAAAAAAGGGTTGCTACGTTATACTCGCTGGGCGTAACCTCCTAGGTTTTGGAAAGGTTTAGCGAGCGTTGGGCCGCAGTGCCATGAATACAGTGAACTAGTATATACCATGAACTCGAGGTGGTTAAAGGTGGGAAGTAGACACAAAGCGCAAGCCGTAAGAAAGTGTGCGTGTGCCTCCTCTCGATCAGTCATTGGAATGTCCGCTGGATGACGGTGCTTCTATAGAGGAATATATGATGAAAAGATGTGAGATGGTAGTACTTGGAGTGTTGAATAGGTGGACGAACGGACACACAGACAGATGCATAGACGGACGCACGGATGGCTGCTCGGACGGATGGACGCAGTGGACGGACGCAGGAGCGGATGCATGGACGAACGCAGGGACGGACGCACAGATGGACGTGCGGACGCACGAACAGACACACGCACGGACGGGCGGATGAACGTACGGGAGGCCACACAGAAGAACGCAGTGACGGACGGAAGCGAGAACGAATGGACGGACGGGTGCTTCGCCCCACTCTCCATCATTCACTCCGTGGACTATGCTGCCATTTTTTAATCCCTCCTTACCCCCATCCCTCGTGAGCTACTGTTGAGGTGTCCTCCCCCTGGAGAGACAGTTACGGGGCTCACTTTTCTCTTCTTTTCATTTATGAATTCACTTCCCCCCTTCCGTAGCAGCCGTGCGGACACGGCCTGTCATTGAAAATGGCTCGCAGGCTGCGTCTGTAGAACTGCTACAGAGTCGCAACCAAATCTTTTTATTGATTAAAGGTTTGTTGTTACTGTCAATTATATTGAGTTCAACTGAACAAAAAGTCAGAATACAAAAGAAAATTTTCCAGAACGCTCAAGTTTTCGAAAAATAACCAGCGACACAAGTGTGGGTCTATATCATCATGAAAAAGAACCTGCTTTGCGGACAGGTTAACAAGTGTATGTCATTACTACGACTCAAGAGTAATGGTCGGGACGGTTTTATGCTCTCCCATAGTAGAGTACCAAGTGCTCTGAATGGCTAAACGCGCTTTCTGTACACAGAATAAGGAACCAGGGATGGCTTCATGCTCTCCCATAGTAGACTACGACAAATACTCCAGATTGTTGAACACTTTTGTAAACACATAAGCACTGCCTGTAAAAGGACGGCTTACTGCTCTGCGATAGATGAGTACGAAGTACTCGAAATCGTTAAACGTCTTTTTTTTTTTATAAACACTCATTAAAGGCTTTAGTGGCTTAGCCTTCTCGTCGCTTAAGGCAGATTCGTGATGAACCGTGGGACTTTTTATTGTTTCTGACATCGGCGTTCCTGTCACGCGTCGCATCAGTACGCACGGGCTTACACAAATATCGCTTCCAAACAGCTCCACGTCGCGCGAGTCACGAGCATTAAGTAAGAGCAAACCTCATATGCGCGAAAATGCACGCGACAGCGACGAGCGATGCTATGAGCGACGAAACAGGGCGTTCGCGCGACGTGTCGCGAGCTCGTTTTCGCGCGATCGCTCGGTTCTCCAGATTTGGAAACCGTCGCTGATCACCCGGAAGTGCTGGGCTCAAGCAGGCAGGCAATAGCGAAAAACCAGAAAGGACAAAAACTACATAGGTGCACGTTGCCCTGCCCGAGTCACGTATGCGCAACAAGAAATAACGCAATGTTTAAGCATGTACATATAAAAAAAAAAAAGGGCTGCAAGGCATTCATAAACACTTTCCGTTCCATTATACAACAATATATCGTATTTTCAAATTGCATACCGCTCACTACGCGGTTTTCTCGGTGCGAGTAGACGGCTTCATGCCAGCAACAGCGAAGTTCGCTCGCCGAAGCCGTCGCGTGAATGAGGTTTGCCTGCGCTAGCGACTGATCGCGCGAAGACGATCTACGTCGCGTCGCTCGTCGCTGTCGCGTGCATTTTCGCGCTTATGAGGTTTGGGCTCTAGTAGCGCACCATTTGTTCGCGTTTGTTTTTGCGCGCACGCGGGTCAACTATAGCCCTTGCGCGTTTCCCTCTCCTCCTCTCCTTCTCTAGCACCCAAGACGGCCGTTCGGTATATGAAGTGCTATCTCGCGCGCTCCCTCGTGGACTAAGGCCAACTCTCGGCCGTGAGCAGCGCACGCCGCAGCGACAGGCAGCACCAGAGAGAAGCCGCTGTGGGAGAACGAAGCTAGCGGTTGCCCTGCCGATTCTTGCCGACACGCCCACTTTTGGCGCGCGCTTTTGTGGGAGGAACAAAAGGGAGATCTGTTTGCATAGGTCTCCGTCCGCGCTCACTCATCAACACACCCGTTCCCTCGCCGTTGCTCACGCTCATTTGAGCTGTGTGACCAGGGCCGTAAGGCAAAAGCCTTCCTTTTTAAATGCGAAGCATTTCTTGGCGAACTTCGGTCACTTTCGGCGTATCTATCTATCTATCTATCTATCTATCTATCTATCTATCTATCTATCTATCTATCTATCTATCTATCTATCTATCTATCTATCTATCTATCTATCTATCTATCTATCTATCTGTCTCTCTATCTGTCTCTCTATCTGTCTGTCTATCTGTCTGTCTATCTATCTGTCTATCTCTCTATCTATCTATCTATCTATCTCTCTATCTATCTATCTGTCTATCTCTCTCTCTCTCTATCTATCTATCTATCTATCTATCTATCTATCTCTCTATCTGTCTCTATCCGTCTCTCTATCCGTCTCTCTATCTGTCTCTCTATCCGTCTCTCTATCCGTCTCTCTATCTGTCTCTCTATCCGTCTATCTATCCGTCTATCTATCTGTCTCTCTATCTGTCTATCTATCTGTCTCTCTATCTGTCTCTCTATCTGTCTCTCTATCTGTCTCTCTGTCTCTCTATCTGTCTGTCTATCTATCTGTCTCTCTATCTGTCTCTCTATCTCTCTATCTGTCTGTCTGTCTGTCTGTCTGTCTGTCTGTCTGTCTGTCTGTCTGTCTGTCTGTCTGTCTGTCTGTCTGTCTGTCTAGCCTATCACTCGTGGCTGTTTTGTTATTGGGATGTATACAAAATTGGTATGGCATCGAAAGCTCTTAACATGAAGGTCATGATATGTATGTCATGAATTGTACAATTGATATGCTATGGTCTTGTTGCTGTTGTGGCCGTTTCATTAACTTGGTACAATACAACGAAATTTGTATAGCGGGACAAAGTGTAGGCGTTAAAATGAAAATCATGACATGCATGTCATTTACAGCGTCATTCAGAGGACACGCTCACGGTGTGCTCGCAGCCACTTTGGCAGCTTGACATGAAACAAAATTAGTATTTCGTGACGAGCACCTGTATGGCAATCACAAACGGCTGGTGGTAACATTATAATGTGACACGCATGTATCATTATTATAATGACACGCATTACCACGCACGTTTCTTCTCTCAAATTGGCTGTGTTTTGTTTACACCCTTAAGGGCTGTCAGCAATGCTCGACACAGACCGCTGCCTCAGTGTTCGAGAAGCTCCGTGATTGTAGTAGATCATTGTGCGCAGGATGCGACCACTGCCAAGCTCACTCCAGTGCTTACGCAGCCGCCAGCGATAACGCTGGAATGTTCGATAGCAAGTGTATAAAAGCCGCCGTGTTTTACCACTTGCCGCTTTTATCGCGGCTGACGCTCCGTTCGCTGATAACAGTGCACAGTCGCCTTGCTGTAATTTGAATTTACATTCGGCCGGTCACAAGGTCACCCAAACAAGAAATATCATTTTGTACAAGCCGGCTGTTCCATTCGTGCACATGATGATTGATTGATATGTGGGGTTTAACGTCCCAAAACCACTATATGATTATGAGAGACGCCGTAGTGGAGGGCTCCGGAAATTTAGACCACATGGGGTTCTTTAACGTGCACCCAAATCTGAGCACACGGGCCTACAACATTTCCGCCTCCATCGGAAATGCAGCTGCCGCAGCCGGGATATTCGTGCACATCATGACTGTGTGTTAATATGGTACCAGTATGGTGCCATACCGGCTTTCGAAGTTATTTTGGCCTGACGTGACTGTACGACGAATATACATAACTTACATGTCCTGACATGCAAATCATGACATGCTTGCCTTGCACGGCATGATTCCCATGACATGATTTAGGGTGCTCTCGGCCGTTTCGTTATTATACCCGAAAATTGATACGGCAAAATATTTCTGTATGGCGAACGTAATTGGCAGATGCTAACGTGAAAATAATGATATGCACGTCACGCAGTGGCGTGATTTTACATACCATGCTCATGGTGCGCTCACGGACGGTTGACTCGCTTTGATACAAATAAAAAAAAATATTGGGGGACCCTTAAGCTTCGCTTTTAAGAGGGGAAGCGTGATAGGGATATTCTGTTCCTAGTGCGTACGTATTAGTTGCGAAGCGCGCCTCCGACGACGTTACGAAGGGCGCCTACGAATCACACCGCTGCAACCACTGTTTCGAAAGACGGCGACGCCAACACGCTCCCGAAGGCGCCACTGCTTCGAACTCCGCCGGGAAGGTCACCAGCCGTTTGGTAGCGTAGGTTTCTCAGCTCACGACTGCTTCTGCGCAGAGCTGATAGACGAGCGGACGAGACGACGGTGAGTTAAACAAGGTTTATGTACAGCATATATACAGAGGCGTTACAATATTCGGCACTGGGGCTGACAGCTTAGAGACCCGAAGAGCCGAGCTCTCCTCTCTAACACATAGGTCTGCTGCTAACACATAGCTCAACTGAACAGCATAGCTCAACTAACACATAGCTCAACTAACACATAGCACATACCTCAACTAACACATAGCTCAACTGCGACACACATGTCTGCTCTCAAATAGGTCTGCTGCTCGCGACGCGCCGCAGGGCTTCTTTTATATACTCCGGGTGGATTCTTTGAGTAACCAAATATCCAACCAGAAGCGCCGCTGGTCGTGAGGTAAGAATCCTCCAATGGGGTCGCCGCTGGGCCACGTCATTCTTTCTCATCGAATCTGGACAGGCTGCGCTGCAGGTGGCTGCACCCAAGGACGAGTGACGTCGCCAGGCATTGCGTCAGACCCGCCAGACAGGAAGACGCCGGTTGCTTGCTCGACGGGCTCGCTGGCTGAGGTGACTCACTGTGCGTGCGCGGCAGAGAGGCACCGTCGCGTGTTGACGCCGTTGAGTTGTTCGCGTCAGGCAGGCTCGCGGGCTGGCCTTGACACAGATTGCCTTTTTTTCAGAGGCATGGACGTTCGCTGTGGACTCGCAGGCATAACAGTGTAAAGGAATTAACATATAGTGCGCACCTAAACGTTCAGCGTATGAAATGTTTCAGGACTTGCTATGCACCCACTACTTGGACTTGAGGGTGCAGTAGCGTGTGGGCCTTTTTAGTGTGTGACTGGCTTCAAACTACGATGCCATATATTATAATTCTTTCTTCTCACACCCGGCCTACATCAACGTGCAGCTTCGCTTCTCTATCGCCTTTGGCTGGGAATTGGCCTTCACGAAAGCTTATACCACGTTAACTTGGAATTACTGACAGTGCGGCGTGCGATGCTTGCGGCACCGACGAAAATATCGAACACCTACTGTGCCATTGTCCTCGTTTTGCCTCAGATAGCCAAGTACTTGCCAACGCAATGCGGCGACTGGATGATCGGCCTCTTTCTGTGCAGGTGCTATTACAGCAACGTCCACATGCCTCGACAGCCCACAAGGCAGTGAAAGCCCTGCTGCGTTTCCTGAGAAAGACAGGCTTGTGTGAACGCCTCTGACATGTGGTAGAGTTCTACACGCTGCAGTGAAATTGCTGTCAGTCTCTCCCCCACCTTTTTTTCTTTTCCCTCTCTTCCCTCTTTCTTGTCCCCTTCCCTAATCCCCCAGTGTAGGGTAGCCAACCGGATGTCTTTCTGGTTATCCTCCCTGCCTTCTCCCTTTTGTTGCTTCCTCCTCCCTCCTTTCTTCCCACACCCGATGACAATGTAGGCTTGTCCTACGCATTATTACGGCAGTATTTGATGCTGTATTGTGAAACATGCACACAGGACGAGTGTGTCTTCAAAGCGTGAAATATAATTTCACTGCATTTTCAAGCAGAGGAAGTTATTTTCACTGTATTCACAAGCAGATGCATCACTGTGTGGTATTACCACGCAAACGGCCCGGTTTCGATCCCCACGCTGTTAGGAATTTTGCTCTGTCGCGATGGTAGCGGTGGCGAAGAGCGGCGGGCCGTCCAGCGGACTTCGATGAAGCCTTAGCCCGAAGGTGAAACAGGGAGGCAATCCGTTTGGAAAACAGCAACAAAAGTAGCGTTTACTATCGCAGGTTGTCGTTTTACAGAGCCAGCCAGCACGACAACGTCGGCTGGGGCAAAATCTCCTAACATGGGGCCGGCTCGGCCTTAAATAGCGTCCTTGGTCCATTCTCTCGGACCAGTTCTCGGGCTCGGAGGGGGAGATGTAGCCATACCCGGAACTGCAAAGTGGCCCGGCGGAGGAAACGACGTTATCCCCGGACTGCACGGTTCTCCTGCACAGAAGGCGGCGCTGGGAGGGGGGGGGGGAGACAGTTCGTCGAAACAGGGCTCGATCTCGTGAGACGTGCTGCCGAACGAGGAACCTGTCGGTGGCACAACAGCACCCCCGCCGCCAGACAATGCATCCGGAGTTTTGAGCCGTCAGCGCGGCTCGGAAGGAGGAATGCTGGTTGACCGTTGAGGCTGTAGCCACTCCGTGGTGATCTTCAGAGCCCTGCAGGGAATCACTGGGACGACGGAGTTGAACTCAAAGCCAAACCACTTTCGTGGAAGCAAGCACCCTCTGAACGTCTCTCATAGCGCCAGACCAAGGCAGCAAAGAGATCTATTGAGTCTCTACTATTGTACGTTTTAAAAAGCACGAGAAATGTATCCCTTAGAGACCTCAAAACGCTGGCCCTCACGAATGCTGTGATTACACTGCGCAGTCCCGATGCCAAGAAAGGCCACGCGAAACCATCCCCAATGCCATACGAGCGGGTCGGAACCTGCTGAAGCAGCCCAAAACCAATTCTGTGCATTTTTTTTTGAACAATTTACCAGAATGGTAGAGGCTGGGCTTCCTGGTAACATATCAGAGTACACTTCAAACAAAATTACATCTGTTAGTGAAATGCGACATTGTTAATACAGTTTAAATCAAAATGAAATAATAGACGCCAAAATTTTGCGAAACACGTCAAACCAGAAGCATGTGCCTCAACTTGTAAGAGGGAGCTGGGCTGCACTTCAATAAGCTCTGCTGAGACCATCTGCATTTGTGTGCAGCTTCCCTTTCTTATAGCGCACACTAAAGTTATGGTGCTGAAGCGTCAGGCTCCACCTAAGTAACCGACCGCTTTTAGACGACATGTTGTGCAACCAAGTCAAGGGGCAGTGATCAGTTTCTACTATGAAGCTCGACCCTGAGACGTAACATGCTAGCTTACCAATTGCCCAAACAAGGCAGGCGCACTCTTTTTCTGAAGTGCTGTAAGCTTCCTCTCTGACACTGAGCTTTCTGCTGAGATACAAAACTGGCCGCTCGTGCCCTTCGGCGTCTTTTTGGCACAAAACTGCTCCTAGGCCGCGGTCACTGGCATCACACTGAATAATAAAACTCTGAGAAAAGTCCGGTGCCGCTAGCACGGGTCGTTTTGCGAGAGCGCTCTTGAGGCTCTTGAAAGCATTCTCTTTTCTTGTGTCCCACGAAATGACGGTGGGCTCGGTTTTGCGGAGAGAGTCCGTCAGCGGACTAGCGAGGTTTGAGTAACCTTTGACGTAGTGTTGATAATACCCCGCCAGTCCCAAAAACGCCCTCAATTCCGACTTTGTGGTGGGACGACGATACTCTAAAACGGCCGCAACTTTCAGCTCGGACGGGCTACGCTGGCCACGACCCACGATGTGGCCGAGATAACTTACGCTTGCGCACCCTAAGTGGCATTTCTGCGCTCTCACGGTGAGGCCTGCATCACGTAGTCGAGCCAGAACGGTCCTCAAGTGAGTCACATGCTCGACCCACGTATCAGAGAATATTGCCACATCATCGAGATACGGCAGGGCGAAATCTCCTAAACCCCGCAACACCCGATCCATGAGGTTTGAGAAGCAGTAGGGAGCATTCTTTAAGCCGAAAGCAAGCATTAAAGGGCGAAATGTTCCCAATGGGGAAATGAATGCGGCATAACGAGAGGCTCGCTCCGTCAACGGGACCTGCCAGTATCCCCGTACCAGATCTAAGAGGGAGATATATGTGGATTTTGCCACGGTTTCTACTCTCTCCTCGATATTAGGTATCGGATACGTCTGATCTAAAGTGATCCTATTTAGCCGGCGGTAGTCCACGCATGGCCTAGGGTCTTTTCCCGGAACCTCGACTAGTATGAGTGGGGAGGTGTAATCGCTTTCACCTGGAATGATGACCCCCATGTCACACATGCGGCGGATCTCGGCTTCCATGATCTCTCTTTGCCTCGGCGATACGCGGTAAGCCTTGCTAGAGATCGGTTCTTCACTTGATAACTGAATATCATGCTCTACCAAAGAGGTTTTCCCTGGTTTGTCGCAAAACACGTCTGCGTAGTCTCTAACTACTTTCGTGAGATCATCACGCTGACTCTCCGTGAGACTTTGCTCTTCGGCAATAAGCTGTACGAGCCTGTTAGCTGGCGCGTCGCTCTCACGTGGAAAACTGAAAAGGTCGGTCTCCACTTCGTTCGCCGCATTCAGTGTCATGTTAACCACGGCATGGCGCTGGATGTAAGGCTTCATTAAATTACTGTGGTAAACCTTACCTTTCTTTCGGCCCAGTTTTACCTCGTAGTTTGTGTCTGAAAGCTTGGACATTACTTTAGCTGGCCCTTCCCACTGCATGTCCATTTTGTTCTTTTTACACTGTCGTAGCAGCATTACCTGGTCGCCGATGTTGAACGTGCGCTTCCGGGACAACTTATCGTAGTAAGTCTTCGCTAAACTCTGAGCCGCCTTCATGTTTTCCTCAACTAGCTCTCTGGTTTTAGATAGTCTTTCCAACAGATCTAAAACGTAGCTGACTACGCGTGGGTCTTCTTCATATCCTTCCCACGAGTCTCTCAATAGCCGAAATGGAGATCTTAAGTTTCTTCCATAGACAAGCTCGGCGGGACTGAATCCCGTTGTCTCGTGGGGAGCGGACCGTATGGCGAACAGTGCCGCGGGTATGCATGCCTCCCAATCTTTGTTATGTTCAAAGCAAAGAGCTCTCAGAACTCGCTTGAGTACAGCATGCATCCTCTCCACGGGGTTAGACTGTGGATGTCCTATAGAGCTGTGGATTATTTTTATTCCACAGCGTTCAAAAAACGCTGTTGTGAGACAACTGGTAAATACGCTCCCATTGTCACTCTGAATCTCGGCTGGAAAGCCAACGCGGGCAAAAATGGACAAAAGTGCGTCCACAATGCAGGGAGAGGTGAGCTCTTTTAGCGGAACCGCTTCGGGAAATTTCGTTCCCACGCACAAAACAGTTAAAATGTAGCGACAACCGGAACGGGACTCTGGAAGGGGGCCAACAATATCAATTACGAGCCTCCGGAACGGCTCTGTGATAGCAGGCACTAATCTCATCGGGGACTTCCGTTTGTCAGTAGATTTGCCTACTCTCTGACACGTGTCGCACGATCGTACGAAGTTTTCTACATCTTTCCAGCATCCAGGCCAATAGAAATCCTGTGCGAGCCTCGCCTTTGTTTTCTTGATGCCAAGGTGGCCCGCCCAGGCATTTCCGTGCGCCAGTTCTAAAAACTGTCGTCGGTACTTCTTTGGCACTAGAAGCTGGTCGAACGTTCTACCCTCAGCGTCCCTATACTTTCGATACATGAGCCCTGCCTTCGTGTAGAATGAGATGTTCTTTCGGGCTACTCCTTCTTTCCCGTTATGCTGCAGATTCTTAATGCTATCATCACTTGCCTGCGCAGTGACGAGTGTGTTTCTGTCTACTTTGCTGAGCTCTTCCCAACAAGTGGATGTTGGACCAAGCAGGGACGACTGAACGCTCTCCTGAAGCGCTCTGCTTTCATCCACCTCCACAGGCTCGTCGCGTTCGGCAGCCATTACCGTATCCGGAGCCCTACTGTCTTCGATGTCCGGTGATACACTAGTCGCCTCTTAGCCCGAGTCTTCCTGGGGAGTTGCCTCACGCTCGTCCGCCTCCTCGTTCGAAACCGAGACCTCAAGTCTCCCCGCCAGAGCGCGGGACCGCGATCGCGTGAGTGCCATGCACGCGAGGGGAGATGAAAATGACTGGCCCTTTTCTTTAAGGAGCTGCTCTGATTTGTTGGAAAAAAGGTACGGAAAATCTTGGGGCAAATTAGGGCTCACGGCCGCCTCAGTGCGCAATTTTCCAAAACTTCCCTCTAGAACAACCGCAGCAATTGGCAAACAGGCACTTTGCTCTTCTGCAACCTGTCTGATCCAGGCGCATTCGCCAGTATAGTCGCCAGGGGAGATGCAAGATGGGTGTGCTACGTCCATCGTCGCAGCTGAATCACGGAGTGCCCGGCATTTCTTTCCGTTGACCACAATTTCGCGCATGTAAGGCTCGAGTAACTTCAAGTTCTCGTCCGACTCGCGAATGCCAGCGAAAACAAACTTTTGCTTACAGCTAGATGAGATATGACCCTCCTTTTTACAATTGTAGCATACAATTGGTCGTTTTGATTCAAAAGCTCGAGCGGTGTCGACGCGTTCCCTCGCACTTGCTGTCGACTCAGGTGCCTCTCCTGGCTTTCTCCTTTCCCTCTCATTGTTAGTCGCTCCCTGACTGAATTCGTTACGCGGCGGAGCCATCTTTTGTGCTGCATTTTGAGCAGCAAGCCGCCTTGAGGAGTCCCTCTTCTCTTTTGTATCATCACGATCCAACTGAAAATTCCTTCGCGTATAATACTCATCAGCTAGCTCAGCAGCTTTGTCAATGTCTGTTCCCTTCATTCTGTCCTGAAGCCAGAGTCTGGCATCTTCAGGCAACACACGATAGAATTGCTCGAGGGCCACACAATCAATCACCCTGTCGTGGTTACCGTAAGCATCCGCACTTCTAAGCCATTCTTTCAAATTAGACTTAAGCTGGTACACCAACTATGTGCATGATTCACTGCCCCTTTTTGCTTGCCGAAATCGCTGCCGAAATGCCTCGGCAGACAAGCGGTACTTACGAAGGAGGGCCGCTTTGACCTTAGCGTAGTCGTCAGAGTCTTCTTTAGACAACCGTGCGATTACTTCCGCGGCCTCTCCCGGAATGACTGACAGAAGCTTCTGGGACCAGACACCCTCATTTATCCCAATTTTCTCGCACGTGCGCTCAAAGTTCACTAAAAAAAGCGCGATGTCTCCACCCGTCCTAAACGGCAGAATCAAATCTTGGATTTTCTGTCTTGGCATTTCGTCTGCCACGGATAGCGAACTAGACTGCGCCGATGTTATGCGAAGTTGCTCAAGTTCCAGCTCTTTCATTCTAAGAGCATGTTGACGCTCTTCTCGCCTTTTTCGCTCCTCAGCCTCCTCGCCTTCGCGTTTTCGACGCTCCTCAGCCTCCTCGCGTTCGCGTTTTTGACGCTCCTCAGCCTCCTCGCGTTTTTGACGCTCCTCAGCCTCTTCGCGTTTTTGACGCTCCTCAGCCTCCCGCTGTTTTTCTTTAATTGTCTCCAAAGCCTCTTCTACCTCCTCTTCAGTTATTCCTTCCGCTCTCATGACATCAAGAATATTTCCTTTGCGGCTCGTCCTAGCAACAGAAACACCCAGCTGCTCACAAACATCGAGAAGGTCCCTCACTCTGAGCTTCTCCATTGTGTACCGCAATTCGTGCACGTTCCTTTCTGAAATAGCTTTGTCTCAGAAGCTATATTCTTCGACGTGAAGCAAGTCGAGAACCAGCCAAGCACTAGCCACCTAAAGATCTAAAGGAACATACTTGGCTACTCTGTGCTAACAGGGTCTGACGACAAAAGACGAACGTCAGGCACTTACCCAACTAGAGCGGGTGACTTCGGCCATCTGGTCGTTGCCGTCGAGTGGTGTCGTGGGTGTCCTCGGGCCTGCCAAGATCCGCTCCAACTTTCCAGCCGTAGAAGTCGGCGTAGCGGGTCCCAGGGCAGCAAAACGATATCACGGTGGTCGTCCTCGGGTTTGCAGGGATCCGATCCAACTTTCAGCCGTTGAGATCGGGGTAGCGGGTCCCAGAGCAGCAAAACGTTGAGGACAGGGGTAGCGTATCCCGCAGCTGCCAACCACTGTTATCACGGCGGTCGTCCTCGTGCTCGGAGATCCGATCCAACTTTCCAGCCGTAGAAGTCGGCGTAGCGGGTCCCAGGGCAGCAAAACGATATCACGGTGGTCGTCCTCGGATTTGCAGGGATCCGATCCAACTTTTCAGCCGTTGAGATCGGGGTAGCGGGTCCCAGAGCAGCAAAACGTTGAGGACAGGGGTAGCGTATCCCGCAGCTGCCAACCACTGTTATCACGGCGGTCGTCCTCGTGCTCGGAGATCCGATCCAACTTTTCAGCCGTTGAGATCGGGGTAGCGGGTCCCAGAGCAGCAAAACGTTGAGGACAGGGGTCTGATCCGGCGTGCCAAACGTAGGATATCGTATCCCGAAGCTGCCAACCACTGTTAGGAATTTCGCTCTGTCGCGATGGTAGCGGTGGCGAAGAGCGGCGGGCCGTCCAGCGGACTTCGATGAAGCCTTAGCCCGAAGGTGAAACAGGGAGGCAATCCGTTTGGAAAACAGCAACAAAAGTAGCGTTTACTATCGCAGGTTGTCGTTTTACAGAGCCAGCCAGCACGACAACGTCGGCTGGGGCAAAATCTTCTTAACATGGGGCCGGCTCGGCCTTAAATAGCGTCCTTGGTCCATTCTCTCGGACCAGTTCTCGGGCTCGGAGGGGGAGATGTAGCCATACCCGGAACTGCAAAGTGGCCCGGCGGAGGAAACGACGTTATCCCCGGACTGCACGGTTCTCCTGCACAGAAGGCGGCGCTGGGAGGGGGGGAGACAGTTCGTCGAAACAGGGCTCGATCTCGTGAGACGTGCTGCCGAACGAGGAACCTGTCGGTGGCACAACAACGCACACCAAGAATTTTATTATTCGCTTTATTTACATGTCTCGATTTTTCGGTCACAATTAATGGCGACGATGCCCGAATTTCTGCGAAACGAGCTCTTCAACGCTATCGTGTCAATAATAATCGCCAATTTGGCACCACAAAGACCATGTGCACGTTTCATCGGTGGTCCTCATGTTAGCAGCTGTTAGCAGCCACGCAAACTACCCGGGTTCGATTCCCACTGAAATATTTCTATTATTTATTTGATTTGCGTTTTCTCAATTTTTGGTGACGCAGATATGATGATTTTTCACTCGCAACTGCCGACGCTGGAATTTCTGCGGAACGAGCTTTTTAACGCTATTGCGTTGAACGCGGTATTGCGTGACGTGACTCTATGACGAACGCAAAAGGTAGTAACATGAAAATAATGACAAGAATTTTATGTGTGACATTATTCACATGCGAGAATGTACGTTTCAGTAGCATGGTACATACCACATAGTGGTACATCTATGCATGCATGGTAAACGTGCGATAGTAAATTACAGTCCAAGGCATGAACGACTTGATTTCCCTCAAGGATAAAAAAAATGTTTTCCGGCAGCTTCGCATTAAATGGATTTTTCCAGTGCATTGCATCTACCAAAGTTGAAAAAAAGAAACAAACAAGACAATAAAATTAACGCAAGGGGGCACCCGGGTTTGAACCGGGGACCTCTCGATCTGCAGTCGAATGCTCTACCACTGAGCTATACCCCCGCTTTTTTTTTTTTTATTGAAGAGCTATATCCCCGAGGACGTGCTTCGTATGCTAAGTAACGACTTATAACAATTTTTTTTCCATTTGATGTAGTATTTTTTTTAATTATTATGAGCGAGGCTTTTTACATTTTGTCAGTAACTGCCTACAGCTTTTTATTGTTATTATGGTCGTAAGTTGACCAATAAAGGAGGCTAATGAGGTGCAGAGGGCTTGCGAGGCCTCGGATATCATAGGCAGTACAAAACCATGCTGTTGCGGTAGGTTTTAATCTATCTATCTATCTATCTATCTATCTATCTATCTATCTATCTATCTATCTATCTATCTATCTATCTATCTATCTATCTATCTATCTATCTATCTATCTATCTATCTATCTATCTATCTATCTATCTATCTATCTAATCTATCTATCTATCTATCTATCTATCTATCTATCTATCTATCTATCTATCTATCTATCTATCTATCTATCTATCTATCTATCTATATATCTATCTATCTAGCCGTCTACGACTTTCAGCTCTCCTGGCAGTTTCTATAATGGTATCAATACCAAAATTGCTATGGCATAAAATGACTGTACGACGAGCATAAGTGACTAGTCATGACACAAAAATCATGCCATGTCATGAATGTCATGATTAACATTTCATGGTCTTCCTGCACTTGCGGTGGTTTCGTTCACATGACATGCTGCAAATCGGTATGGTATGACATGATTTAACGGCGAACACAAGCGACAGACCCTAACATAAAAATCATGACACGAGCGTCATGTACGGCACGCATGGGAAGGGCACCGATGGTCACTTTTTTTTTTATTCATGTTGCCCTACAGGCCCCAGAAGAGCATTGAGTAGGGGGGGTTACAGAAAAATCACAATAACATAAAGCATAAAAAGAAATTATATCGAAGAAAACAAAGAAAAATTGCACAATGGAAGGGAGAAGAACAAACACTATAAGCAAATGCAGCAAAAAAACAAAATGAAAAAAAAAATAAAGCATCGTTATACAAAATCAAGAGAACATATAAATTTGCAGTAGCTCACGAAATTTGACCGGATCTCTCACAGAAACAATTTCATCCGGAAGGCTATTCCAAACTGCGATGGCGCGTGGCAATGCAGAATTATTGAATGATTGAGTGTTGCCAAAGATGCGTCTGAAACTGAGATGATTATGAAGTCGACTAGATGTACGCGAAGGAATGTCAAGTGATAGACGACTGGTCCACGAGTTGTAGTAGTACTTATGGAGGAGGCATACACGGGAGACAGAGCGGCGGGAATCCAAGTTAGTAAGGGCAATATCGCGTTTGATTTGGGTGATGCTGGAGTGGCGGTTATACATTGAAGTGATGAAGCGGGCTGCACGATTTTGGATGGATTCCACTTTATCTATTAGGTATTGTTGATGCGGAGACCAGATCGATGAGGCGTATTCCAGCTGAGGACGTACAAACGTTTGGTAGGCCTGCTGCCGAATGGTAGATGGGGAATGATGCAGATTCCGGCGCAAGAATCCCAGAGTTCTGTTTGCTTTCGCGCATATCTTGTCGATGTGAGTACACCAGGCAAGATTAGTACAAAGATGGACACCAAGGTATTTGTATGTAGATGAACGGGGAATTACAGCTGAACAGATAGAGTAAGAAAAGTTAAAAACCGACTTTTTACGGGTGAAAGAAAGTACGCAGCACTTAGATGTGTTAAGCGTCATTTGCCAACGGTCACACCACTGATTTATTAAGTCGAGGTCCTTTTGTAAATGTACGTGGTCTTCTTCAGAGTTAATAGTTCTGTACACTACGCAGTCATCCGCGAAAAGACGAATTGAGGAAGAAATGTTATAAGGCAAATCATTAATATAAATCAGAAAAAGAAGAGGGCCTATTACACTGCCCTGGGGCACACCTGATGAAACAAATGAAGTAGACGAGCTGAAGTTATTGACAAATGTAAACTGCTGTCGATTTGACAAAAAATTTCTAAGCCAAGATAATGTTGATGAGTCGAGTTTAAGTGCAGACAGCTTAGCTATTAGGCGACAATGGGCAACTCTGTCAAATGCTTTCGCATAGTCTAAAAAGATGCAGTCAACAGTTTTATTACTATTCATGCCGTTATGTAAATCCGACGTAAATTCTAATAGCTGAGTATCACAGGATAACGCTTTCCGAAAACCATGCTGATTTAGAAAGAAGTTACTTGACTCAAGATGGCTGTATATATGAGAGGTGATGATGTGTTCAAGCAGCTTGCAACAGATGCATGTTAGCGAAATGGGGCGGTAGTTACCGGGTGTGTGTTTGTTACCATCCTTGAATATCGGAATAACCTTTGCTATCTTCCAGTCAGTGGGAAGTTGACCAGAAGATAAGGACTGTTGAAAAATGTGGCATAAAATTTGACTGGAGGAAGCGGATGTGTTTTTAAGTACCTTGGAATTAATATTGTCAACACCACACGATGTAGACAGCTTTAGACCGTGTATAAGTTTAGATATGCCTTCAACAGTAACAATGATAGGAGACATGAAGCAGTACTCACGATCGGGAACACAGGGAACCGAAGAAAAGTCTTCATTAGTAAAAACCGAGCAAAAAAACGAATTGAAGGTTGAAGCACACTCATATGCAGAGACAGGAACATTATCGGCGTTATGTAATGTAACAATGTCACTGCCACGGTCAGGCGAAATGGCACGCCAAAACTTTTTAGGGTTAGTCAGTAAAAGTGAAGACAGGTCGGCGGAAAAATATTTCTTTTTCGCTTCGCTAATCGCAAGACAATAAGATTTTAAACAGTTTTTATACATAGACCATGACTTAGAAGATGATGACCTTTTAGCTGAAGCATATAACCTTTTCTTTTTATTTCTGAGCGATCTAAGCGATTTATTAAACCAAGGGTTGGATTTGTCGTTAGAGATTGTTATTAGTGGAACATATTTATCTATGAGGAGCGCTATAATGTTTCTAAAGGAATTCCAGTTATCCTGAACAGACCTGTTGGTGAATGAGGGAAGAAATGTATTGTGTAGGAAGACATCAAGTTCGGAGTTCATTAGATCGTAATTTGCCTTGCTATAATCCCTGATTACCTTGCGCTGAACACCCGGAAATTTTAGTGGAATATTAATTGAAAACTGTAGAAGGTTGTGATCGCTAAAACCCTCTAATTGCACAATTCTACCTATGGTATGTGGCTCTGTTGTCAGAATAAGATCTAAAATATTAGTATCGCGAGTGGGCTCTGAGACAAGCTGGGTGAAATTAAAGTCAAGGCATAGTTCGATGAATTCACTTGACGTACTGTTTGAAGAAGACGTGCGAGACCAATCAATATCAGGAAAATTAAAATCACCGAATAAGTAAATTTTTCTGGTGGGAAACAGGTCAAGAGCCCTGGAAATACTTCTGTGAAGCTCAGACACGAAAAGGCAGTCAGAGGACGGAGGGCGATATCATACGCCCATCAATAATTTTCCAGCTAAGGTAGGACAGGCGACCCAGACTATATCGAGGGGAGTGTCAGTATCGACAAGGAAGGAAGATATAGTTTGTTTGATGGCTAACAGCACGCCACCACCCCTTCTATGTGCCCGGTCATGGCGATAAATGGAGTACTGATTTGAAGCATGAAATAGCTCAGTGTCGCATACGTCAGCGTGAAGCCAAGTCTCGGTTAGCAATAGAATATCTGATTTACTGTCCTCGAGATATGAATCAAGCAAGACCCGTTTCGGTAACAAACTGCGAATATTAGTAAATGATACTGAAAGTGAAGGAGAACATGAAGTAGACGGCTGTTGAGCATTACCACTGCGTACATCGGCAACTAGCTATCTAGCGGTTACTACGGTATCAGAACAAGTGTCATAGATATATGTAGTATTATTGATACGAAGTTTGTCGACATTTAGTTTGAAAGGACAATTCCGTTCCCTAGCAAACTGAAGCAGTTTCCTGCGCCCTTGCCGTGTTGCTGGCGAAAAATCTTCTCTAATAGAGAAGCCAGTATTTTTCAGCCGATGTGCACCGGCGAGGATTGCTTGTTTGTCCTTAAAAAACGTAAGCTTAGCAATTATCGGCCTACATTTGTTTGAAGCAAATTTACCCAGCGGTGCACACGTTCATATTGAGAACTGGTAGTGGTGATCGCTAACTTATCTGAGCATACGGCGATAATTTTCTTTTCAGAAGTTTCCAGCTCTCTTTGTGCTCATCGGGAATTCCAAAAAACAACAAGTTGCACCGTCGCATTCTATTTTCTGCTTCCTCACACCTTGATACTACTACTTGAAGCTGATCAGAAATAGAACCAATAGCACCATCAGGAAAGTTGGATGACGGAGGGGCATTAGAAACCAGCTTTGCTTCCAGAGTGACCACTCTCATGGTCAAGCTTTTGATTTCTTTATCAGTAGCATCCTGTTTTCTTTTAGCCCCTTAATTTCACCAATTATTGTATTCTGACCCGCTTCCAGCCTACGCACTGTATCAAGAACAATTGCGAGTGTTTCCTCGACGCCAGGGCCGGGATTAGATTCAATGTCACCTGAAAGCAACAACAACAACGATGCAAACTTCCGGCGCAGACATGAAAGAAACAGCAATGTACGGAACATCTTATCACGCAAGTCAGGAGGGCACGACACCGCAACAAGGCTGTAATTGCTACTTTTTAAACAAGAAGTATCTTTGAAGTAACCAACCTGAAAATACAGCAGCGGTAAGCGTCCCATCCCTTCAACGGTGTCGTGCCCAACCGAACTGGAGCATGGCTGGCTTATATAACCTACGTCATGGCTTGCGAGGGCATCTGGGAATGAACCATGTTGCCAGCTGCCAGTAACCGAGGGAACCAAACGTGGCCAACTTTGCACTTTCGGAAACGAAACTGCCTGATCAAGGCAGCGTGGCCAATGTTCGAGAACCCTCAAAGGCTGGTCACCGAGGAACGTAACCGAGGTGTTGTCTGGCAGGCCGCTGTATCCGGAGTCATATTCTGCGATGGCGTTCACGAGAGAACCGTGTCGCGGGCCGCTGGTAGCCGAAGGAACCAGCTCGGACCATCGCTGCACGCTTAGAAGAGGGAGCGGAACTTCATGGCCAAGACTGCACGGCCACCGTACGAGAAGCCACGTCGACCAAGCGCCGAGGAACGAAACCTGAAAATACAGCAGCGGTAAGCGTCCCATCCCTTCAACGGTGTCGTGCCCCTTGACTTGACGATCCACGGTAAGGAGTGCGGTTGTGTGCCGTATTTTGATAACACTTGCGTGTTATATCGGTACAGAGATTTATTAAAACCCGTTTGATCGCAAAAGCAGCGGAAATGACACGTAATGATTCTGAGTGTGTTAGTGCACCTTCTATCTCACTCACGCGGGAAGAACTTTTTCGATAGTGTGATAGTTAATAACGGATGAGTAATGTACGGGACTTGCACGTGTGCTCTATGTTGTTCTGCATTTTATTATTTTTTTCACTTTCACCCCATTTTATAACTCCAACGTTTGCAATAAACGTTTAAATTTAATCGCTTGTGTCGTGTGTTCTGTGTGATAGTTGTTGCGCTTCCTACCAAGACGAATGTATGTGACTGGTGAAAACATGATAATCATGAGACGCGTGGCATGTAACAACATGACTACACTGATATGTGGGGTTTAACGTCCTAAAACCACCACATGATCGAGACGCCGTTGTGGAGGGCACCGGAAATTTCGACCACCTGGAGTTCTTCAACGTGCACCCAAATCCGAGCACACGGGCCAACAACATTTCCGCCTCCATCGGAAATGTAGTCGCCGGAGCCGGGATTTGATCCCGCGATCTGCTGGTCAGCAGCCGAGTGCCTTAGCCACTATAGACCACCCCGGCGGGGAAGAACATGACTACATTCCACGCTCGTGATGCACTCGCGGCCGTTTCTCTAGCCTCGCATGTACCAAATTTGGTATTACGCAACGTGAATAAATGTCGAAGGTATGTGACTGATGCAAACATGATAGTCATAAAGTGCGTGTCCTGTAACATGACTAACTGCCACACAATGATGCGCTCGCGGCCGTGTCGGTATACCTTCACATATGTAAAATTTCGTATTACGTCACGTGAATAGATGACGAAGGTATATGACTGGTGAAAACATGATAATCATGAGATGCGTGTCAAGTAACAACATGACTACATGCCACGCTCATGATGCGCTTATGGCCGTTTCACTAGCTTCACACATACCAAATTTGGTATTACGGGATGTGAATGGATGACGAAGGTATGTGACTGATGAAAACATGATAATCATGAGATGCGTGTCATGTAACAACATGACTACATGCCACTCTTAAGATGCACTCGCGGCTGTTTCTCTAGCCTCACAAGCACAAAATTTTGTATTACGGGACGTGAATAAATGTCGAAGGTATGTGACTGATGCAAACATGATAGTTATCAAGTGCGTGTCCTGTAACATGACTAACTGACCGACTCATTGTGCGCTCGCGGCCGCGTCGATACCTTCACATATGCAAAATTTGGTATTACGTCTCATGACCGGATGACGAAGGTGACTGGTGAAAACATGATAACTATGAGATGCATGTCATGTAACATGACTGCATGCCACACTCATGATGCGCTCGTGGCCGTTTTGCTAGCTTCACATATGCCAAATTTCGAATTACGTCACGTGAATAAACTACGAAGATAAATGACACGTACAAACATGATAATCACGGCATGCGTGTAATGTAAAACTTGACTACGTGGTATACGCTCATAGCACGCTCGCGGCCGTATCGCTAGCTCCACCTATACCAAATTTGGTATCAGAGGACGTGCGCGAATCGATGACGAAGTTAAATGGAACGTCCAAACATGATAATCATGACATGGAAGTCATTTACGGTATAATTTACCTCCGCCTCGCAACGTTGTGCTGATTTTAAGATTACATATCAACCTTCGTCATCCGTGCTTCGCATATCATCGATTCCCACTGTACGTGGGATCTGCCATCTTTTTTTTTTTTTCTGCTCGATCGATCTGTTGACCCTCCTTTCCTCTCACCCCCTTTCCCAAAGCTTTCTGCCCCTTTCATTGCTTTACACTGCCTCCGTGATCAGTCTACCTTTGACGAAACGACCACGTCATGTGATGACTTCATGAGGGCGTCACAGATGTTGGCATTCTTTGACGTCCTGATGACGTCATGCAGTGTCGTCATCACGTGATTGTGATTTTTTTTCAACGTCAGCCGAGTCGACGCCGACGCTGCAGGACGACGGTCGACGGCGACTATCAGCTTTTGCTCTTGAGGAGGGAGCTAACGTTTTCGTCTTAAAGAAGTGTGAGCGCGACAGAGTTATGGTGAATTCGGTTGGGCGTTTTCGAGCGTTCTGAGAAGTGGCTGCGCCTTCGGTTGTTAGTATTTGAGCACTCGGACTACCTTCGGTTGGCTCTTTCCCAGCGTAGGCCTCTGACTCGGAGTGCAGCCGACCGCTCTGACTTCTCTGACTTCAAAGTGGGAGCGTGGCGTGATCTGACCGAGAGGACGGATCACGTGACACAAGCTGGCCAAACACGCATACAGTGTCTAGAATAGTAAACACGCAGCTGCCGGCAGGTGAACGGGGCGAGGTGAGGAGCGCGAGCGTGCATTTCGGATGAGGGCATCGCCGGACGCTTAATAGTTCGTACACGTGCGTTGTTATAATGGTGTTTTTGCGCACGTGTGGGGCTCATTCACATCTACGAAGTCATAAATGCACCATGTCAATAACGAGGCGGCTGGCGAAGGAGGAGGAAACGTCAAAGTTGTCGTTACAGCAGCTCCCAGACAGCCTGCCTCGAAGATAGCAGTTCGGACGAGGACGATTGGCAGATTTATGTGCTCAGATCAGAAGGCTTCCGCTATGTCCACACATGTCAGAGAGAGAGAAAGAAAGAGTACGAGAAGAATCAGACATGTAAGTGATGTCCACAGAACTGATCGGCACCATTTGTTGACGTGGCGCAGCAATGTGCACGGCCGGGCTAGACTGCACCTGCGCGCTCTCATGTGCAGTCTAGCCAAGCCCACCTAAATATGTGGTGTTGGTCTATCAAGGCTGTTTGTTTACCCGGCAGCTTCCCACGCTGGTTGCACGGTGGCGCTATGAGCACGCTGCTCTATCGAACTTTTAAGCAGGAAATTGCCAAGGAAAGGATCTATGAGAATACTCGGGGTAGTTCTCTACTGTTTGAGGCCAGGACGGGAGGACTGCGAACCAAGACATATCGGACCAAATACGAAGGGGTAGACACAGTATGCAGTGCGTGTGGAGAGGAAGAAGAAACTGCCGAACACTTGATAATGTTCTGTAAAGGGCTTCACCCTATAGTTCAGGATGATGGCACAGAGTTTTTCAAAGCACTGGGGTTTAGGGACAGCGAGGGCAAAATAGACTTCAAGCGGGTAGACTTAAATAGAAGGAGGTTATCTGATTGGTGGCTAAAGTCAAGGCACGAGTGAAAATTAAACCCTTCACTGCGAAGTACGAATCCTCAGCTTCATTATTTAAAGAAAAAAAAGATAAATGTAATGGTTAGTTCACTAAGTATTATGGCTAGGTGGCGTTAGCCACCGCCCGATCTAAAGGGTACAGCCACGTCCATCCGTCCATCCGTCCGTCCGTCCGTCCATCCGTCCGTCCGTCCGTCCGTCCGTCCATCCGTCCGTCCGTCCGTCCATCCATCCGTCCATCCGTCCATCCGTCCATCCATCCATCCATCCATCCATCCATCCATCCATCCATCCATCCATCCATCCATCCATCCATCCATCCATCCATCCATCCATCCATCCATCCATCCATCCATCCATCCATCCATCCATCCATCCATCCATCCATCCATCCATCCATCCATCCATCCATCCATCCAAGCGCTCTGAGATCGCCGATGTATTCGGTTGGCACGCTGCCCCTTGGGCTCCGATTGCGAGCTGCCTCTACATCTGGCGACTCTGAGCCAGAGGACCGGAGTGGTCAAACGATTACGCCATTACACTGCCGACCCATGTACCGTCAATCATTTGATTATATGTCAATATGGGGTGCTTCAACTTGTAGTAAGAAAGATTGACCTTGCCCTAGAAAATATTGTGGGCTTTCGCGTAAAGTCAGCTTGTACCCAGAATTGGCACTTCTGTGTCACGTTAGGCGAGCGGCGAACGTATCACGTGGGCGTTCGTAGCATGTAGGCGTCACGTAGCACGTGGTTTTATTAAGAGCTGGCAGCTCTCTCGCATACTACCTGAAGACACCAAGTCCGCCAGAAGAATACCCTCGCTATCGATGAGGGAAATAAGTGTATATTTAAGGGCTTGTTCTCTTTGTCAGACACATTGATAACAACAACTAGCAGACAATGATGCCAACGGTGGTATGGGTGATGTTATTAGAAATAATTACAATGTAAACGTGAAGAAAAACAGTGGACGAAAAGATAACTTGCGACTATTTGGCCGTGTTGATGTGAAATGCAGCTGATGGCCGCATGCATGTGTTGTTTAGGGCTCGCTCATGCTTCTGTGTGTAAATTGTTTTATGAAGATGACATAGTGGTCTGCATTTAGCAGGGTAGCCGCGTTCAGAGGCCATACCGCAAGGTAAATCCAGAAAAGGCAGAAGCGGTGGGGTAAGACAGAAGCTTTAAGAAATGAAATATGCTTGAAAAGCGAGGCGTTGTCGGGACGAACGTTTCTGCAACGGTAAATAATAACAATTGTTCGGGTTTAACGTCTTGAAACAATTGACAGTATATGAAGTACGTCTTAAGCGGAGGACTCCGGAAATTTCGACCACCTGGGGTTCTTGAAACATCCACCTAATTCTAATAATGTGTTTCCGCCTCCATATAAAATGCGGCTGCCGTGGCAGGGATTTGATCCCGTGACCTTCGAGTGCTATAACAGCTAGACCACCGTATGACCAGTAGACCCCTAGACTAACGAAGGTTGTGTGCTCGAATCCCACCTATGGAAAAATGTGATTTTTTGTTGTTCACTGCTATACGCTAAAGACACACAAGCAATGTCGTCTATATGCTTTTGGTTGTTGATGTGCAAACGCACTCATAGTTTTCAAGGTTGCAGCTTTGAAAAAGACAAGTCTAATTACAGAAACGTTTGTTTCAGAGACATTCAGTGTTGCAAAATATTTCAAAGAAGGCATATTTTTTCTTCTATTTCAGTTTCTCACAGTTCCAACGTTGCCGTTTATAAGTTGCCTATTGAAATCGTTTTCAGTTGACTCCATTATTATGCTACACTCAAAGACAAATAATGAAAGACCGCTATGCTTTAATTGACCTTATCGTCTATTGTATTCATTTGGTTGTTTCTAACAAAGAAAGAAGCGCCTCGAAAAAAGTTCCCTTCGTTCATTCATGGCGAGAAAACCTCGCCCCGATGGACCCTAAACAACACGAATGACGAGAGCGTTATTCGCTCATGGTCTTCACTCTAAAAAAATATCGAGTAAGTAGGGTGTCTTCTTGTCCCACAACAATGATCGTCATCAGGCTTGCGTGCGCTTCCTTTCTTGAAAACTCGGCTCTGGCCACTTTCCTATCGAGAATGCAATGTAACCCTGATAGTGGGCATGTCGATCGCGACGGGATTGTACCGGACGCGAGCGATAGCGCAAGGATGGAACGCGATATAGATGACGCTTGTTGTTGTGGAACAAAAAGACACCCTTTTTACTCGCACTTTTTTTAGAGTGTTCCCTCTCTTTGCGGCTCGATTCGATTCACGTGACGTAATGATGAAGTAAGCTCTTCCTTGGTCGCTATAATAGAGATATAAGTTGTATTTTGTCGCTTACCTTGTTTTACTGTGCAATCGCATGCCCTTTTTTGCCGTGTCTCGCACGGCTATGGCGCGCGATAAACTTATCTCACCCCCCCCCCCCCCTTTTTTTTTTTGCGACTGCACAAGCTGCGATTGCAGCGTGCATTCGAACAACGCAAAATCCTGACTGGCTCAATGCTTAGTGCTGACACTCGGTGTTTTTTTTTTTTTTTTTGTCATGACGAGATGGGTGGCGAAGAGGCGCTGGAAGGAAGAATAGTGAAGGCGAGAGAGAAACTGCTGCGTTGGCTTTTTACTCTTCGTAGTTTATAGAAGCCTTTTAATGCCTTATAAGTTAGCATGCCAGGTATTATTGGTCAGCGGCAAAGTGATTGATATGTGGGGTTTAACGTCCCAAAACCACTATATGATTATGAGAGACGCCGTAGTGGAGGGCTCCGGAAATTTAGAGCACCTGGGGATCTTTAATGTGCACCCAAATCTGAGCACACGGGCCTACAACATTTCCGCCTCCATCGGAAATGCAGCCGTCGCAGCCGGGATTCGAACCCACACCCTGCGGGTCAGCAGCCGAGTACCTTAGCCAATATATATATATATATATATATATATATATATATATATATATATATATATATATATATATATATATATATATATATATATATATATATAATGCCACAGGCATGGAACAAGGTTTAGCCATGCCAATGCGAGTATGTGCCATAGTGTGAAAGAAGAAGAAGACGGTTGGTGTGCTCGTGCTCTAACGTGTGGTTCGGCTCGACGTCCAGTGCTGCTCCTGTGAACAGACGTTGTGGTCGTTCTGTAATCATGTGACAGTATATATATATATATATATATATATATATATATATATATATATATATATATATATATATATATATTGTTAGGAATTTTGCTCTGTCGCGACGGTAGCGGTTGCGGAGAGCGGCGAGCCGTCGAGCGGACTTCGACGAAGCCTTAGCCCGAAGGTGAAACAGGGAGGCAATCCGTTTGGAAAACAGCAACAAAAGGAGCGTTTACTGTAGCAGGTTTACAGAGCCGGCCAGCACGACAACGTCGGCTGGGGCAAAATCTCTAACATGGGGCCGGCTCGGCCTTAAATAGCGTCTTTGGTCCATTCTCTCCGACCAGTTCTCGGGCTCGGAGGGGGAGACGTAGCCATACCCGGAACTGCAAAGTGGTTCGGCGGAGGAAACGACGTTATCCCCGGACTGCACGGTTCTCCTGCACAGAAGGCGGCGCTGGGAGGGGGGGGGGAGACAGTTCGTCGAAACAGGGCTAGATCTTGCGAGACGTGCTCCCGAACGAGGAACATGTCTGTGGCACAACAGCACCCCCGCCGCCAGACAATGCATCCGGAGTTTTGAGCCGTCAGCGCGGCTCGGAAGGAGGAATGCTGGTTGACCGTTGAGGCTGTAGCCACTCCGTGGTGATCTTCAGAGCCCTGCAGGGAATCACTGGGACGACGGAGTTGAACTCAAAGCCAAACCACTTTCGTGGAAGCAAGCACCCTCTGAACGTCTCTCATAGCGCCAGACCAAGGCAGCAAAGAGATCTATTGAGTCTCTACTATTGTACGTTTTAAAAAGCACGAGAAACGTATCCCTTAGAGACCTCAAAACGCTGGCCCTCACGAATGCTGTGATTACACGGCGCAGTCCATATGCCAAGAAAGGCCACGCGAAACCATCCCCAATGCCATACGAGCGGGTCGGAACCTGCTGAAGCAGCCCAAAACCAATTCTGTGCATTTTTTTTGAACAATTTACCAGAATGGTAGAGGCTGGGCTTCCTGGTAACATATCAGAGTACACTTCAAACAAAATTACATCTGTTAGTGCAATGCGACATTGTTAATACAGTTTAAATCAAAATGAAATAATAGACGCCAAAATTTTGCGAAACACGTCAAACCAGAAGCATGTGCCTCAACTTGTATGAGGGAGCTGGGCTGCACTTCAATAAGCTCTGCTGAGACCATCTGCATTTGTGTGCAGCTTCCCTTTCTTATAGCGCACACTAAAGTTATGGTGCTGAAGCGTCAGGCTCCACCTAAGTAACCGACCGCTTTTAGACGACATTTTGTGCAACCAAGTCAAGGGGCAGTGATCAGTTTCTACTATGAAGCTCGACCCTGAGACGTAACATGCTAGCTTACCAATTGCCCAAACAAGGCAGGCGCACTCTTTTTCTGAAGTGCTGTAAGCTTCCTCTCCGACACTGAGCTTTCTGCTGAGATACAAAACTGGCCGCTCGTGCCCTTCGGTGTCTTTTTGGCACAAAACTGCTCCTAGGCCGCGGTCACTGGCATCACACTGAATAATAAAACTCTGAGAAAAGTCCGGTGCCGCTAGCACGGGTCGTTTTGCGAGAGCGCTCTTGAGGCTCTTGAAAGCATTCTCTTTTCTTGTGTCCCACGAAATGACGGTGGGCTCGGTTTTGCGGAGAGAGTCCGTCAGCGGACTAGCGAGGTTTGAGTAACCTTTGACGTAGTGTTGATAATACCCCGCCAGTCCCAAAAACGCCCTCAATTCCGACTTTGTGGTGGGACGACGATACTCTAAACGGCCGCAACTTTCAGCTCGGACGGGCTACGCTGGCCACGACCCACGATGTGGCCGAGATAACTTACGCTTGCGCACCCTAAGTGGCATTTCTGCGCTCTCACGGTGAGGCCTGCATCACGTAGTCGAGCCAGAACGGTCCTCAAGTGAGTCACATGCTCGACCCACGTATCAGAGAATATTGCCACATCATCGAGATACGGCAGGGCGAAATCTCCTAAACCCCGCAACACCCGATCCATGAGGTTTGAGAAGCAGTAGGGAGCATTCTTTAAGCCGAAAGCAAGCATTAAAGGGCGAAATGTTCCCAATGGGGAAGTGAATGCGGCATAACGAGAGGCTCGCTCCGTCAACGGGACCTGCCAGTATCCCCGTACCAGATCTAAGAGGGAGATATATGTGGATTTTGCCACGGTTTCTACTCTCTCCTCGATATTAGGTATCGGATACGTCTGATCTAAAGTGATCCTATTTAGCCGGCGGTAGTCCACGCATGGCCTAGGGTCTTTTCCCGGAACCTCGACTAGTATGAGTGGGGAGGTGTAATCGCTTTCACCTGGAATGATGACCCCTAAGTCACACATGCGGCGGATCTCGGCTTCCATGATCTCTCTTTGCCTCGGCGATACGCGGTAAGCCTTGCTAGAGATCGGTTCTTCACTTGATAACTGAATATCATGCTCTACCAAAGAGGTTTTCCCTGGTTTGTCGCAAAACACGTCTGCGTAGTCTCTAACTACTTTCGTGAGATCATCACGCTGACTCTCCGTGAGACTTTGCTCTTCGGCAATAAGCTGTACGAGCCTGTTAGCTGGCGCGTCGCTCTCACGTGGAAAACTTAAAAGGTCGGTCTCCACTTCGTTCGCCGCATTCAGTGTCATGTTAACCACGGCATGGCGCTGAATGTAAGGCTTCATTAAATTACTGTGGTAAACCTTACCTTTCTTTCGGCCTAGTTTTACCTCGTAGTTTGTGTCTGAAAGCTTGGACATTACTTTAGCTGGCCCTTCCCACTGCATGTCCATTTTGTTCTTTTTACACTGTCGTAGCAGCATTACCTGGTCGCCGATGTTGAACGTGCGCTTCCGGGACAACTTATCGTAGTAAGTCTTCGCTAAACTCCGGCGAGCACGCGCACCGCGTCACGTCCAAATGTATTGGCGTCTTGACTGTGGCATGTAGCCATGTTCTCACATGACGCGCATCTGATGATTATCATGTTTGCACCAGTCAGATACCTTGGTCATTCATTGGCGTCACGTTATACCAAATTTGGCATATGTGAAGCTAACGAAACGGCCGCGAGCGCATCTTCAGTGTGGCAAGTAGTCATGTTGTAACATCACACGCATGTCGTGATTATGATGTTTGGATGTGTCATTTACTTATGTCGTGCGTTCGCGTCGCGTAATGCCGAGTTTGGTACATGTGAAACTAGCGAAACGGCCACGAGCGCATCATGACCGTAGCATGTAGTCATGTTGTTACATGACACGCATCTCATAATTATCATGTTCGCACCAGTCACAATTCATCCATTCGTGCACTGCAATACCCAATTTGGTATATGTGACGTTAACGAAATGGCCGCGAGCGCATAATGAGCGTGGCATGTAGTCATGTTGTTACATGACACGCATGTCATGATTTTCATGTTAGGGTCTGTCGCTTGTGTTCGCCATGCAATCATGCCATACCATACCAGTTTTGCAAGATGCCATGGGAAGGAAACCACCACAAGAACTGCAGGACCATGAAATGTAATTCATGACATACATGTCATGATTTTCATGTTACGACCAGTCAAATATGTTTTTCATGCAGTCATGTTATGCCATACGAAGTTTCGTATTGATACCAGTATCGAAACGGCCAGGAGAGCTAAAAGTCGTAGATAGATAGATAGATAGATAGATAGATAGATAGATAGATAGATAGATAGATAGATAGATAGATAGATAGATAGATAGATAGATAGATAGATAGATAGATAGATAGATAGATAGATAGATAGATAGATAGATAGATAGATAGATAGATAGATAGATAGATAGATAGATAGATAGATAGATAGATAGATAGATAGATAGATAGATAGATAGATAGAATAGATAGATAGATAATAGTAGATAGATAGATAGATAGATAGATAGATAGATAGATACGCTCAAAGTCGCCGAAGTTCGCTAAGAAATGCTTCGCGTTTTATGGGGCGAGCACCATTTGATTACCAAAAAGCCCCGAGAATAGTGTTCCACACACTCTGCATTAGTTACAGTGAGCGACACAGGCGAAGTTTTTTCACGATTACTTTTACTAAAGTACCCAAGAAGTGGATGGAGAAGCGCTTTCCGTCGTCGTAACGCGTTCAATTACTACTATAGCGTGGAACACGTGATTTGAAGGTTGTGTGCTCGGATCCCACCGACGGTAAAGGTGATACTTTTGTCCATTGCCTTTTATTTTTTGACCTTTTATTTTGCGTCATCATTATTACACACTAAAAACAAACAAGCAATGTCGTCTATGCTTTTACTGTATTGTTGGAATCATTTGGTTGCTTCCGTCCGTGTAGGTTCTAACTGCAAGTACTAGGTGTCACTGTATACAGTATATATAGTTATGAACGTGGCAGCTACTACATGCAGCCGCATACATATAGTGAATGTCAGTCTATGTTGTGACAAGTGCTTGTTCCCTCTTAGTTATTAAGCACCAGACGTGTAAGTAATGCGTCACCAGCAATAGAATACTTGTAATCAATTACTTTGTGTGAGCAGAGAAAATGAGCAACACTCGCGCGCCTTTCCAGTCTGGCCGTGGCTGTCCTTCCTTTTGTCGTGCATGGTGTAGATATGCTCGAGCCAAACTAGCAAGTAGCGCGTTACAAGTAATTGATTTCTTGTAATTATTTCTCTGGCACCAGCAAAACAACTCAGTAACGCTCGTGCCTTCCCACGCACTCCGGCCGTGGCTGCTGTTGTTAGTGGACCTTTCGTTGTGTGATTACCACTGTAACGCGTTGCGTATACAAATCTGGTAAAAAAAATTGCCCGCAGCTTCCCTCTGGGGAACACTGAGGAGGATGCGGAGCATATAATTGGTTAACGGGGTGTTAAAGTGCGGCTTACTTGGGTCGATGGCTAAATTGGTTAACGTGGTTGTGAAATGGGGCGTTAAATTGCGACTTACTTGGGTCGATGGCTAAATTGGTTAACGTGGTTGTAGGAGGGGTGTTAAATGAGTGAACACGTACGACACGTATGCGAAAGGGCGGTGTTTATTTATTGCGACGAACTTTGAGCACGATGGCTTTTAGATGCCACTTTGGCCGGCGCTGGTCGAAGGGACGTCGATCATTGCGACCTCGGACGTCGACGTGCCGTACAAACCAACCGACGAGCGGCAACTGAGCGAGCGAGCACCGACCTTGAGTATATATACAGCGCGACGGCGCATGCACTGTCAGCTGTCGAATGTTCGAGAAGGGGGAGAAGCGCAACGGCGCATGAGCGCGCGTCAGCTGCCGATGTTCTCGAAGCGTGACGGCGCATGCGTGCTACATTATACAGCTAGCGAATGTTCGTGAAGAGGAGAAGCGCACGCGGTGTGTAGAGGAGGAAGGGTGCACAGATGGTGGAGGAGTGAAGCGCGCGCGGTGTGTAGAGGAGGAAGGGATGCACAGATGGTGGAAGAAGGAGGAGGAAGCTTGCGGACGGCGCCGCACTACAAGCCTCGAGTATTAGATGTTCCGCATCTAAAACGTCCTCTGTTTTCTTGCTTTCTTGTGTATTTTTTTTACAGCAAAAGTTATGTATGACTAGAGGAAACGAAAAGTCATTCGACATCGGCGGCACGAGTGGTCTCCATTTGCTTTGCTATCACGCCGTTCTCAGCGTCGTACCTAAGCACGCGCGCCATTGACTGCTTTGACAGTGACGTCGTCCATATCGTCGCAGCCGTGGCGCCGAGCATTCGCGCGTAACTTTCTTCTGAAGCATGACGATAGTTATAGCGCGAGAACAAAACGACGACACAGAGACAAGAAGGACACGAAAGACACGTGTGTCTCTGTGTCGTCGTTTTGTTCTCGCGCTATAACTATATATCGTCATGCCATACCAACTAGCCCAAGCTTCCACACTTCTACTGAAGCCTTCCACGTGGATAAGCCACGGACAGCTGTAGAATAGCACCGACAGCGGAAACGTGAGCGAGCTCGCATTCGCCGGGTGCAGTCCGTGCACAACAACAGGTCAGGAGGCCGAGTGCCGGCAGCCTTCCAAGCCACGCTGAATCGCGAAAGGAAATGCAAGCGCCGGTGGCGGGCGGATCCTGCGAACCACGCCGCCGGTTAGCTTGCAATGTCAAACGCTTGCAACAACGCCGCGCCGAACAAGCGCCGTTGTGGGCATGGCAGCGTCAACGCGACAACTGCGGCAGCGCGTTAACCGAAGCGAACGCCCGCTCTCAGCGAAGGGTTCTCTAGCGGCACTTTAGCTTCGCCTGCGACGTCTGTGACCTGTGGTTCGAGAACAACCACTGTGATGAACGCATTGCGAAACGCATGCAACCACTCAAAATACTCCCCCATTACCGGGATCATGCGAGGCACAATGCGCGGCATCTGAAGTAAGCATCATGGTAACCCAAGCCAAATGTATGTCTAACCTCATTAAGAAGCGCGAACATGTAACCAATAATTGTGAAATACTTCAGTGCAGCATCGGGTTGAACCCACTGCTAAACACCGGGGCCGCACGTTTGAGCGTTCGCTGGTTAACCATTTGTACCGGAGTGCTTGGGTGGTGATTTTATTTAAACAGATCAGGGGCGTAGGCAGACATTTGTTTCGGGAGGGGGGGGGGGGGGGAGAGGCACCTTTTTGAAATGGTCATCTGTCACTCCGTATGCCATAGCGAAAAAAAATACGGGTGAGGGGGGGGGGGGTAGGGGTTTGTTCGGACCCAGTGTGTTACCTCCTGGCTATACGCCACTGATTGATTGATATGTGGGGTTTAACGTCCCAAAACCACTATATGATTATGAGAGACGCCGTAGTGGAGGGCTCCGGAAATTCAGACCACCTGGGGTTCTTTAACGTGCACCCAAATCTGAGCACACGGGCCTACAACATTTCCGCCTCCATATACGCCACTGAAATAGTGTACGTATAAATCTTCGAATCAGCTGAATCCATCAGCTACGAAGCAATCGTGACTTGCTATCAGTTCACCCTCATTTCTGTGTATCGGTTGGTGGAGAGAGCGTTGGCGGAAGCGGCATTCCTCTTTAGCTTTCTCACGTGCGACGCAGCGGATGGACGGCGTCACAAAGATCACCTCGTGATGCGCATCACGAGGCCTGGAGGGAATGTAGATGACGTGCGTCATCAAAGCGTGACAGGAAGCCTACTCCCTCGAGAAGGCCACAGTTATGGACTCCATTGATAATAACGCTCCGCAGGGAAATTGAGAGGTTCAACAAAAATTGAAGCAAAATGGAGAGTTGGGCTTGCATAAGCGAAATTGCGGAAGTCTTTGCTTTCAGCAAAAATGGTGACGCGTGTGTTAGTGCACCGTCGATTGCATTACTGGAATGCGAGCTCACGTATTTGGAAAAAAACTTGATGTTAGATGTGTAGTCTTTTGTCACGTGCAAGGCTGCGCGCGCATATTTCGGTCTTTCTCTCCTTTGCTTTTTCGTTTCGCTTGAATAAAGCAAACAGTTGTCAGCCAGCGCTCCTGTTGTTCAGATCTTCTTTGTGATTTGTCTCTGCACTGTTCCACTGTGAAAAAATGGAGAGCTATAGGACAGCGAGTGATAGAAAGAAAAATAACTGAACTTAGGAAAGTTGATCTCGTTGGAAAATTTGAGCATTTCTTAAGCTTTGAATTTATTTATTTATTTATTTATTTATTTATTTATTTATTTATTACAAATTATTTTTTGTATTTTTAACATTGACAAGAACTAAGTCCACGCCAGGTGTATCAAACACAACAATAAGTAAAGAAATGTTTCAAAACAAACAAAACTCACAACCCTGAACAGACGACTTAAACGGACAAGTGACCATGTCACCAGCTCGTCAATTACAGGTGTCGTTGAAGATAATCGGCACAGGCCGCAGTGTACATTAAGAAGAATGTGCAGATAGCGTATGCTCAACAGTTGAAAAATTCCGAATTGAATCAGCACAATTTTTTTTGCTTACAAATTACAACAGTATACTACTACAATACACCCTCTTTTTTTAGTTATCCGCTTCTCGGCCTATGCACCAAGGTGGTGGTTAGTTAGCAAATCATTTAGGATTCCATTAGTCGACATCATCATTAATAGATTCGAATACTTCGTTCTCCGATACACCGGGTTAAAGGACAATACACCCGAACAAGGCAGCGCGTTCTAACGCTACCGTTTATTCATAGCGAAAGGAACCAAGATCGTCGTCGCAAGAACAGCCCCTCGTTTTTCTCTTGTTCTAGCGAGCGCTATGTTCACTGTTCTTCACAATCGTTATCGATATTATGATTACTGATGAAGTCTATATATCACCATCATCACAATCATAATTAATTATGAAGTCGAATTACGTGAACGTTCTTGGTTCGCGAAACTGGTTCGTACAAAGAGAGACATGCGATGCGTGCACACTGCCGCGCAGAGTCACCGCGATGCTCCACGAAATGTGATCCGTTGCTCCCGCACTAACGTAAACGCTACTGATAACGTCACCTGACAGGAAGCTGCTTATTTTCCCTATAACTTCCTGTTTTCGTTTAGGCGCACGTTAACAGTACGGCTGGAGTGACGCGATTATAGTATTCCCAACTCAATCTGTGCAGACGCAGCCTACGTTAACCAGTGATTTACACATTATATACATAATACGCGTATACTCGTATGCGTGTATACGCAGTCTCGTGCAAGTGTATGTGCTACAATCTGCATGCTACGTGACGGTGGTGTATTGAATAATGATGTTATCACTGTTTTCAGTTTTGTTCCGTCGCCAAAGAGGCGGCTGATGATACGAGGATTATACTTCCGGGCGTCAGATAGTCAGACGTTTCCTTATCTACACCGTCTGAAAGGAAAGCGTACGTACACCTCGTGGTGAGCACTGACAAGCCGACGTGCGAACATAAAAACACTTGCCTCCTGCAGAACTTTTTTTAATTGGAATCCCGTACTTCTCCTGGTTCACGCTCTATGAATAGCCCTTGCCCTGACGCTCATCTACCGGAAGCTCTATTGTTTCTTTTTTTCCCCCTCAGTTGTAGTGTTAAAACTGCAACTGAAACACATCACATCAGTTCGAACGCTACACGGGAAATACGATTCAGATACTCAGAAGGAAAATAAAATTAGGAAACCTTTCTGAAGCCTCGCTTTTAGGAGTTGAATGCACTGATATCCTGTTTCTATAGAGCATGCTTCAAACACTTAGTGCAATAAACCTTTCGAAGTTGCTATGCTCACTAAGTGGCCTTAAGGAAGTTGGCGCAGTAGCGTGCGTGCCTTTTGTAGTTGGTGACCAGCTTTAAACTATATGTCCAGTCATTATGATAATCACATGTTATGACGCCCGCTGGCAATGTGCGCTTGTGCCACGCATTATTCCATCAATATTTCATGCAGCATTGTGAAGCCTGTATACAGGACGTGCATGTTCGCAAATTATGAAAGCTCTATTTCTAAGCAGATGAAGTAATTTTTACTGCATTCAAATGCAGACGTGCGGACATGTGGTAGAACATTCGCTTGCCACGGAAACGACCCGGGCTCGATTCCCAGCCGAATCCAGACGACCCTGGTTCGGTCACCACTGTGACCCAGGATTTGTTCATCAATTATTTAATTTGCAGCACTCACAATTTTTCGGTCACGAATGAGATGATGAGTTTTCGCTCACAACCAATGACGCCGACGCTGGAATTCACGCGAAACGAGCTCTTTAAAGCTATCTCATTAATAACTGCCTGAATGAAAACCGAAGTTCTATGCAGTGCTACATACATGTGTGGCTTGTCGCTACTTCATCGGAAATATCTTGGAGAAGATCCAGGGCAAGACATTTAGGGACACAAACTAAGGACCTGACGAAAAAGTAAGCATACTATGTCTGTAGAACCTTAACGGCGCCTTACAATGGAGTAAATTTCTTTGTTGTTGTTGTTGTTGTTGTTGTTGTTGTTGTTGTTGTTTCACGTGTAAAGATACGCTGTAGTTTGGATCCAATCTTCCAAAATGATGAATTATTTATTACTCTACTGAATTCGTTCAAAGATGCGGATCAGGGATGAATTCATAACAATGGCGCATGTAGCAGCGTGCTTCATACATTGAATATTTAATGGTCGTATTTTTAAATACGAGGAGGAGCGTCGAAACACGAGCGCGAACACCATAGCAATCAACATACCGTTCGGTTGCATTTCACCATTCTAAATATTCTGTATTTAAGAGCTTTCTTGAAAGGACATTGTCATGCAGATGTCTGCCCCGTAGTTGAAAAAATATTTAAATTGATTTTTCTAAAAAAAAACAATGACAGGTCTATATTCACGCGTTTCTATTTTTGTAAGTTATATTAGTTTTCTCACCAATCACCCAAGGTGGATGTGATCCAGGGACACAAAACTATACAATAACCAAAATTTCACGTCAGAGTAAAAGGCGAACGCCTGAAAACGCTTAAAACGTCAACACAGTATCAGTTCAGTAATCAAAAAACTAAGGTTACCATAGGACATGAGTTTAGCCGCCATTGGGACATTCCAGAACACAAGCTAGATGACGCAGTGTGGATCAAGTATGATTATTTACAAGCACTGCACCACCCATGACCACAAAGAAAAGAAAAGGCGACAGCTACGTGCTATAGTGGTGTGCAGACTGAGAAAACGGTGAAATTGGCGTATTTGCATCTACCTTTTCCTCTTCCTCACCCTGACGTCATTACTCTCCTCCTCGCTTCCCTTAACAGTCAATCCCAGTGGCGTAGCCAGGGGTAGCACACCGTGCCCATCCCTGCACCCCCTCCTTCTCCTCTCCCCCGTGGTTTGTTTTGCTTCATGAAATACAGACCACGAAACGACACTCGACCACATCTGCCTGGCAAGCCCTCACTACAAATAATAAGGCTACCCCCCCCCCCCCCCCAAATTTCTGTTTATTCGCCAGGGTTGCCATTGACTTTAGATCCAATGTCACCAAACGACGAGCTAAAAGTCACAAAAAGTAGCCATTTTTTTCAAATTTCGCCAAAAATATCACCACTCTAGATATGTGCGGCATGCCTACTAATAAAGATTTAAAGTTACGTACAGTACCGCAGAAAATTGTACCAACCACAACACCTAAATGATACGGACATTTTCAAGGGCAAAGCTCTTTAAGGCGTTGGTCATGCGTTTTCTGTGTGTAGTAACCACCTCTCGTTTTAGACCTTGGAATGTCCGCTCGATGGAGATACTTGTATATGATGAATATATGATGAAAAGATGCGAGATGGTGGTGCTTAGAGTATTCACTAGATGGTCATATGGAGGGACGGACATGCGTACAGACGGATGGGCATGCAGACAGACAGACATGCGTACAGACGGATGGGCATGCAGACAGACAGACATGAGGATAGACAGATGGACAGACAGACGGATGGACATGCATGCATGCATGCATGCATGCATACATACATACATACATACATACATACATACATACATACATACATACATACATACATACATACATACATACATACATACATACATACATACATACATACATACATACATACATACATACATACATACATACATACATACATACATACATACATACATACATACATACATACATACATACATACATACATACATACATACGAACAGCCGGACGGACGGATGGATGGACGGACGGACGGACGGTCGTGGCCAGCGAATGATTCACGGTTTGTCGATAGAACCCTTCGAAGCTTCACACGACTAATCATCATTCACTCCACAGATATGCTATGTTTTTTTCAGTGCCAGTAGCATTGCCAGCTTCACCATGGAGGTGCTTAGGACGTCCGGTTCTGCGACTAGCTGTGAGATGGCCTCTTGGCGCAAGGGTTACCATTTGTCATGAATGGAACGCTCATAATAAGGCCCGTTTACATTGACCCGACGAGGGCGCGTTGAGTCGAAATAAACAGGTTTTCTGGACTCGCCCTCCCCATGTATAAGCGGACGCGTCGGGGCGGAGAGTCGTCGCGGCGAGTCCCGTCGACCCGGAGACAGGGGGTAGGTTCACCGAACTCGCCGCACTCAGAAAGGGCATGTATAACCGGTCGCGCTGAGTTGACGGCTCGTGACCTCTCCCGCCCGTCGTGGTCTCCGCTTCCCCTGTCCCCATCACTCCGACGTTGCTCTTTCTCTGTCGGCCGGTACGCGCGGAGGACATCGTTCTGTTATGTGGTAAATGCAGATCACTTTTACGTTTAAATCTTGCTTGGCACGTCCTACGAGAACTTGTTGGTTATCGTTCTCACGACCGGCTATTTTGCTCTGCCCGTAGCAGGAAATCGGCTTGTGCGCCAGAAATCTCAAATACGTGCACATAAACGCTTTAATAAAGTTTCTGGTCACCTCGCCATCAGAATACATTTGCGTAAATTCACAGAATTGTCTTCTAATGCGCAGCATTCCAACTCCGCTTGCATTTATTTTGCGTTCTTCACAGCCAGGTTCGACTACGAAAAGGCAAATACTTTCGGGTATTTTATTCTTTGTAAGTTTTGTTTTGGGTTTTTTTGCAAGTGGTGTAAATTGACTTTATCACAAAAATTAAGTGCCTTTACCAATACATGTAATTTCCCCCAGAGGAAAAGCGTAGTCCAGGGTTGGTTTCGCTCTTTTTAATTCGTGTTTCATGAATCCCTGAATGGACTTAGGCATTTCGAACGTTTTTTCAGGTTTAGTGTTCGGGTTTTGGAGGAGATGAGGGTCGTTCCACGCCAAATATCCCAGACAGTAAGCTAGACCATCTACGATTACACTCTAAAAATTCCGCCATATCCACGAAGTGAATGATGATGAGTGGGCGAAGCTCCGGAGGTAAACCTGGTAAACCATGAATCCTCTGTACATTTTGCCCACTCGATTTTATTACATCGCTCCCCCTAGCGTACGTCGCCGCACTAAATCGAACGATTGCCTTCAACTAATGACACGCGCCATATGTGACATCATTCCTATTTTATAAGATCTTGCGTCTTTCATCAACTAAAAGTACCGCTTTCTAGTTTATAACATCTTGCATCTTTTCATCATCAGCTACAAGTACCACCATCTAGTAAACACTACAAGAACTAAACGAGAGGTGGCTACATACAGGAGACGGTACCACCATCTAATGAACACTGCAAGAACTAAACTAGAGGTGGCTACATACAGGAGACGGTACCGCCATCTAGTGAACACTGCAAGAACTAAACTAGAGGTGGCTACATACAGGCTACAGGGGACGCACAGCCCACGCCCTAAGGAGCTTCGCCCCTAAAAGTAATGGTTGGTCACTGTACTACACTATTCATTTTTGGAACCAATTTTCTAAAGAAAATTTTAATTTCTTAAATATGGTGGCAGTTAGGTTGCGACGAAACTTCGAAAAAGTGAAATATTATAGGCAGCACGGTAAAACGATTCTAGTCGGTAGGAAAAGAACCGCATTTCCTTGTTAAAACGCATTCACTTCTAGTGTATGTTAATGTGCTTTGCGGGGAAGCAATGCAGTGTTCTTGACCAAAGTCAGAAATTTTTACAGCTTTTCAACTTTTCCAGAGACAACGCAGCTGCATAGCTTGCTTGAATTGTTGACGGTAAGTGGGGGAAAACACGAGTCGCGAAGACAGTAGTTTGGAAGCGCTGGCACATGAACTTTGAAAAAATTGCAATATTGTTCATGTTGAGGTACTTATCGGTCTGTGTGGCGCTCCATATAAAAAATATACATTTTGGATCATTTCAAAGGGTGCAGAAACGATACTTATTTCTGTAAGTTTAATACGAATCTTTGTTTTACGCGAGAAAATATTATTTATATTCGGTACGGCGAATTCCTGGAGAGACCAGCCAGGGGTGAACAGGGGAAGGTGCGTCAGGCTGCGGATACGCCTGCGGCGAGCGCTGTGCCGCAACAGAACCACTGCTGCCATCGCGTTGTGCAGTGTTAGCCAAGACACCAACACAACCATAAAGTACAGCTGGTGCAAACTGAGAAAAAATACCAAGACAGCCATCGCGGTGGCGGAGCGACAACTGCGTAAATAACCGCAGCCCACAGCGGCGAGAGCGCAGGCTTGGAGGAGCGGAAACCGGTACCGGAAGACGGGCTTTCGGCTCGCCTCGACGCAAAGCGTCGCTGCGATCACCGCTCACCTCAACTCGTCCGTGCGAGTTCATATAAACTCGGGCGCGTCGAGGTAAGCTGAACCCGCCACTCAACTCAGCCCGCCCCCGTCGCGTCCATGTACACGGGCCTATAGTCTTCCATCGCAGTCCGCTCGTCCAAAAGAGGTCACGAACTATGGGGATTTCGTCAAATGCCTTTAGGGAGCTTTCTCAATTGCTATTAATGTAGAAAGAAGGCCTAGTGAGGGCTGATGTAAGCAGTCTTCTCGAAAACACCTCATCGGAGTGAGTGTACTTGACTAGAAGTCAGCAGTCGAGCTTCATAACCATTAGAGCACCGTGGCGTGACCTGTAACTAATTACGTAGAAAGGCAAATATAAGTTGCATTGATTTGATGACAACTAAATCAAGTAAAGTCAAGGCAACTTTTATTTCGCATATCGTCGCATATCGTTGTTACAGTGCCAATGATATAGAGAAGAGGGTCCCAATGTCAGGGGATCATACCAGGACCCTCTGTACAGAATTATCACATACAAACTGCGAAATATGCACAAATATGTAACAATATCTAAATCAACAACAAAAAACACACGCACGCACACAGGTGGAAACGTTACGGAAAACGAATACTGCGATAATGCGTGAAAATAATGAATTATTTTAGTACACAGAACTGTTTTTTATTTGTAAAGTACTGGAATAAAGAAATACAAGTTCAATTTGACAATGAAAACATACAGCGAAAGCCACCATGAATATTAACAATGCAATTAAGGTAAGGTTATTATGTGAATAAACAGGAAAATAAAAAGCGCAAAAGGAACGCAGTACACACTATCATTAAATATATTGGCTCATGAAATCAGCTTTACTTGTTTTTTTAACGCAGTAAGATGATAATGCTTTGATGGAGTGAGGGAGAGAATTGTACATTTTGATAGCACAGAATGATGCTGTCATTTTGCCGTAACTTATAAATGCTTTTGGTAGTAAGGAGTTCTTGTTTTGAGCAAAAGGAGGGGGGTTATTATTCTCCAAGGAATGCAAAGAAACTTGTGGGTGAGATCCTGATTGAGTAGCCTAAAAAAACATGGTGATTAAGTTGAGTGCAAATTAAACGTAAGTTGTGAGCACACAGTATTTTTCCTGCGTATGCTATCAATGTTATTGTGATCAAAGTTGGAAATAATGCACTGAGCTTGGTTTTATATATATTGATTAGATGAGAAGTGGCACTGATAGGTGTTGCCATAGGCAGCAAGGCCGTGATTAATATGGCTGTGAATGAATGCATGGTGAAGTGAAAGGAGAGCAGAAGTAGATAGGCAAAGCCTAGCTTTTCATTAGGCTCTTAAGCCAAAAGAAGTATTTTTTACATGAGAAATATACTTGTGAAATTTTAATTATTCATAAAAAAACATCAAAAAATGAAACACAGTCGCTATGGGAGAAATGAAGTGGTAATCAGGGGTTACTTGATGTGAAAACTGTGGTCTTCATTTAAAGAGAACAGAAAACCACGAATTTAGTTTTATTTGGATATAATATCAAGTGATTATAGCGACACGAAATAACAATGTTAGCTAATGCGCTATTTCATTTATTTGTTAACGATGTTAAAGATATATCCGAGTCTGGTGTGCAGACTGAGAAAACGGTGAAATTGGTGTATTTGCATCTACCTTTTCCTCTTCCTCACCCTGACGTCATTACTCTCCTCCTCGCTTCCCTTAACTTCCTGTTATATCTAAAGGGCTAGAGAAAATAATATATCAACGTGTCATGTCTTTTTGTGAAAAGTACTCTATATTATCACCGCATCAATTTGGCTTCCGACGGGGCATGTCCGCGGAACTGGCTCTCCTCACACAAAAAGAACTCATACTTAACTCATTTGAAAAGAAACTGTTAACATTGGGTGTTTTTATTGACTATTCCAAAGCGTTCGATAGAATCAACCACGAAGTACTCTATGCAAAATTGCGTCATTATGGTTTTCGGGGAACCCCACTTGACTTTCTGAAATCTTATTTATCACAAAGAAAGCAATCTGTAGTTATAAATGACAGCCAATCCTCCCTACTAACCATAACGTCAGGTGTACCTCAGGGCAGCATATTAGGGCCCCTACTGTTTAATATTTATATAAATGACATAACAAGTGTCAGCAAATATGTGGACTTTATAATTTATGCAGATGACACTAGTATATTTTTTCATGGTAATGATTTAGGTAAGCTTGCAGACTCAGCCAACAACATTCTTAACGACATCTTCATTTGGAGTACTGCAAATTATTTAACGATCAACACAAAAAAATCCAAAGCTGTGGTATTCGCACCGGTTCAGAAGGCTGTCTGTCGTGGTTTGGATATATATCTCGGGCCCGAAAAAATTGAGGTTGTCAAAGAAGTTTCATCCTTAGGAGTAATTTTTAATGAAAATCTTAATTGGGATGAACACGTTAATAAAGTAACTAGAAATATAGCTAGGACGTGTGGTGCTCTCTCTAAACTTCGACAGATACTTCCAGCAAACATTAAACTTTTACTCTATAATACGTTGTTTTCATCTCACATAAACTATTGTAGTCTAGTGTGGGCAGATACATCTAAAGCAAATCGGAACAAAATATTTTTACTGCAGAAAAAAGCGATTCGTCATATTGCAAACGTACCATACGACGCACATACAAGTCATTTATTCAGAGAATATAAGATTTTACCGATCGATCACATACACAGTTTCAACCTTATTATGAAATACAAACAAAGCTTGCTATCAAACAATGCTTGTTTTCTTAAACTGTGTAACCTCAGGAAAAATACACAATCCTATTATGACATTCGGAAAAGGCCTTCCTGGTTTGTTCCTTATTCGCGAACTAATCACGGTTTGAGAAGACTTGAACACTGTATTCCAGCTTGTTTTAACTTGTTCGAAAATAAAAACATCGACATCTTTAATATAAATAAAAAACAACTTAAGAACCTTCTCATCCAAAATGGCGCCGTGTAGTTTAGCATCTTCTAGTTGTCCGGCTACAGTACTATATGTAAAAGAAACACACTATAATAGTGCTTGTGTAACATGGCATCGTATAATGTTTGCTTTCTTTGACATTTTTTTTCGTTGCTTTTTTTTTACGAGTAAAACATACATTTCACTCGTCAGTGTTTCCCTTGTGCATTAAAACTCGTGCTTTTCGCATACCCAGTGTTGTAAACGTTGTATAATCATTTTGTAATACTTTGGTAGCCGTTTAGCAACGTGTGCATTGTTTCATGATTGGCCGCACGCTGTTTTCTTTTGTTTTTTGTTGTTTTTCTCTCTATGTGGTTTGCTTATTTTATGTAAACCTGAAACTGATGTAATTTTGATGCATTTCCTTTTTATTTATTGAAGTTTTGAAAATCGACGTCAAATTGTTTTTTCATGTTTTGTGCTCTGCTGATTCTGTAATGCCAAGTGAAAAGGGGTAGGAGCCTCGTCAAGCTGCTAATATAGCAGCTTTTTGCTCCTATCCTTGCGTTTTCTTTTTCGCAACTCTGTGAAGAAAATGCTCAATAAAACTGAAACTGAAACTGAAACAGTCAATCCCAGTGGCGTAGCCAGGGGTAGCACACCGTGCCCATCTCTGCACCCCCTTCTCCTCCTCTCCCCCGTGGTTTGTTTCGCTTCATGAAATACAGACCACGGAACGACACTCGACCAAATCTGCCTGGCAAGCCCTCACTACAAATAATAAGGCTAACCCCCCCCCCCCCTCCCCTATTTCTGTTTATTCTCCGGGGTTGCCATTGACTTTAGATCCAATGTCGCCAAACGACGAGCTAAAAGTCACCAAAAGTAGCCTTTTTTTCAAATTTCGCCAAATATATCACCACTCTAGATATATGTGGCATGCCTACCAATAAAGATTGAAGGTTGCGTACAGCTCCGCAGAAAATAGTACCAACCACAACACCTAAATGATACGGACATTTTCAAGGGCAAAGCTCTTTAAGGCGTTGGTCATGTGTTTTCTGTGTGTAGTAGCCACCTCTCGTTTTTTAGATGCGGAAGCATCTTATACCCGCAAATTCAAAGAATACAGAAGCAACAAACAGTCTTTTGTCAATGCAATGTTTAATGTAGTCCGTTACTAACCCACAAGAGAGAGGGGAATATATTTTAATGGAGCTGGAGAAGTTTGACTGGCTTTTCACCGGACATGATACTCCATGTCATGACCGAGAGCACGGACAGACAAGAAGGCAAAGTAAAACATAGGGGACGTTATCGTAGTAATTGCAGTGTAATGAATGACCGCCATATCGTATACCTCAGTGGTAGAGCATCAGACGCCTTATTCGGAAGTCGCAGGTTCAGTCTCTGGTGGTGGCAAGTTATCCTTTCGCATTTACATTTACGATCACTATTAATAACATCGCTTACATTTTACTCGGCATCATTGTCTGACAGCTCTAATTAATATTGTGTCTAACAAAGTAAAGGAGCCCTTAAATAAAATACACTTCTTTTCCACAATTATAGTTGTTATCAAAGCCCCTTCCACTTTCGGTAAAGCCACCATCCATTGATCAACGCCGATTCCTTTTGCATGATACGAGGTCCACCGCCTCCTCCTCTGCCGTACCTTCGATTGGGCGCCAGTTATCACGTGAGATATCAGGCGCTTTCAATTCTCTGTACATTGTTTTTGTCCGCCACTGTGCCACGATGAATGTCTCAATAGCAGAGGTCACAAAGTCATCCCAGGTAGCGGGCCGCAGTAGCGAAATTTTGTCTTGAGAGGGTCAAGCTCTTTCGAGCGGGGGCAAGCTAGAGAAAAGAACGTTGCAATTTGAAAAAAAAAACGGGTTTTCTGTATTCCATATACAGAGAATTTTTGAAGGGTATTTCACATCAGGTCTCGAAAAACATACCGATACTAACTTCCGAAATGACTAAAACCTGGAAGTCTATACCAAAATAGAGGTCACGTTCCACGGTGATCCAACTCAGTGACCGCACGGGGTGCCTCACGAAAAAAAAAAAAGCTTGAGGTCAGTTCCGTGTTTACTCTAATGTACCCTAACCTTGCAACCTTCCTTGAGTCTAACTCGTTTCTTACGCGTCACCAACATGGCTTTAGGAAAACATTCTCGTGCGAAACCCAGCTTGTAGCCTTTACACACAAATTAAACGTTATTCTCGACCAAACTAGCTCTGCCGACTGCATATTCATAGATTTCTCCAAAGCTTTTGATAAAGTCTGTCACAACTTGCTGTTGCACAAATTAAATGAACTTAATATGGATCCCAGGCTTCTAACATGGCTCGAATGTTTTCTAAAAAATCGTTCTCAATTCGTTTCAGTTAATAATGTAAGCTCTGAACCAAGTGCCGTTCATTCCGGCGTACCACAAAACTCCGTACTAGGCCCACTGCTCTTCCTTATATACATTAATGATTTACCGTCCTGTATTACCTCCAATATTCATTTATTTGCGGATGACTGTGTAATCTTCCGAGAGATAACTCGTGATGGCGATATTACCTCTCTTCAACATGATCTTAACTCCATTTCTCTTTGGTGTAAAACATGGCTCATGGAATTAAACAATAAGAAATGCCAATTTTTACGTGTTTCGAGAGCGAACCATCAACTTCCAAACTATTACCTTGATAACACCCCTCTTCAATCCGTGACAAACTATAAATACCTTGGGGTGCATATAGAAACTGATCTGACCTGGACTGTTCACTGTAATTACGTCATTAAAAATGCTAACCGAATGTTAGGTTACCTCCGCCGCAACTTTTCAACGGCCCCTTCTTTCTTGAAACTTCTTCTTTACACTACACTAATACGACCTAAACTCGAATATTCCGCTGCAGTATGGGATCCTAGTCATGCCAACCTAATACACTCTCTTGAAATGGTACAGAATAACTCAATTCGTTTTATACTTTCTAATTACAACAGGACCGCTAGCATAACAGCCATGAAATCTAGCCTCAACTTACCTTCACTTTCATCCCGTCGTAAAATGTTTCGTCTCCACTTGTTTCACAAGATGGGATGAAAAGATGCGAGATGGCGGTACTTGGAGTATTCACCAGACAGACAGACAGACAGACAGACAGACAGACAGACAGACACACACACACACACACACACACACACACACACACACACACACACACACACACACACACACACACACACACACACACACACACACACACACACACACACACACACACACACACACACACACACAAACTCATCCCGTCACAAACTCATCCCAGGTAGCGGGCCGCAGTTGCGAAATTTCGTCCTGAGAAGAGGGTCAAGCTGGTTCGAGCGAGGGCAAGATAGAGAAGAGAACTTTGCAATTCGAAAAAAAGAAAGAGTTTTCCGTATTCCATACACAGAGCATTTTTGAAGGGTATTTTACATCAGGTCTCGAAAAACATACCGATACTAATTTCCGAAATGATTGAAATCTGGAAGCATATTCTAAAATAGAGGTCTCGTTTTACAGTGATCCAACTCACAGTGACCGCACGGGGTGCCTCACGAAAAAAAAAAAAAAAGCTTGACGTCAGTCCCGTATTTATAGCTTACCAGAACAAAGCGAGAAAATTATGCGAGTACTGTTCATCAAAGTCATGAAGCTTTATTCCGTGTGAAAAGGCGTGCAGCCAACGATAGTTCCACGGACCGATTGTTTGAGTATGCCCTGCTTTACGGGCTTTGCGCTTGACTTAAGTCAAGGGACCTCACGCTTGGACCTTACGCTTGACAGCATACAAGCGACATCCCGTGGCGATCGAAGCACGGAGCAACAACATCGTTTGCGCACGCATCCTAAAAAAAAAAAAAAAAAAACTGCCATACGCTTATGCATCGATGGCAGTGTTGCCCCCCCCTCTCTCTCTCTATCTCTCTTAACGTCACTATGGCCAGAAGTTTCGCTCGGCGTCTGCGGCAAGCAGGGTAGCAGAGACGGCTGATACCGAAAGCGGAAGCAGGCAGCTGCGTGTGGGCATGTGTGTCGCATTGAAATAATAAAAGAAAGACGAGATATACAAAACGGGAGCGCGAGAGGAAGAGGAAAACGCGGCGACGACGTCAGCACGTCGCTCAGGCGATATCCTGCATGTCGCGGCCAAGTGCAAGAGCGGAACGGGGTGAATTGCGATATAGAATAGAGGCAGAATATGTATACTACTATCTCTAAAAGGAAACGGAACAGCGCTATATATGAAGTGACGGTGTGTCACGTATGCCAGAATATACGTCACAACGCTCCCAATGTCGTGACTGTATACGGGGGCAAAATGCGGTCACCTTTGGACGAATAAAGCTCATACAAACACGCATTCGCGCACACGTTTCGTTTCTCACGGTAGTAGTGCAGTAAATGGCACGCAAAAGAATCACTTTTAATGTAGAAAGAAACCCAAAAAAGTGGATGGGGTATGGCCACCATGATAGCTCAATGGTTAGGCTATCTAACGCGTTACTCGAAGGTCGTAGGTTCGAGTCCTGCTCATGGCAGCTTATTTTTTCACCCACTTTTCTTTCTTCTTATTTGCATCACATTGGTTCTAATAACTTGCCCTATGCATTCCTTGGCATTATTATCTGTTAGATCTCATTAATATAGTTTCAAAACGCGAAAAAAACGAGCCCTTAGGTATACACTTCTTTCTCTTTATATATATATATATATATATATATATATAAATATATATATATATATATATATATATATATATTCAAAGTCGCTGAAGTTCGCTAAGAAATGCTTCGCATTTAAAAAGAGGGGGTTGAAGGGCTGGGGGCCTACCGGGGGCCGCATAATATACTGTCCGGTGGGTCCCAGGTTCTCGCCTAGGCTGTGCGCTTGACGATAACCCCAGGAATTGCTGCATTGTGCAGTCGCTGTCTTTGAGGGCGCCTTTTGTACGTTAGGCCAATGTTGTGTACCGCAGTACAGGATGTGCCCACCGGACGGGGTCGCAGCCAAGGGGTGTAAGTTGGCGCAATTCAAGCCCCCTCGAATGTCTTCAATTTCGCTTGCGTAACAGTACAGTATATACATGCACACGTGAAACGCACGCATGAACGTACACAAAGTATGGTTGAACCCCCCGCCCCTCCTCCCGAAAAACATTTTTGGCTGCGCTCCTGGCGACGGAGTTCAGTGTTAGCCTTTACACTCGTACTCAGGGTATGAAGTTGCGTGTAGCTGGGATTTCTAAACTTTGTAATGGTCAATGTGTGCGAATAGTGAATTTCAGGACCAAATCGAATACGAATCGAATGACGATTACACGAAATCTAATACTGTTCCAATAGTTTTCTAAACGTCCGGCAACAATTTTCAAAGAAGGGCTTGGCTGGTTAGGGGACAATTTTCAGAACAGCCCGAGAATTCTTCAGCTCAAACATTCAGAAGTTTTCACAAAAGAACGTCACGGTTACTTTTAACCGGCAGAAATAGTGCCCATCAAGACCCTTCGAAATATTTTGTAAATGCAGGCTGAAGTATAGCGGCGACTATATACAGTAGTCAAGGTGGTAAGTTGTCAGAAGCTTTTAAATAAAACTGATAGTTAAACAATAATAGATATTGAGCTAGATGACATCATAAATTTCATAGTGTCAGACTGTTCTTTCAAATTTCAGTAGAGTTTTATCAGGACATCAAAGAGGAAAACAATATTTCTGTAATTAGTAAATTACCCTTTCACAATTTCAAAATCACTGCACCCGCCACCAGAAGAAGCTCGATAAACGAGGAACTTCGCAAAAAGAAAATGTGGGTGGCTACGTCACCTTAAAGTTCCCGCACCAAAAGCCGTGACATCATAAATTTTGACGGTGTTTATTAGGGCCTACGTAGCTCCTAATAGGCAAAAAAATGAAGCACAATGTCTGCTGATTAGGCCCGAGACTTAGCATACAAAGTTTAGCGAAATTTTGTCGAGGGAATGTCGGCAAAACACGACAAATACACTTTGCAATTCGTGACGTCACGTGCGCAGATCTCGGCGCAAAAATTAAACATGATAATTTGACCTTGACTGTCTCCTCTAATAATCAACATAATAGTAAGGACATTATGGTTAGCACTTTATCAATATGAACCAATTCATTGCCTAAGTGTCTTTTTATGTAAAACGTCTTCATCCTGTGATAAATATGGCGTCGATAGTGGTGCGAGTGCATGCATGGGCTGCAAGCATCTGGGTAATTCGACGATGCAAACAAGTTACCCATCGCTGTTCCCACGTCTCGTTCCTTCGAGCACTTTTCACTGTCACCGATTATGACAAAACTATTCGAAAAATATACGATATTTCGAATACGCGCGCTATTCGATTCGAGTACCGATATTCGAATAGCACGTTATTACTTCATTCCTTATACGAAATTTTCGATTATTTGCACGCCCCCAGTGTACTTTGGGTAACTTTTTGCTTAAATACATGAATAAAACTTGAGATAAATAATGAGACCATGAAAAAAATGTGTGTATATTCCTGAATTTTCCCACCTAGAATTGCAACAAAATGTGGGGCTAATGTGCCTGCGTTCCGCGTGCGTTCGTGTCCCCGCGGCTCGCACATCGAGCAAGCTCCAGCCATGTTCGAGAGCACTCGTTATGCTTATCTATTCTACCGCGTCTATAGTGAAGTAGAATATGATCATATTCTAGTTCACTATAGACGCGTCGTCTAAGTGAGCGTTTCCGAACGAGAGCGCACCGAGGTATTCATCCCACAGAAACAGGCAGTATAGACCACGAAATAACACTGGTGAACGAAACGACGCCGCTCGAGTCCTCGGGCACGCCTTGCGAACGTGATCTCTGGCTCGGATGTCGCAGAGGCTAGGTAGAGTGACGGATGTCGCAGAGGCTAGGTGTCCACGGTTGGTATGGCGTGACCATCGCTTGTAGTGAGTTTTATATCAGCGTGTGCCTGCGCTTGGGGAAGGTGACCAGCTAGGCTAGGGAAGATATTTGGCTTGCGAAGGCTATGCGGGGCGAGCGGCAAGGGTTTAGAGCTCGCCTCCTTGCATCGTAGTTTCGCGCTGATTCAAAATACTGGTTTTCTCAGCTCGTAGAACTGATTGCGAAAAATTCTTGTGACATAAGGCTCTTCTTCGGACACACAGCTTCCAGCTTCTAACTGGGATTCGTTATGGGGCCTAATGAGGGGTCCTTTAAACCCAGTGTTTAAACAGTGCTTTAAAAAGGCGACTAGTGAAATACAGAATAGAAATTCCGAGAGTAGCAATATCGTATAAATCATGAAACAAGCTCTTACTTAGGGAAGAGGTTGCACCCCTGAAATAGAAGACTCATCGAACAGCCAGGTCTGTGACGTTTATTCAACAATGTGGACAAAGAAACATAACCACACATTGTGCACGCTCTTGAAGCCTTCATGAGAATTTTAAAAACTGCGCTTGCTTATCAGCTAAGGGTGGTGACCTAATTTTCACGACTTGTACGCAGTCGATTCCTCCGAAATAACTAAATCATGTTCAAGCCAAACGACACACAAAGAAAATCGCAGTCCGGAATGGCGAGGCGCTTAGCTGTCATTCACGCTTCGTTCCAAATACAAGGCCGGCCTCACGGATTCAGGCTCAGTCCAAGCTTCAGAAAATCTTCATAGCTAAGAGTGATGACGCCTTTTTTGTTAGTATCGTAGCTACGGAAGGCCGCTGTCAGGGTCTGCAGGTTGACGCAGCACAGAACGTAGTCGTCGAAGTTAATAGAACCCTTTCGATCCTTGTCGTACTTCGTCAGCAAGAAGTCCAGTGTCTGTTCACTCAAGCGGTAGCCAAAGCTGGTCAGGGCGTCCCGCAGTTCACGCTTGTCAATCGAACCGGAGCGGTCCTTGTCGAAACTTTCGAAGCACTTGATCCAGTCGTTGATGTAATTCCACAGAGACGTGAACTCTTGGAAGTCAATTCTACCGCTGCGGTCTCGATCGAAGATGTTCATCATCAGCTGAACCGTGTTTGCGTCAAAGGGCTTCCAGGTGCCATTGGACAGAGCACTCTGCAACTCTCTCGCGTTGATTCTCCCGCTCCTGTTCTTGTCAACATTGTTGAAGATCTCTTGAAGGTAGCGAGGATCCGCTCTGGGAGGTTGGCTTGGGGCTCGCCCGTACATGCTCATTGCGCTTACACTTCGGCGATGTCTTGGGATATCCCGCTGTAGTTTTTCATTGACCGTTCAAAACGCAACGGCTGATGTTGTAGCGATCTCCTGGTTGGCGAGCTCCGAGGTGGTGTAAACGCCCTTGACCAGTGATGACGGGCGTTATTTCTACAGCGTTGAGATGCGGCTTACACCATAGCTTGCACCCACTGTCGAAGGTTAGTGAGTGATTCCTGGAATCTGTGGCACACATCCACGCAGGGGGATTGGCCAAGAACCGGGTATTTCTAAAGAAATACTTTAATTTTGTTAGTTTATATCTTTTAAAATGATGAGAGGTGAATTGCGTGTTCTATGATAGTCGACGCGAATAAAGAAAAGGGGGGGGGGCTTAAATTCTGCCTCTGAAAGGACCAAAAACCAGTTTTATGGTGCCCATTTTTCTTAGCGCGAAGGGAAATCAGGCCCGTCAGCGATTCTGATCACGGAATGGTAGAGCGGTAAATGCTGCAAAATGTTTGTTTATTTTTCCTACGCACGCTCACATGCTACAAACAGTGAGCGTGCGGATAGTTTGAGTGCGAGCGTGGAGGCATGCTGCGCATGCGTGCACTACGCACGCATGCGCCACAGCTCGACCTGGTCCACTGGCGGCCGCTACGGCATCGCCGCGTTTCACCTTGCTGTTCCTTTTACGTCGTAAGCAGCACAAAATTGAGTGGGGCTGTATAATAATGTACATACTCTAATTTCGAGTACTGGCACGCACGACAGCATCGGGCTACGCGATCACATTCAGCAAATTGATGTACTCCATATTCCATAGTCCAGCTTCAAATTTCTTCTGCTAGGCAGCGCCACAAGGTGGTTTTTGAAAATTTTAAGCATCATTTAAAAGTATATATCCTACAACGCGAAAAAAAAACTGCTGGCTAATGTCACTATATTTCATACTCTTTTTATTTCCACTATGCTCTACTCTCACGTACTGGCCAGTTGTAGGTCCCTCAAAAGTTGAACGCGATACTGTCCCTAATGCCTACTTCAACCACTCAGAACATACTATTTATTGTATGACGTTACTCAAGTCTCCAACTGGGAATTACTACAATTTAGGCGACAAAGCTGAAAGTGGCTTTTGTCAGGGAAACTTTCGCATATGGCAGCATTCAGCGTAATGGGTGCAGCAAGCTTTAACCCGCGAGCAATTACGCGCACAATATATTTTCAAACTTGCTGTGCACCCAGTACGTGGCCGCAAGGAAATATGCGCTAAACCGTGCGTGCGTTTTGTAACGGGTGGGCAACAATAAGCCTGGAAGTCCTAAAGGACATGAATCTAAAGTAAATAAAAGTACCACTTCAAAGCTAACGAGCTAGAGAGCGCACGACTGTCACGTGATAGATTCCAGGTGGACGGCGACCGCTTCCGGTGGTGCGGCCTGCGCACAAGCTTCCCCAAAGTGCATGGTTGCTGCGTTGGGAAAGCAAATGTGCTACTCTGCTACCTAAAGGTATAGCAATACTCCAGTCGAACACGAGTACGTCGCGCCATCTGTCCACTGATAACAAAAACACGCTAAAGTTTCGAAACCATGAGCACACCCAAACGGTGTATGGTGTATATAAATGGCTTGCCGTTAGCTCTCCAGGCAGCGTGCGTTTTGTGGCCTAGTGGTTAGCGCCGCGTGCTAAATTTGAGGGGTTGCTGGTTCGATACCGCTTGAGAGATGTTGGCTTTTTTGTTTTTTTATTCTTCGCAAACCCTTAGTATATATTTCTCATCGTCACTTCCTTGACGGAAGTACGTCAGCAGAGCCGTGGTGGACTCTGGCATAACACACTTTCGTGTTAAAAAAAATACCTCTTGAAACTACACTGGCTGTGGAAACTGACATCCGTAGAGTGTGCCGCTAGTTGATGATAATGAAACGTTGAGTGCTAAGTATATATTGTCTGTTCATTCTCTTCTATTTTTTCCCTATACGGGTGAACACATCCAGTTCCTGTAATATTTAACTACTCTAAAGGGTTGTGAAAATTTTGTGACGCCGAACTGACGTTGAAGAGGAAAAACCGGAACGAGAGGATGATGCACTGCTGGCCGAGCTCCCGCCAATCAGCGGCAGCTGAAATGGAGGCTCCGTTGCGTGCACATCAAGAAGAGCTGCCCCGGTCAAGTGATGCCTAGTATCACCACTAGGGCTCAAAGAAAAAAAGTTAACGGTGGCACGCAAATTACTCGGCGGCAACGGCATGACCACCTCGGGATCTTAGCTGCGGCGTGAGCAAAAACAAGCGGCAGCGCGGAATGGTCCGAGGCGCGGTGGCGTGGCTCACGTACGCTTGCTACAATGGGAGGCCACGTGACCAGCGCTACCATAACACTGGACAGGAAAAGCTCGACTAAGAACTGCTCTGCTGTTGAAAAAAAAAAAATGTTTGTGGGCAGTGCACAAGTCAACTCCTATGGAGGCAGAAATGTTGTAGGCCCGTGTGCTCAGATTTGGGTGCACGTTAAAGAACCCCAAGTGGTCGAAATTTCCGGAGCCCTCCACTACGGCGTCTCTCATATTCATATGGTGGTTTTGGGACGTTAAACCGCACATATCAATCAGTGCACAAGTCAACGTCGTGGTACCGATTTTCTTACAGTTTTCAAGAAATTGTTCCTGAAAAGTTTTGATAACTTCCGCGCAACTACATACATGCACTTGCGTATGTAGTTATAAATGCTTATGTAGTTATAAATGTAATGGAGGCTTCATTATATAGTACGCTTTACTTAGTGATACATCCATATCAGCCACAGTGTATATCACGCACTTCGTCCTCAGGTATACAGACCCGGCACCACGGCGACCACGCATAAAGCGCCCTCTCTTCTATTCTGTTTCTTTTTGTCCAAGATTGCTGTGCAAACTTCCTTCGTTTAGAAAGTATTTTAACAAAATAGTCCAAGAGGGCTTCCACGTGGTGTTTCCGTTCAGTGCCGACAGCCAAAGCTTATCTATCTAACGCCTATCTCATACTCAGGCCCTTGGGCTCCCGGTGGCATACTCGCACCCAGGCGCCATTTTGTTCTGGATTACCAAGGTATGTATCTGATTGATTTGTGGGGTTTAACGTCCCAAAACCACCATATGATTATGAGAGACGCCGTAGTGGAGGGCTCCGGAAATTTTACCAAGGTATGTATCTCTCGCGCAAGTTAACATGGCAAGCGGCAGCTCTTGGTCTTAAAAATGCCGCGCCTGTTCACGCCACTACCACTTGCAAGAAGTTGTATGGGCACCGGCCCCACTGCGCCGTATTTGGATGCGAAAGCAATCGGCGGAAAAGAAAGATACTGCTCGGTACTTTCTGTGAAGATGGTGACAGGACGCGGGAATCGTGCCTGGGTGGTGCTTTCAGAATGCACATATTTCCATTCACAACAAAAAGCGCCGAGCTTCATTGGCATCCGCCGGCGTATGGTCGTCTGCACACAAGCAGACGCTTTTGCAGGCGCTCAACGCGTGTAACGTTCAATTTTTCGTTTGAAAACGAAATAAGCTAAGGAAATGACACTTACGTTTGTTTCTCTTATAGCTTTTTCTTCTCGAAGCGAGGGGGCATCACGTTGCGTAGACGTCTTTTAGAAGCGTTTCATTTGTCGGACAACAGAGACTCGACGCTGTCTTCGAAGCTGTCAGCGTATACTATCCACGGTGCTGTCCAGAATTGGAACACAGCCACAGTGATGCGATCAAGACGGCTTGTAGTGCTTGAAGTGCGGGGCACACACAGAACTGGTGCCCGATCATTTAGTCTGCCCCCGGACGCAGAACACACAGGGGACGAGGCTCTGCCAAGCCGATGATGCCGGGCCACTGGCCAGGAGCGGCCAATGCGAAAACGCAGTAGAATGACTTTCAATATGGCAGCGCACATCGGGTTACTAAAAGGACACGCCCACAAAAGGACGACACAAGCGCTAAACTTCCACTGATGTTATTTATTACGGGAATCACTTGAGTAGGCGACGCATAGCGGTGGCAGAAATTATCGATAGGAAGGAAGGATGCATGGTTGCACATCGGCTACTATATAGCCTCGAAAAAAAGTTTCTAGGTATTAACACGTGACACTGTTTCACTTGCCTGTCTGTCTTTTGTTGCACTTGTATAAGCGATTTGGTCACTGCTGCATGATAGCGTGCTCTTGGTTTTCATTGTTGCAATAGCAACACGTCATGTGTGAACAACACATGCGTCGCCTAATTAAGCAATTCTTTCCCGTAATAAAGACCAGTTGAAGTTCAGCGCTTGTGTCGTCCCTTTGTGTGCTTGTTTTTTGTGTAACCTGGTGTGCATGCCATATGCTGTAATGCATTACCAATCAGCCGGCCAATACGTTTCACGCAGCAGAAGGAACCGCTGCCTCCTGGAGCGACCCCGGCTAGGCAGCTGGGACCGTAGTTCCATCCTGGCCCATCGCTCCCCAGAGGTACTGTCTCGGGCATCGCTCTTTCCACTTCGAAGTAATATTTACACAGCAGCACCACGGAAGTAATGCCTTGTAAAGTGCACTTACGTCGTGCAGGGGCTTTCCGCCTGACAGCGTCTGCAGCAAATGAGCTATAGTTGAAAACAAAGGAAGGAGCCGTGAAGATCGATCGTAGTACTTCATTAGTGGATGAGTGATTTCACGCGAACCATAGTTTTGGAATTGTCTACACCATGGGAGAGCAACCTTTTGAGGTGGAGTGCCAAATTGCACGAGGCAGACACAGTGGGGGCCACGTGGCGAATAAAGGGGGGGGGGGCGAGCAAGAAGAAATTTGGCGCATTGACAATCTACAATACTGGAGTAATAATGATGCTGATGTTTTGCCCGCATGTCCCAAGGTTACAGTTTAAAAACAGCGGGCCATTTGAGGTGAAAACTGCCATGTCAGCCTTCAGATAGTGACAAGAAAACGGGAGTGCGTTTTATTATCGTGTTGGGGGTCACAGAAAAATGTCTCGTGTGCAACAGGTTTCCGACCACTGGTCTGCATACGCTGTTTGTGCATATGGCGAAATATAATAGAAGTACAAAAAGGAATGAGCTATCCTCCCGAAGCGTCGCATTGCGCGGCTAGCTCGACGGTTTGACATTGATGATTATTAGGAGAAGAATATAAGATAGCCGACAGTTTCAAGAATTTTCGACCAAGCATACAAAAAAAAAAAAACACACTTAGCAATGGTTGGTACAGAGCCCTCCAAAACTTTTTGAGTATGGTCAGAAAACGCTGCCGATCGGTAGCAGAGGCCCCCGAGAACACGCGAGCCAAATGATATAGCGCAGCACGCGGCCTGGAACTATAATGAATTCTCAAAGTCCATAAACCTAAAGATAATGGCCACTGGCTGATTTGAGCATCGCGAGTTCCGTAGTTACTGCGGCCGTCGCTGGATGTCACTTCATGCCCACGCATGAAGTTCAGTTCAGATTGACACGGTGGATAGACGTTGTTTTTTGAGCGCTCCCGATCGACTGCGCAGATAAGTGGTTTTGCATGTTTCGAGCTTGCCTTTATAATTAATAAGGCAGCAGTTAAAACCTTTGTAGCACTTATTACATTGTATGGCCTTTTCGGGGGCCAGTCACCAGGCATTGACTAGTTTGTGTGTGTGTGTGTGTGTGTTAGTTTCTTTGTGTTTTTTTCTCTTGGCACCACGTGGGGAAAGTGCACGCACATTGAACACGCAATTTTTTTTGTAGTAGAGCTTAGACTTTCTCTTTTTTTTAGGGCAGGGATCTTGTTTTGTAATTATAGAGTGAGATTGCACCGCCGCGGTGGTCTAGTGGTTAAGATACTCGGCTGCTGACCCGCACGCTGCGGGATCGAATCCCGCTTGCGGCGGCTGCATTTCCGATGAAGGCGGAAATGTGGTAGCTCCGTGTGCTCAGATTTGGGTGCACGTTAAAAAACCCCAGGTGGTCGAAATTTCCGGAGCCCTCCACTACGGCGTCTCTCATAGTCATATGGTGGTTTTTGTACGTCAAACCCCATATATCAATTCATTATCGAGTGAGACAAGTCTTAAGGACAATTGGTGTCATAAAGACATGGTTTCAAAGTCTGTAAAGTGTTCAGTATGCGGGGTGAGTTTGAAAATGGACCCAAGTGCGGAAACAAATGGAGAGGAGGCTGACGCGAAGTGTAGGCAACGTGAGGTCGAGGAAAAAGTGAAGAAAACGATGGCTGCCCAGAGTGAACTGCTGTTGAGAATCACCGAGCTGGAGACTGCGTTGGCGGCAGAGCAAGAAAAAACGAGGGCAATGGAAGAAAGGCTGAAGTCCGCCGAGGAGGCACTAGTGAAGGTGAACAAAGGAGCGGCCGATGGAGAGAACAGTAGGGCACTGGCAACCAGAACGGCGGAGAAGAAAGAGCAAGCAAGTTTGGAAAAAAAAAACAGGTTCAGCTGGTTCAATGGTCGCAAGACCCAACTTCAGTGAAGTAGTGGTGGGGCTGTGAGAGACAAAGCAGCCGGCGTCGCAGGTGCAAGTATCCCCCAGGTGCAGGACGCTCCAGCTGAATCACAGCATGTGATAATCGCCGGGGACTCGAACTTAAATCGATGCGCAGAAGCAATCAAAGAGAGGGTAAGAGGTGACAAGAGGGTTGCAGTAGGGGCGTTCCCAGGACGCAAGCTGGATGCAGTCATGAGGCAAGCGAGCGCATCACTCAAAACTACAGCTGATGGACGAAACCTCGTGATAATTTCAGGTGGTTTAAACGATGTCTTAAATGACGATACGGAGGACTAGCGAGCACACTGGCGAAAGGGGTCGATGACATGTGCGCCACTTCTCCTCAGGTACAGATAGTGATATGCACGATACCGGAGGTACCGGTGCGTGACGGCAACCTGCAAAGAGCGGTTGTCAACAGAAACCAAGAGCGGATGAGTCAAGAGAATTGCTTTGAGGTGGTGGAAGTAAACGGAGAGGTGCCTAGGTGGGGTGGATTTCAACGAGACATAATTCACTTCGATGGGAGGCTAGGTCATGAGGTGGGTTGGCGACTTGCAGGGCGCGCAGTAGCTTTTTTTTTTGGGTAATGTGGGCCCTTCGGGGTGCAGGATAGCTAGTAACGAGGAAAACAACCAGGGAGACTCTTTGACAGGTGTTATGGACAGATACGATTTCAAAGTGGCACCAATATCTAAGACAGGTAGAGTCCGGGGCAGAAATAGATGTGGCCAAAAGGGCCGAGCCAATTCAGACGTAGGGTATATTAACATGCAGGGTGGCAGGGACAGGCTGAAGTGAGAAAATAGAAAAACAGCTAAGGTAGGAGAGGCCGACGGTATACGGTTTTGTAGAAACACATTTTAGGGACATGGAACAACCTCCTAACAATCCGGACTACGCGTGGGAATATTGTAAGAGAACAGAAGGCAGCTGAAAGGGGGGTGGTATTGGGGCATTCATTCATAAAAGTAAAGACTGGCAAAGGGTCAAACAGGAGTGCAAGGAACATTTATGGCTAAAAGGGAAAGTGGCAGGGCAAATGACACTGCTTGGTTTGGTGTACTTGTGGACCGGAGCAAAGGCCAGAGAGGAAAACCAGGCAATGGTAGAGTGTATATCAAAGGACATTGAGGAATTAGGAGGAGAGTGCGAGACTATTATAGTAAAAGATATGAATGTGCACATAGAAGATATAGATGGGTATACCAACCCAACAGGCAAAATGATCTTGGATATGCGTGAAAGGCATGATTCGATCATTTGCAACAGTAATGAGAAGTGTGAAGGGCAAATAACATGGGAAATGGGAAGGCAGCAGTCGACGATGGATTACACACTGGTGTCACATAGGATGTATGATAGACTCAGGGGAATGCACATAGATGAATGTGGCTCCAGAAATCTGGGTTGTAACCACAAACGTATCAAGCTAAGTTTTGGAAGAGCAGTAAAAGTGGGAAGGAGACAAGATGAGCAACTACAGGGGAATTTTTATTCAGAAAGACAAATGGAAATAGTTACTAAACAAATTGAAAAGGTAATCACTGAGGATAACAAAACAGTGTAAATGTACACAAATCTAATTAGACTGTTCGAGCTGGAGCTTGCTTAGGCACGTGACAAGTCACCCGGAAAGGAAGACACAAACCCAAGAGTTGGTGGGACGAGAAATTTAAAATAGCCATAACAAAATGTCAGGAAGCCTCTAGGAAACACAGACATGCTAAGCAGCGGTATGAACCGACAGACGATGTTGAAAGAAAATGGGAAATATTTCTAAGCTGTAGAATGGCAGCATCCCTTCTGATCAATGAAAATATTAGAGGAAAGGGGGCTCAGTGGCTGGCAGAAGGACATAAAAAGGATAGAAAGGCACCTGCGAAATTTTGGAACCCTCTAAACTACCTAAGAAATGAGACGAGCCTAGAGCATAGGTTTGTAACTACCACTGAAGGTGCTAGGCTAGAAGGGGACGAAGCTATTGAATATATAGGAACAAGGGTGACAGAAAAATTTTAACAAAGAAGTGTCTTATGCACCACAACAGACAAGGATGAACCAAGTGGTGCAATGGCTCCATTTTCACAACGAGAGTGGGAAAGGGCTGAGTAGAGGGTTCCTAGTAGTACATCAGCAGGCCCAGATGGCATTCCAATTATGCTGATAAAGACATTGGGTCTGAAGTTTAAGCAGACTTTGAGAGAGGTAGTGAGCAAAATAATAATCGATGGTGAAGTCCCCGATGGATGGAAACTTAGCAGGATGAGCATGATCTATAAAGAAAAGGGGAACAAAGCTGACATAAATAACTACCATCCTATAACAATGACATCAGTGTTCTACAGACTGGCGATGCAGACTATAAAGGAAAGACTGCAGGTATGAATAGAGGATCAGGGGGTGCTGGGGGAACTGCAGAATGGGTTTCGTAAACGCAGGAGGTTGGAGGACAATCTGTTCTCACTGACTCAGTGCATCGAAATAGCAAAAAAGGAACACAAGCCCCTGTGGCTACCAATTTTCGGATATCAAGGAAGCGTACGACAGCGTGGTTCAAGGGGACTTGTGGGGAATACTAGACACACTAGGTGCAGAAGATGGAGTCACTAATCTTTTAAAGAATATCTATAAAGGTATCAAGGTAGTTATAAAGTGGAAAAAAGCAGGTATCCAAGCCCACAGAGGTACAACAGGGGGTTAGGCAGGGTTGTCCTCTGTCACCCTTGTTATTCAAGATGTACCTACAAGGATTAGAAGCCTAATTAGAGGGAAGTGGACTTGGCTTCAACCTCTCTTTCGTCAGACAGGGAAAACTCATTGAACAGGCACTACCAGCATTGATGTACGCAGATGATACAGTGCTAATGGCCGACAACAAGGAAGATTTGCAGAGATTGATGGACATTTGCGGTAATGAGGGAGATAGGTTAGATTTCAGATTCAGTAAGAAAAAATCAGCAGTCATGATTTTCAATGATAATGAAGGTTGTGAGCGTAAAATACACGTGGTCACGCTAGCGATGACAGATAAATACAAATATCTGGGCGTATGAATAAGCAATGGGACCGAGTACCTAAGGGAACACGAAATATATGAGACGACTAAAGGTAACAGGAATGCAGCGGTGATGAAAAACAGGGCACTGTGGAATTACGATAGGTATGATGTTGTGAGAGGAATATGGAAAGGGGTCACGGTTCCTGGTCTGACATTGCGGTCTGCGGTAACATGACGTTAACATGACATGACATTGCGGCAATGCGGTCTTGTGCATGAGATCAAAAGTTCAAGCAAGATTAGAAATTAAGCAACGTGGAATAGGTAGGCTTGCCTTTGGAGCTCACGGGAATACACCAAATCAGGGCGTACAAGGTGATTTTGGATGGACATCATTTGAGGGCAGGGAAGCTAGCAGCAAGGTAAAATTTGAGAAGCGATTGAGAGAAATGGGGGAGGAGCGTTGGGCGAGGAAGGTATTCAGCTACTTGTACATGAAAAATGTCGATACAAAACGGAGGAAGCGAACCAGAAAATTGACGGGTAAATATTTGGAAAACAGCAGGGGGCCAAACCAAAAATAACTATCTGTTAAGAAGAAAGTGAGGGAAACGGAGACTGACATGTGGAGAATGGGCATGACTAAGAAGTCCGCACTTGAAATCTATATATCAAACTTTTAAGCAGGAAATTGCCAAGGAAAGGATCTATGATAATACTCGGGGTAGTTCTCTACTGTTTGAGGCCAGGACGGGAGTATTGCGAACCAAGACATATCGGGCCAAATACAAAGGGGTAGACACTGTATGCAGTGCGTGTGGAGAGGAGTAGGAAACTGCCGAACACTTGATAATGTTCTGTAAAAGGCTTCCCCCTGTAGTTCGGGATGATGGCGCAGAGTTTTTAAAGCACTGGGGTTTAGGGACAGGGAGGGCAAAATAGACTTTAAGTGGGTAGAATTAACTAGAAGGAGGTTATTTGATTGGTGGCTAAAGCCAAGGCACGAGTGAAAGTTAAACCCTTCACTGCAAAGTACCAGTCCTCAACCTCACTATTTAAAGAAAAAAAAATCTAGTTTTTGATTCCATAAGTATTACGGCTCGGTAGCGCTAGCCACCGCCCAATCTAAAGGGTACAGCCATATCAAATAATTCATCCATATATCCATCTATTCATCCATCCATCCATCGATAAATCCATCCATCAATCCATCGCACCCACTAGAGAAACTGCACGGCTGTATATGCTCCCAAGCACGGAGGAAGTGCTCTCAAGGTAGCCTACGCAAGGTGAGGGATGACAAGGGGCGAGAAATCTATGCCCGTTTGACAGCGCTCTTCATGAATTTTTTTGTACTTCGTTTTGTTTTTCTCAGAACGCACGGCTTAGTTTCAGTGTGAACTGGTAGGTCTTCTGTGGTTTGATCGTGAGCGCTAGGTCACCTAGACAGTAGCGTTCCTTCGTTTTAGTGAGCGCAACTGGAGCATATACGCTTACTCTAACCCTCGTAGCTTTCAGCGCGCTCTCTGGTACAAAAGGAGAGGAAAGCGTGCGGCGAATCCCCCGCTCGTACTTGACGGCCTCTCGAAGTCCTTGCAGAAGTCGATTCTCGATGACATACTGCTACTTGAATGAAAGCAGGAGAGGTAGATAACAGTCGTTGTAGTTGCGCAGCGAAAATTCTCCCCATATAAGCGATATTTTCTTAAAGATACTGATAAAATCTTGCGGCCTTCAGGATAGATTCTTGTGCACATGCGTAAACCGTCTACAAAATATTAAGAGATTGATTGATTGATATGTGGGGTTTAACGTCCCAAAACCACCATATGATTATGAGAGACGCCCAAAATATTAGGAGCGAATATAGCTTGGAAGGTAGTTTTACGTGTTGCGATTGCGCGCGCCAATTCTGTTGAAGCAAACTCGCTCGGACTTCCCAGTGCTTCACCCCACTCGTCACGATTAACTTCGTGGAGATGCGTGGACTTTTTTTTTCTTCTTTTTACGGGCTGTACGCTCGTGATGGTGTCAAACTGGTGGCCGTTTATTATCTCGGCGCGTTAACTTGTCTCATAATTTTCTAAGCTACGGGTCCACTATTTTTTTTGTTATTATAGCAACGACGTGTCCGGTACACTAAAAGGCAACCACGGTGCGCAAACTTTCGCTACTTTGTCGCTCTGAGATTTACCATTCGTAGTGTTGTGTTACCTAAGTTAGATAGCGACACTGGAGTAAGTAGCTAGGAGGTCGTGGTGGTTCTCTGGTCCGTTCTAAAGGAGATTCACGACACACTAAGTTTTTTAACACAGGTACCAGTGGGTTTAACACTTCAAACAATGAATGTTGAAACTTCATATTCTTCCAACTCCAACACACTTGTTCTTGTTCTATTTCACACGAGGTCCGTATTGCTGGCACTGACGGGGGCCGCCAATGATTATTCACGTTGCACCTGGATACCGCACTGAATGTCAATGTAACGGAATCCAAGCGTTCTGACGACGCCTGCTCAACTTAAAGAAATGACACCTTGACCCGTATAAGCTGAATTAAAGGTGGTTTATTCAGGAACGTGAGCCAACTGATTTCAAATTTTCTCTCTCAAAGGATATGGTACGTAATCAAGTAAAACTGCTTCTTTACCATGACCAATACTAAACTTTTAAACAGGGCGTTGACCATGTCCAATGTAATGTGAACAGGTTGAATATCCACAATCGACATGTTCAGAAGCATCCCCTCTTAAAGTGAACAAGACTTCGCGTGGCAGCGCTTCCCGGCGTGACCGCGCATCGAAGCGAAGCTGCACAGGCGCAGAGGAGCGTGCCGCTCTTGTACTACCGCAAAGCTAAAGTCCAAAGGGGCCTAAAGCGTGAGCGGAGCACTGTAGCAGACGACTCCAAGCAAATCCTGTGGGTCCCTCTGCGCCGCCTCGATGCGCGACCGCGCCGAATGCACTGGCGCTCGCGGAGCGCGGGCACTGTGCGACGTGTTCACCTCAAGTGTGGACACCGTACGTTAAAACAAAGGGCATGGGCCCAGCTTCCAATTTAGGCATCAGCACTGACGGCACTTTCGAATCAATGACGCTGAAACACACGAAAAACGTGAATGCCTCCACTGAAAACAACAACAGCAACAGAAAGCGGGCAACATTCCGCAAAAAGGGCCTTGCTCGTCAAGAGTTGGAACCCTGGAACGGCACGTACAGCTTCACAACATTAATTGTCATACCAGTGTCACAATTATATATACTTTTTTTTCAACTCAACTGTACAGGCGTTCTCGCCGAGTGGCTTGCCCTGGGCAAGGCTCCCGAGGGAATCGCTTTACGTAAACAGCCGCGGATGGTGCGGCCATCGACCTCGCCACTTTATTTCACAAGAAACTGCATATCCATCTGCCAAAGACAGTATACACAAGATCACTCACTGTGCCAAAAGCGTGCAAGAATTGAAAAAAAAAAAAAGAGGTGCGAACAATATCAACATTCTTGCGAGTACCGTTGCACTGCCAGCACTGCCGTAGCAGCAATGATAACGGGCAACAATACTTCACAGTGCTTAAAAAAAAAATGTAACTCTAAGACGCTATTAAAAGCTGTACTACAACAGCAAAACACAACGAAAAGTTTTTTTCTTACATACATATCAGCCTAGCATGTACATATACAAAATTATTGCAGGCACTATATAAAAATGTTGTGCAAACGCCACCTTGTCCAGTACAATTCTTTGACTGCTGACTTGAACCAGTTCGACGACTGCTAACTAAAATGCCACGCTAAAATCATCTCAACCAAGAAAAATAAAGTGAATGGAATAATGTACAATAGCTAGAGATACCAAAGAAGAAAACGAAAAGAGAAAATCAGAAACTTCCTAAAAGTGGATGTAGTGAGAAGTAAAACACGCCAAAGTGACGACAAGTACCACACATGCCAGCTTAAATGCCGTAACTCTTCTCTTGCCTCGTGTCCATTAAACAAAATCACACATTGGTCATCGCGGAACTCTCTCACCTCGTCCCTTCAAGCAACACGTGAAGTGAATGCGGAAAAATTCCACGAATCGATGCATCGCAAAGTGTGGGGCCACTAGAACAATTGCCTAGAACCGAATATTTATACCTCACTGCTATCCCTTTTCCGTTGCATTCAGTAGTCAGAGCGGCCAAGAAGGAAGGTGTTTATCCTCAAACAGCCCAGACGCACCAACCATCGCAGATGGCTTGTTGCTCTTCCCTCGTTGGCTGCTCCCAATGAGGGGCGTGGCAAGAGGCCAATGAGAGAAGGGTAGGATGCCATTCTACCGATGCAAGGCGGCAGAATGGCTTGGGTTGACCCTGCTGAGCAAGGTTGGATGTTAGGTCTACCTTTTGAGGGCAAACACAATAGGCATATGGCTTCCATAAATGGTTGTCTTGAGAGGGCCCATTTGCGCACTCTCACAATTTACTTTCCTTCCACCACGAGGCGCTCCACCACCATTATCACTGGAATTGACAGGACGTGAATGAAAAAGGAGTGAAATCTAGTGAAAGCTACATCTAAAAGACCTAAGAATTCAGCACAGGCTCCATGAACAAGGCTGCAAAATACTTGTGCTCTGCATTTCTGTGCTCCAACAAATGTAAGTCTTCCGCAGAACATGAATATTGAAAACAAGCTTAGCTATGCCATGACACCAATGATTGCAGAGACAAGTGAACATAGCTGAATGGCTCAACAAATTCTCCAAAATGGACTGTGGCACACTTGCAACTGAATCCTTACATTGTGCCACCGCCATTTGAGAAAAATTTGCAAGTTTCCACATATTTTAGCACGTTTTCATCCCGCAAATACTTCTGTGCCAGTCACCGAGAGGAATATTTTCTGTGAATTCACATAACAATACACTATTTGACTTACTGTAGTATTTTTGCAGGAAACCACGGCGACAATGATCAAAGATGTGTCATTCACGGACAGCATAGACATTGCAAAATGTCTGTTCACATAAGCTTGTCCTATCCGCTTTGCAGTTCCATGGAACAAACATAGCACCTTTTTCAGATGTAACATGAATGTACTTACAATGCTACTGTTATTAACTGACATAAACTTAATTGTCCCTATTTATTACTGTCCTCATCTCTCTAAACGTTTTCACAGCAGGACGACAAGCAGACTAACATGATTTCGAAGTGTCATTTTTGCCAGAATCTTTTAAAAGCAATATGGCAATACGGCAATTTACTCTAAAAAACCTGTCGGCCTCAACACAACCACATCGCCAACCATACGGTTACACAAACAGGACAAACTGACAAAACCTTCCACAACAGCAACTACGAAATCACACGTGTGCTCCTAAGTCCACATTTCTTTCCGGAAGCGGATAAAATATGCGTGCTAAGTGCAGGAGTGGCCACACGTGGGCAAATGTTCCAAACATTATACTCAGCGCTCTGAAAGCTCGTTTGTAAGCAGTACAAATTATCATGTCCTTGTCAGAGCTATGCAGCCACTAATGCTTGCTCACTTCACCAGTGAATTTGCGTATTAAGCAATTTTTGCCATAACCATGATGTTAGAGGTTCCGGTTACTTTAAAGAGGTTGTCAAATATACTTGGATATGCCGGCTGTAAATTTTTATTCTTGCTATCAGCTGAATTTTTCTTTTTTTCTTCCAAGTTCGGGCTTTTCAAGTTTTGGGGTGCGACCCTTACATGAGTATATACGATATCACGACAGAGCACAAATGGCAATGAACGCCGACAGAAACTTGCCCCATTAACTCTTTGAAACCTGGATCACTGGGAATGATAATAAACATCGATACAAGGACCTTGGCAGAAGCCGTATTGCAAGGCTGTAGGCCAATTTTGACTTCCTTTAAGCATTTACGACAAAGCACTCTAACTATGGTATACGAGCACTCTTGTTGATCAGACCAACAAAATGTGGCTGTTATGGCCGGCAGTCAAACCTGCGACTTTGCGCGTGAAAGCAAAATGCTGTATAGACAAAAAAAAAAGTTTCTCTGGTGATGTTAATCATAATTTGCACTTGCGAAAAATTCATTGCTGAAGTCGACTAGCCAAGCCCCATGCGATCAGGTACACCGGTAAAATGCTACTATTGAGACCATTAAGCTTCATAACGCGTTCACAGAACACCGGGTGCCAAACATACGCCTGATGCATGAGAAAAAAACAAAACAATCCCGAGTGCCTCATAGGCTCGGCTAGAGGCACGAGTTTTGTTGTATGGTCCGGTACAGGTGCAACACGCTTGGGGACCAGATGCGAATTGACAGAGTGAACCAGACATCTTTGCTGTAGGAATACACTATGCGTGAAGGATAACGCAAAAAAGAAATGGCTTCCAAGTTTGAAATTAAAAAGACCAATTCCGTGTTATGGGAGGGTGAGGAAGCCAACGCAATATGGGGAGTCTACTCCACAGATTATAGAAACTGCACTCCCGCTCCCTGACATCTGGATTGCTTCCCCCAATGATAAGAGACAGCTATACCTGTTCCTCATATTTCAAAGGAATATGCATGTTGTGTTCCAGCAGTTACACAGATATGAACTCAATTATCATAACCAAATTTTATATACAGGTGGCACTGTATGGTCCACTTATTATAATGTGTAAGTTCCATACCCATCAAAACACCCACTTTTGCATTCAGAATATAAATCACAGTATGAGACAAAGTGTGTGATTACCTCGGCAAAAAACATGTTTACGTGAAAAAAGACACTGCCTGTTTAATAACTCTTCTTCTTCTAACATTAATGCATATGTGCAATTACGCTTTCATCAGGGTGAGATGGGCAACTAGTACACTTGAATCAAAGTGTAACATCTACATGTAAAATTTAATTATTAATGAGGCAGCAGGATGAATGCAAGCTATGCCTTACCGGTTTCCATAATTTATGCAAGCCAATTAGGCTCAATAAATTTCAACTTGAAGAGTTTTGTGGCAGCTACTTATTTGGTGATTATAAACATACCCTGCTAGTTAGCTAAATGATTTAATTTTTCCCATACTGCTTTGGAACAGCGAATCGCTGGTGACTTTCTCAATTACTGTTATCATCTACTGCTTTGCATGGTCGCCTTCTCAGATGTGCTACACCTGCACTTGATGAGCAATTAATTGGGCAGCCCGGTTACGCTAATTACACGTGACAACAGCGACACTTACTTCACACAACATTGCACAAAGTAACAATTAATTCCGTAAACACAAATTATATCATCAGCATCTCACAGATAGGATCAGAACACTATATTTATACTAGTGTATTGGTTAAGTGTATTTAGTGCAGAATAAAATAACTCGTGCTTTCCGTAAAGAGGAGCATGTGCATAAATCTGTGAAGTTTGTCTCAACTGCCCTAAACCGACCGAAATACGGGCTCGTCTTGTTTTAAAGGGATGCAAGAATGGCACTGGCAGCGATGCATCACCTTTTCTGCACTCTCGGGCACCTCTAAAACATTTCTAATGCTCATTGGTGCAAGCTTTATCATCTTCAAGGTATGAATATCTCTTCATTATCCAGCTACTGCTGTGTTCAAAGGTAATGTCCAATAAAAGTAGAGGAATCCAAAACGGACACATTTATCTCCTACTAGGAGCAATTAATGGTACCATGACCACACAACTGGAACATCAAACATGGATGGAACAAGAACAATGGAACAAGATTTTATTGTGAATGTAACTGTTATTAGCAGAAAATCGATATTTCAGCTTTATATAACATGCGCGAGGTTAAATTTTGCCTCCTTATAACATCTCCTTCAGGTGCCTAATTGATTTGTCCGTCAAGAAATTACCACATTTTCCTACATCTTGCAAGAATATACAACCAGCACGACAGACTTAATTCTACATTGATCAAAATTTTAGTGTGTCTACGAATGCCGACTTTTTACTGCAACTCCGTTAACACATCTGAGGTATTCAAGAGAGATAATGCAGCGGGTGCCTAAATGTGCAGCTAAGTCTAAGAATGATCATGGGTTTTGCACTGTATGCCTTACGGAATGCAGAAACGTGCCAACTGCAGCCAAGAGCTCAACCTGCAGTCCTACGCTTGGCCATTACTGGACAAATTGAATCTAGTAAAAAAGTCCAATAGAGGCACGGTTTGATTAAATTTTTATTAGAATTTTCATGAAGGTTTCTTTACTGACCAGTTAGTATCAATATTCCAAGGCATAGCCCGATCTATGGATCATGCAAAGAAAGCAGCTGAGAGTTGGATCCCGTTCTTTTTTTAATTACAAAGCTTTTTCTAGCTTTTAACGTTTTCCACCGAATGTAGTAAAAACTAAAAAAGTCTCTTCCAGTAATTAACCCTCACTTTTGAAAGTTCTTTTAAATATTTAAAATGTCCTTGGACAGAAAATCCAGAAAATCAATCTAATTACCACTCCCTAGGCAGAAGTTAGCACACTGCTTGAATCTTGGCCCATCGACACAAGAGGTCCCCCAAAATGTTTTGCCACTATCCACTGTTTCATCTCACACACGCTTTCTTTTACCCCATGCATAAGTTATCCCTATGAAAAAGTATAAGTGAGGCTCATTGATTCAGACTACCGATCCGTTTCGAGTGACAAGGAGCACATCGTAATGCCGTACAAACCATTTCTGCTAACGCATGACACATTCTACTACAACATCCCACGCATGCAATAAAGCATGTGACAGCAAACTTTGCAGCTCTGCAGCTCCCTCCCACACCAAAACCAAACGCTACACCTAACCCCATCGTGACCAGCCTTCTACACACTACTACAGAGTTTTTACGCCTCTGAAACGACACGCCGAAAATCAACTCGGTCACTTGTGCTAGTGAATAAAGCGAACACTTTACACTAAGGAAGAAAAAAAGATGGTATGAACAGAAACAAAGATGGCATTATTATTGTACTGGGGTCAAAAGTACAAATGATAACGTATCAGATTCGTTGAAGAGGAGATATAAGAAGAAAAAGGTTAAAAGCTACTCTGCTTTAAAATCTGTGCGCTCTCAATGAAATAAAGTTACACACATACAGTATATATATATTACAAACAGGTGACATTATCTGCCTACTCAACAGGAGCCTTCTGCAAGCACTTCCGTTCGCTTTGCCTTCCGCCACGAAATAACGCAACTGCAATAAAATCAACAGTGCTTCGAGAGTGGGGAAGAAAAAAAAGGCGATTAAATCAACAGGTAAGAACAACAGGTAAAACGGTTGAGCCGTGAAACCCAGCTAGCCAGAACATGTGCTATTGGCAGCCACAGGTTTTCCTTCTCTCTCTCCCTTTCTTTTTGTCGTAGTGAGCAGTGAACCCGACTTTCGCTTCCTCGATCATTTTCACTGTGATTCGATTACCGAGGCAACAGGCGCTGATGAAGCTCAGGCTCGCTCTTTATTTCGTGTTGTAAAGACACACTGAGGTTATGTTTTCAATACAGCTCCAGATTTAATCTGATGTGACAGATCAGTAAAAAAAATCACTAATTAACTTAGGTAGCTGGTACTGGCAAGGATCTATGAATAGTTTGTCAGAGTGAGAGACCAGATGCTGTTGCTACCGGAGCTGGTGAAACGTACGAGGATATGCACCAGACGTAACGGGAAGTACCAAGTAGTAACAGGTACCAGGCAGAGTATGAGGTACCAGGTGGATTTTGGACAGCAGTGGAGCACACGCCAATGACCATAGAAAAATCCAGAAATTTCCCCAAGCAGCTTGGCTGTTCTGGCATTACACTGAAAAGGCATTTGTTTAGAGATCTTCACATTTCTTATCAGCGGTTTTCGGACTATGAGTAGGTAATAGAAACTAAACTCCAAGAATGATTTGTTAGCTGCAAAAAGTTACTATTCATGGCAGTCAACTTAACTAAAAGGAGAATGCGCAGCTCTTTCTTCACCTCAATTACTTTGCTGCCTCAAAGCAAATGCTTCAGGGTTTCTCAATGCTAAACTAAAGATTCAGCTAGATTTTGCATTTGCTGCCCCTTTAAGCACCTAGCCACAGTTAGGACCCCTTCAACGCCAGCCATGGCTCGATTCACAAGCTATGCAGTAGGCAACCATGGAGTTCCTTGCAATTACCTAGTGGAAAAGCTGCATTGCTGTTGTCTACAAGCCAATACACAGATTATTCGCAAAAAAAAAAAACAATTACCAGAGCAATTTATGCACCAGCTGTTAAAGATATTCATTCATATTAATGAGCAATAGCCAGCAACACTGCTTTGATTGATTGATTGATATGTGGGGTTTAACGTCCCAAAACCACTATATGATTACGAGAGACGCCGTAGTGGAGGGCTCCGGAAATTTTGACCACCTGGGGTTCTTTAGCAACACTGCCTTGGCAGTGTTGTCTGTTAGTTTTCATTAATATTGTGTCTAACGAGTAAAAAAAATGATCCCTTAAAGTTTACATTTGTTTACTTCAGATATTGACCAAGTAATTAAAAGAACAGCATATACAATATCATTTCTGCAAGATAATTTACATCCACTTCATTAGAAAATGAGCACTTGTGATGGCAAGTACAAATATAAAATGATGCTGACACACAAAATTTTTTCAAGAAGACTAAAAGATGGTGAAAGCAGCACCTAATTTTCTTCTATAATGAACTTCAACACAACTTCACTGAAACAGCTGCTTGGGCGAGTTGGTTCATGATTATTTAGGCAGATTTATCAGTACAAGAAAAGACGGAACTTTAAGAGAAGAAACAAACACACAGTGCTGTGTGTGTGTATCTTCTCTAGAAGTTTCATCATTTTTTGCGCTGATAAATCTGTCTAAACTTCATGTTTTGTAGATATCTAAGATGGAGCCAAGTTTTCACTTATGATTGCCCTATAATTGATAGCAAAGTGCTACAAAGGGACCATCTAAACAAAAAGCAACCTGCATTAAAAAACAAACTGGCCTGGTCTAACAACTCTTCTATTAAGAACTCCATGGTTACTTCAAACAAGAACATTGCACCCCTGTCAACTTTCGATGTACGAGAACACTCCTGCATTGAGAGAGTCGGAAAGATGTGGCTGCCAGCAGCACCAACTGCCCAGCAGCTTAGCTCTTAAAGAGAACGTATCTCACTGCCCACTCAGGTCATCTCGTCATCCTCATTCTCAGCAGTGAAGTCCAACTCCTTAGCAAACTTCGAGAACTCATCACAGTCCTTGAGGTCTTCTAGGGTAGACTGCAGCTCGGCATCAAAGTCATCATTGTCCTCGAATTTCACCGCTGGCTCGGTCTCCAGGGTGCTGCTGTTCCAGTCTGATGCCAAGAAGACGTCCTCCTGCTGTGCCAATGCGTCGCCGCCGGTGTAGGCCAATGTGTCAGAGGTTGTGGCTGGCTGTTGTGGGAAATTAAAGCACTGATTCATGCTCGGCGTGGCCGGGTACGACTTGGAGAAGTTGTCCAACATGCCACTCAAACCGTGAGGCTCCATCTCCTCTTGGAGCAGCAGCATCTGGTGAACGGGCACAGAGCGGCTGCGATTGGCCGAAGGTACACCACTGGCCAGCGTGGTGTTCTTGAACAACTCCTGTATCTCTTGAGCCAGGGGGTCACTTCCGGACACGCTCAGTCGCTGGGGCAGGGCGGGACCTGAGGCGTGGCGCTGTCTTGCGGATGATGAAGTTGACGGCCAAAGTAGAGAGGCATTTGCTATGCTTTCCTTGAGGCCCGCCACCCAGCCAGGGCTCGACGGCGGTTGGCCCATGCCAGAGTCGGTGTCACTAGGCACCAAGCTGTTACAGTCGTTGAGCGAGGGAACCAGAGGTGGGCATGACACGAGCGGCGACATAGGGGCCGACTGAGGAGAAGGTGGCGGCACGCTCGACGCGGAGCTGTGGCGTGAACGCAGCAATGTGGGTGTCTCGCCAACTGGCCGGAAACGAGAATCCTGAGGTCTGCGTGGCACTCTCACCCACCATGGGAGACAGCGGAGCACTGCGTGGTGACACGAGCTGGGAGGGTGGGTTACCCGGTCCCGAGCTGTGACGGGCTCGTCCTGGCAGCACAGCGTTGTAGCCGTTGGTGAACGTGACTACCTTGCCAGGGTTGTAGGTGGCGTTGTGACGCACGCGACCGGCCGTCACCGGTGTGCTCTGAGGCGACACAAAGGGAGAACCAGAAACCGACGACACGCCTGAGTCCACCGCTTGGAAGGGCGTCTGTCGAGGTGTGCCGCTGTAGCCACTTTGGCCGGAACTATGCCGTGACCTCGTCCAAGGTACTGGTGTGCTTCTCGGTGACACAAATGGGCTGCTTGTGGCACTCGGTGGCTGTGAAGACGTACCTACCGCTACCGATACCATGTCTGTGCTGGTGGCCATCACGGGGGAAGAGAGGGAGGGCAGGAGGCTGTCGGGGTGGGGAGTCGTCTGAGGAGAGATGGGTGTGAAAAAGCGTCCCCGGCTGCTGGGGCTGCAAGGAATGGGCGCTACGGATGCCTGGGTGGCCCCAACCAGAACTTGGTCTAACGACGCTTGGATGCTCGGATCACATGCAAGGTTCACCGGATCTGCTATAGTGTCTTTCAGTTTCACGAGTCCTTCAAGGGAAATGGCACTAAAGACTTCCTGTTGCTGCAGCCCGGCACTTTTGCAGACTAAGTTTGTCGAGGCACTTGTTTTCCAGTGGACTGTTGAAGAGGATGCACTGTTCTGGGGCACAGTGACTTGTTTAAGCGATGTTCCATTCTTGAGATTATCGAAGTGTCCCAAGAGGAGCCGGTCCAAACTGTTACAATCCAAGCCCGAGCTCTGCTTCCCAGTGTTCAAAAGTTTGGTGACATCTTGCCGCTGGTACGAGTTTGGGAGGTTCCTCTCCAACAGCATCCGCAACTGAGAAAGTTGGGCAGTTTTGTGCTCCCCACAATGGGCCTTAGTCACCTCACTCATCGTCTGTGCAGTAACTTCATCGCTCAGTGTCCCTTGTGAAAGTTCGTCCTTCGATGCCAACCTCTCCAAAACCGATGCGTCGTAAGAGGTGTTGCCGTAATAGTCGTTCAGTGCCTCTTTCTCCAGGTGGCCCACACACATTTCCTCTTTGACTGACCCATGGGCAGGCATAAGGAGGTCCAGGCTGGATGCTTCCAACTTGGGTGTCCTAATGCCGTCGTCAGTGTGCCGTCTCTTGCACAGCAGGGTCTCTCCGTCCTCCGAGTGCCTCTTTGTGGTTCCCGCAGACACCTCTGTGCTGGGCTTGGCATCCAAGTCCGAGCTGCTGTTCACTCTATCTCTGGGCTCTTGGAGCACAGTTTGCGAGGCTATGCTGCCGATCTTGCTGCCGCACGGCGGCCCAGCTGCCTCTGCAACAACAACAGGCGACTGAGCCGAGGAAACCACCTCAGCCGTGGGCGTGGTGATGCTGCCTTCCCGACTGAAGTGAAGGACCACTGCCGCGCTCCGGCACGTGGCAGGCTTGGGCTGGATCTTCTTGTACTTGCATCCCGGCGCCGTGGCAACCGTTGCGCCGCTGGCGTCCTGAGAACCAAGCTGCAGGCTCTGCACGGTGGGAACGAATATGATGTTGTTCCCCGGTGTAGCAGAGGTTTGCAACTTGGGTTCTGCGGGCTCTTCCTTCAGCCTCCGTGCCACGTCTCCGTCGCAGGAGACCAGGGACAGGGAGGCCTGGTCCCGTTTGCCCTGTGGTGTGGCAGCCAACACTCGTCTGTGCTGAGAGGAACGGCCTTCGGTTGGTGTGCTGCACTGCGAAGAGTGGGCCGAGTGGGAGCGCTGCTCGGTGAGCTTGCGCTTCTGGTCGCCCAGCCTCTTCTTCTCCTGCAGTTTGCGCTGCAGCTGCTGCTGTGCCTCTCTCCGCTTGCCTGGGGCACGGGGCGTATTGCTGGCTTGACTACCTGAAAATAAGTAAAAAAAAAAGAACAGCTACAACATTGTCACACTGCTTGCTCCTCTACATTTTGTAAGGAAGCAAACTGCTTCTAAAGCTCCTAAGCCTTCTAAAGTCTTAAGTAGAGATTTCCTTACAGTTACCGAGGGAAAACGAGAGTGCTGTGAAGCTGTCGTATGCATATAGATGTATGAATAAAGATACCCAGTTTTCTTACAAGGATGATGACATTGCCATGCAGCTCCTCATTGAGTACAACCAATGCATTCTGAACACTGATGGCACCAACGCAGAAACAGGCTAAACTACGTGACCTTTCTAAATTCATGAAGTAAACTGCTACCTGAGTTCATTGAAAATGTTTTTCAATAATTTTTATGTTACTTCTGTGTCACGGACGGCCAATTTTGGCGACCCGGCCTCACGGCAATTAACGGGCGCCGTACTTCCCAACTGACAGTGGGAACGGCGGGCGCATGAAAGGGAGCCGAGAAGTGCAGAATGGGGTGCTTTTCTTAGAACGTCGCCGCGGAGGTTTGATCCTATTGTAACGGCGGCGTCTGCAAAGTCGTGGAAGGCCACGATGCACCCCGAACAAGAATTAGACTACGAGATGCACCGGCTGAGAGCCAAACAGTTTGACCGTTCCCACGAGAAAAAGCGTGGGAAAATCTCTGGTGGCCAAGCCGTATGACAACAACCCAACAGGTTGTCACTCTCGCTAGTTGAGGGCCCTCTCCCAATTAAAAGGGGTGGTGTCAATATATTTTTAGGACGGAGTTTCCATCAATTAAACGCGCATGATTGGACCCATGTAGAGGTTTCTTGTCCCCAAGGAAGAGAGCGAGGAGACACGAGGAGGTTTTAGGCGCAGGATTTTGCCCTGCTAGTCGCTGACCAACATGGTGTAGAAATAGATCAACAAGCATCTCTCCTAGAAGTTTTTAGTGTGGCTCTGTATCGGCTGGCCACCTAAACTTAGCCGTTCGTCTAGTTGTGACGCGATATGAACGTCTGCAACGTAGACATCGGGACTTCGCCTCGAGTTAGCTCAACCTGCCCGAAGTCACCTGCAAGCACTAGCCTCCCGGAGCCACCAGCGTTGCAACACCGCCGACATCGCAGTAGTGCCAGAAGTCTCTTCGACTTCTCGCATCCGATCGTAGGGGACGCAACGCGGCCGGTCATCACACGTATGCCTTCACCTGCTTATATCTTCGAACTTTCTCCTCCGTAGTTCTATTGTTGTTAGTTTGTGTAGTTTGTAATAGTTCTCTCGCGTAAGCTGATTTATTGTTTTATGTGTTTTTTTTAGTTGTATCAAGTGTTGATGTATTTTGTTAGTTGTATTGAGGTGTTGTACTAGATCCCGTGTGCTGCAATATCACTAGAGTAAAGTTTGTTTTGTTTTCTCACGTCTCTGATCTCTTCACTGTCTCTGCTTGCGCACGGAACGAACTACCCTGCTGTCATTCCCGCCGCCGACTTCGCGCTGGCGACGCTAGAGTGGCAGCTTGTGTAACATTCTGCAACAATGAAATTCTTGCTAAAACGAAAGTTTTTGCAATGTCCATGAATTTCGCTGCAGGAGAGTTTTACTGCATAATGTAGCTGGGTGATTCTTGAAGATTAAAATTGCAGAAGCTTTTTTCCCATTCAGTACTGCACAGCCTTGCTTGCACCAATTATGCAGTTTTCTGATCTGCCAAGGTTATGCTGTGCATGAGGTCTTAAAGAAAAAAAAAAACAAACTGAGCAGTGTAGAATTAGGGAATCTTGAGGAGGGGCGGGGGGACTTCAATGCTACGCTGTAAGTATGCGTAGGGACTAGTACCCAATACAACACTCCCAAGAGGGAACAAAAACAAACAAATTCACAGTGTCTCTCTTTAGATTGCTTCAGATGATACCACCTGCTTTTTGTGCTTTGACAATCTGATTTGCAGGCATAAACCCTAACAAATGTTTTTCAACCCTTTGGTTTCATTTCCTCCAAACAACAGCGTTCATCTACCTGAGCCATCTCCTTTGATGCTATGCACCTGCCAATGCTAAGTCACAGCAACAAATGCATCGTCAGCCTGGCATAGCGTTCTTCACTAAAAAATAGCAAACACACCGAGTTTACATTAATAGAAATATAAGCAGCATAGATGGTAGAAATACAAGCGTACATCAAGTATGGCAATAGTACGTAGTGAAACAACACCGATACAAATCTCATGATGTCATCTGAAATATTCATGACCCAAGATTTGCATAGTTTAGATGTATACGAAACTTAAAAAGAAGTGGACCTATTCGTTATCGGAAAAGCTTCAAATGTGTCTGTTTTCTTATTGCCCAATTTATGAACGATCACCTTTTGGAATGCGTGAAAAATAAGAGTACGTTCGCCCGCCTCAACGTGTCAAGCGCATGCTGTGTTCCTGGCTGCTGCCATGGTCATCATGGCTACAGTCTGCACTGTATCCCTCCTCGCTTGTCGAAGGTGTGGTGAGGAAAGCTTTCAGGCAGTGTCCTCCATTGTATGCGAACCGCAAGTCACGCAGTCTTCTTTGGCAGTAACAACACGGTTCTTGGTGCCAACCTCCGGATCACTACCACCTTCTATGTTCACTCCTGTTGATGCTCACCTCTGCCATCATAGACTCCTTGCAGGCTGTTAACGTAACTTTTCTTGAGCTGCACATGATGTGCCATCTTTGCTTCTATAGTGTTGCATATTTTCCATTATGTGGTCACACTAACCGACAATCGTGCATTGAGTGGACGGTGTGAAACCGATTGCTTGGCAGTTGGTTAGCTTACATTTTTGTCCCCTATATGCAGGATGTCATACTTGTCCTTCGACGACTAGCCTCCACGACATGGGCGACGAACTACTCCAACTTCTAAGAGGAGCAAACTGCGTACAAGTGTGTGATGTGCACCAACGAATGGTGCAGAAGGCAAGTAAGACACACAGTTGTAAGATGAGCGTCGCTAACGTGAGCCAGAAATGGCATGCGGAATGCGCCATGCCTGTCTATACCCTAGCGCTGCACCTTAAAGGGACACTAAAGTCAACTATTAAGTCGACGTTGATTGTTTAAATGGTGCTCTAGAGACCTCGTAGTAATACTTTTGTGCCAGGGAAGGGCCTATTTTGAAATAAAATCATGTTTTAGTGCTCCGCATCGGGTTAGCGCACTTCAAATTACTCGCCTCAAGAAGTGGACCGACCGGTTCGTCTCACGTCACTGTTGCCATGTACAACGTTGCCCAGATTTACTGCGCTAGTAGCAGCAGACTGAAAGCAGCGGGAGCCATAGCAGCAACAACGACCATTGATCGATTTCCCGCCATTGGCTTCGAGATCGCAGACGCTTTTGTTTCAACTGCGCCCCGCTAAGATGGCACCACCGGTCTTGTGTAACCACGCGAAAATAGAATTTTTGAACCACTCGCACCATTCGCCATAGTAACATCCAGCGATTCCTTTTTCATGAATCAAACAGAAACGAACAAGCAGCATTTTATTGCGTCTTTTAATGCACGACACATTCTTTATTAAGTGCAGTTAGATCTATTACTAGTGATTATTTGTAGGCGGTCCGTCTGATGTTATCGGGATAATTTGGAAAATGGCCTACTGCGGCGCTTGCGGTCCTGTGCATTTACTTAAATTTCTCGGTAGGTAGGGCTCTGTTGTTCATAATGCTGACGTTTTAGATGTTGTCATACATTGAGCTTTCACTCTGACAGTAAATTGTTGTTTGACTTTAGTGTCCCTTTAAAGAAAAGGGGGAAAAGAAAAAGAGACCAAGAATAACGAATTGGCCCAACATGGCACAGGGCATGCCTGCCTTCATCCCACAGAACAGGCCAGCAGGTTGTCACAGGCCGGCTGACGATTACAGCACGTTTACTAGCCTCCTTCCACCCTCAGGCGCTGCAAGGATGGTTCAGTCTGCTCAAGGATTGCACAAATGAAAGACTGTGCAGCCTCGTGATGTAGATGGGTTGCTGGCCAACCATGGATCCCACATAGAACCATCTGTACTGGTTTGTTTGCTTCGATTGCTCAGCCACTACCACAGCAGCTTGTGTGTTGGTACTGTAGTCATATAAAAATGCCATTCCTTAGCTCTGTGTGTTCGGTGACTTATGCACCACAAGTAAGAAGTACAGCTAGTGCACAATATACACTTGCATACCTGCAAAGCAGTTAGACCAATCGGCATTTTTCATGATGCCACCAAACACGTACCCTTCCTCACACGGAAAAGTTGCAAAATGGCTCTTGACCTCACACTTGATACGATACATACATAAAAATAAATAAATAAAATAAATTACCCCAGCTCGTACCACAAGTATAATGGGCGTTACCAATAAAAAAAGATCAACACGGCAAAAGCCAAAGAATTTTCACTATAAAAGAAAGAGGGAAAAAAACTAAAATAAAAAAAGGAAAAGGAAAGGAAAGAAGATTAGTAAAAACAAATTTTTCTTTTCCTTTTAGAGAAAACGAAGGCAGAGGGGCCTTTCTTTAGGCTGCAGATGTTGGGTGTATTGAGTCTCAAATCTTGAAATTTTCTTCAATAGCTGTCAATCTGCTCAATTTCGTGGAGCTCTTCGGGGAAGTTGCAGAATCCGGCTACAGGTGGTTGCTTGGGAAGATCCCAGTGATGGCATATCTTTTTGTAGCCTTCTTTCTTTCTTTTTTTTCTTTTTTCAATAGACAAAACAAATGTCTTGTCTGTGCCACTTGACCTGGCCCCAACTAATATGGCACAAGGCAGCACAGAAAGTTTTATTAAAGTCAGACTGTGGACAGGTTTCACGGGGGAGTTGGCCGTTGTTTTTTACCTACCTACAATATGCCAAGCCTAGTGCTAGTAGAATAGGCCTGGAAAGTTAATTTCACATTTGCTTTTCATGTGCAGACATTTTCGAAGCAGAATCATAGAGCTGTTCTCATTCACATCTTGAGCTTCCATAGACACAAGAGAGACCGAAACAATGTGGCAGAGTGTTGGGTACGAGGGCGAAGCACAGCCGGCACACTACCACTGCGTGTGAAACCTGCCCATGGTTCGACAACACTGCAGGGAAAATTCACCAACCTCTTTTTTAGAGCCTGGCAAATGGCTCCCTTGAACAGCATGCCCCTCCATAATAATCTCACATGCCCCTCCATAATAATCTCAAATACTGAAAACCTGAAGCCACAAGTGCACATGGCCTCAAATGGTCTGTGGGAAGGTGTTTCCAAACAAACGTTTTTCTGATAAAACTTTTGTGCAAACAATAAGAATTTTTTTGGAGGTTCCCACAAGTGGTACAATTCCCTTGAGAAAACTTAGCGTGAAAAACACCGGCAAACATTTTGCACCCGATGAAGGTGTCAATAAGCAACGTTTGAACAAAAGAAGCAAAGAGGTGAGAGGAGAACGTGCAACGCAAAAAATTGAACACATAGTGAGTTAATGCATCGTCTTGTTCAGAGGTTTAATTTCTTTCCAATACAAGAACCTGCCCAGCTTCTAAAGGTGGTCATCACCTTTGAGGAGGCTCAACATTAACACAAGGAGAGACAGGCACGTAATGTCAGCGCATCAGTGGCAAACGAGGGCGCACCTTTGTCGGTGGCGAGGGCCTTGGCCGAGAGCACGGTTACAGCGGCCATCGAGCGGGCGTCCACAAATGTGCTGTCCACCAGATGCCGTGCGAGGTGGCGCACGGTGGGGAACTTGTGCCGGAGCACCCTTTCGGCCCACTCGCGCACCAGCAGCCACGAGGCCTGACTCAGCTCTTCCCGTTCCTCCTCCGAGCCATCCTGAGGACACTCCTGCATGCGGGAGCATACAAGGATTCATTCGCGAGTGTCATTGACATCCAAAACCAAATAATTAGCGGTGTGCAAATATCAAACTTTTCGAATACGATTGAACACGGATACAGAGCTACGAATATGAATCAAATATCGAATAACCATTTATGTTAAAAATAGTAGCCTTTTTAGGTATTCTAGTCTGTTATTTCACAAAGAAATGACACTATCTGTATTGCCAAGAAGCATACGACTGTGCTGAATAGCTGAGCTTGTGCCTGTATTTTTTTTTATTCTTTCTATGTTGTAGCACTTTATTACAAAAAAAAGAAAGCTTTTGCACCTACCATGATGACTAAAAAGCATGAGGCCACTGATTAGATTTTTGCTATGACAGCCACATTCCGATGAGGTGAAACGTCACAGTTAATGCCCTTTTACTCAAATCCAGGCAATTATTAAAGCACCCTAGTTGGTCAGTTTATCCAGGTTCAGTTTCCATTATCAGTTTTATCCATTATCAGTTTTGACATCGACGACTCCAGGCTTTATCGTTTTCTTTACTTTCATCCATCTTTTTGCTGGTCGACACACTTAAAAAAAGGGGACACTTTCGTCGTTTTTGGACTTCCCAGCAGTACTCCTCACCTGGCTCGCTTTTATTCTCTTTCTCAAGAACTACGTGCTCACTATTTTAGGGGCGAAGCTCCTTAAGGCGTGGGCTGTGCGTCCTCTGTATGTAGCCACCTCTTGTTTAGTTCTTGCAGTGTTCACTAAATGGCGGTACCGTCCCCTGTATGTAGCCACCTCTCGTTTAGTTCCTGCAGTGTTAACTAGATGGCGGTACTTGTAGCTGATGATTAGAGTGCCTCGATGCGCGCGCCCCCGCTTAGAGTGGTGTCAGCCTTTGTAAGGGCAGGTGCCGCCTCCTCGGCCTTAGCGGTGGCATGGCCGCCATTTTGACTCCACTCAGTCACTTCTGCGTGTTCGCTGCGCCTGAATAATTGTGCTGGCGCTCGCTTTTCTACGGTTTAATGCGCTCCCTACCGTCACCGTAGCGGGTATTGCGTGCCGCAGGGCACTAATCATTGCAAAAATTCTGGAAGCTGTATCGTTTCCTAAGAGACCCGAAATGAAGGCCTTTTCAACAATGAAAATCAAACATGACAAGTGGCATCCGACAAACAGATCATCCATTCACAGCGTAAGTTTCCAGCCGGTATTCCGCATGCATAATTTGTAGCGGCACCAATTTCGTGTAAGCAACAGACACGCTGACGGCTGTATGCTTGATTCTAGTGTGCATGAATCGCGTATTTCACTTCGTAAACATTGTTTGCTGCTCTTGGTTGGTACTGTATCTGCCCTTCATTCTTGGTTTCACTATGTGCGATGAGAACTTTATTATTAAAGATACATTACACGTGTTTCTTTGCAGATGATATCCTTGTTTTTTTTTTTTTCGTAATATTCATTTGTGGGAATAAAGCTTTGCGCAGCGGCGGTGTCGTACCCACTTAAGTTTAAAGAGTGTGTTTACGTTCCGGAATCACCATATGATCACGAGAGACGCGGTATACATTGGAGGACTTCGGCAATTTTGAACAGGTGTTTTTATGTAACTTGCACCTAAGTTTAAGAACTCCGGCATTTAATCTCCATCGAAGTGGGGCCACTGCGGCCGGAATTCGATTACCGACCGTTCGAGCGCCCGAGCCATTACAAAGCCACGCAGGTTCTTTCTTTCTACGATCTTTTCCTCGGTTTAGGTACGCCTTCTATGCTGGTGTGATGACCCTTGTAAGAATGTGTGCAGTTCAAATTTTTTTCATTGTTCCTGTACTTCAAGTTTTCTTTTCGTCCTGTCTCGAATCATTACGCAATTGATGTTGTTTTTTTAATCATTTACGACCACTGCGAAGCAACTAGTGACAATACTCAGTGAATTCTGCCATGGAGCGTATAATTTGAATTGCTTCTGGCAGCGCTGCATTAATGCACAAAAATAAATTATTTCTACACTGGATGATAATAGGGGAAACGGCAGGCGTGTACACACGCACACACACACACACCGTCAGTATTTAAACTCTTTCAGCACGCATTATTATTTAAGTAAATAATTTATTTATTAATACTGTGAGCTATCAGGGATTATACGCAAGTGCTTATGCAAACTGTACTCGTGAAGCGTCCATACAAAGAAGATGCATAAAGACAAGACGGGGCACCGCTGTGTAGAATGAACACGCTATGTCGCAAAAAAACAAAAAAAAAACAAGTCAAGTTGTGCGATGAGAAGATCGTAGAGAAATAGTTAAGGCAATAAGAAAGGCGTCCGCCTCAGTGGTACCGTGGGCACGGTGCTCAGTTGCTGACGCGAGGCTCACGCTTTCGATCTAGGCCACGGCGGTCTCATTTTGAATAACGTAAAACACCAGAGGACACCCATGTACTGTGTCAGTGCAGGCAAAAAAAAAAAACTGATTGTCAAAATTGCTGCAGTCCTGCAATCAGGCGTCATTTTAGAACGTAAAAGCCTCAGATAATAATTAACACTAACAAAGAAAGCATATAAACGACACCACCGATATAGATTCAGAATCCCCTCTGTGGTAACGGGCGTAGGGGTTTGTTTTCAACATGAAAGAGTCAGCGTCTGCCTCTAGCGCATAAATCATGCGCATAAATCAGCTTACATGAAATATGCACTCCCTGCATGCATTCAGGCAAAATTAACTCTAAAAGATGTCCAAGCTTCAATAAGAAGAAAAGCTCGCTAGCTTGCACACGTTTCAGGGCGTATCAGGGCACCACACGAGCGTTGCGTAGCGGGCTTCGCGTACGGTCGAGTTGTGGTGGGGAGGCGCAATGGCGGCGGTCGTAGCAGACGATGCGACTGTCCTCACCCTCAGCGGAGCGCGCAGGCATCAAGGCACCCTACTGATGATGAAAAGGTGCAAGGTGTTATAAGTTAGATGGCAGTACTTGTAGTTGATAATGAAAGATACGAGGTGTTATAAAATAGGAATGATGTCACATATGGCGTGTGTCATTAGTGGAAGGCAATCGTTCAATTGAGTGCGGCGACGTACGCTCAGGAGAGCGTTGTTATAAAATAAAGTGGGCAAAATATACCGAGCATTCATGGTTTACCAGGTTTACTTCTAGAGCTTCGCCCACTTATCATTATTTACTTTGTGGATATGGCGGCACTTTTTTCTATCAAGAGAGCTCTGTCACGCTGATAGCTGCGCAACCGTGACTGAAGAGTACCGGGCACGCAATGATAACGCAAGGAAGGCATGTGAGATAGATGATTACTATTCCCTGACAGAAAGACGACCCGAATAAGCTTTTTTTTCTTCCTTTTAACGGAGTCACAACTCCCAGTTCTGGGGGCACTATTTTGCCGCATTGCAAGTGTGCCTTCGGTGCACTGGCTGCTGATGGCAGTAAACTGACGTTGACAGAACAACGAGATCGGAGCAATGGAGCTATGAAGGATAAATTGCAGAAAGTGACTCCATGTAAGTGCGATGCGTGTACGACCGATTCTCTAAGACACTGTTGGGAACACAGCGTAACTATGCAGTAATTTCCACCACCTACACGCGTAGCCATTAGCAACAGAGAAATATATGTGATGAGACCATTGTTACGTTACCGAAAGTGCATGGCCTTTTCTTTGTTCATCATCGCCCAGAAAGCACTTTAGCTCATTTGCGTGATCGGGTGCTACCAACAAATCATTTCGATACTATAACAGAGAATACATGCTGATGTTGCTGAAAGAGGGGCACGGCTGACGGATGACTGGTCAGGCTTTCGTCCATGCATGCAGTTCAAGTTTTGGTGGTGATCCATTAGTGAAAACTGGTGCAGCTCCACGTGATACGCGTTACCTGCTGCATTGTGAAGCCTAGCGTCCTAGCTTGTAGCGTGCAGTGCAGGGTCTACTAATCTCACTCAATCTGTCAACACCACTCGCTGTGAAGTATGCGTGCATTTGCCCTTGCGCAGTGACTTCTTTTTTTTCGTTGCGCTCGATCAGCACCGGACCGTGCAAAAGAAGCGAAGCGTATTTTGCCAGGCCAATGTGGTGGTGGCAAGTTTTCTTGGCTTCCACGAGCGATGCGCGCTTCATTGAAGTGGTCCTGTACACAAAGGCGCAGCAGCGAACAGCGTGTTCAGTACACTTACAGTGTGCTTACACGAGCGGTAACAGTGCTAAACCGCTGAGCCACATGTACTGCTGAGGCGACGGTTCATGATTTAGATAGTTTAAGATGTTTATTGTTGATAGATATGTCATGCTCTCGTGTATCATCACGCTCCCGTGTATTTCTATGCAGGTATCATAGCACTTGTGCTAAAGTCACAGAAATCACTGCATGGTTTACTGTTGCACTTATCGTAAATGCGCAGAATCAGAAGTTATTTACAGTAACATAAGTGAATGAATATTACAAAGGATCAAATATTCGATGACTATTCGAAGCTTTTGAAGTTTCGCACACCTCAACGAATAATGAAGCTTAACAATGAGCCAACATAGGTACAGTGATCATGGAATGAAACACAACATTCAAATTAACAACTGGCATGTGCAATTTCTTGAGATCACTGCATCTTGTCCTTACGAATGTGGCCAATAAAGGTGAAGTAGTGTTCGCCTTGATGTTAAATGAGGGAGATGAAATTACATCGATATGACACGAACTGAAGGAGGTACTTTTTAGCCCTAAAAAGTTGCACTTCAATCCATGAGGATTGTATCTATGTGTACCTATGTTTTATAAAGAGTTTACCACTGAAATGACAAAAAGAGCATTGATTTGTTTACTTGTTTATATATTTGACCGTACGTACTATATGATAACAAATTTATAAGTTGTATGTGCCCAAACAATGTAATTATGAGGCACGTCATACGATTTAAGATAAATTTTAATACTTCGTTATTCCGCAAAAGCACCACTGTTCTATTGTTGTAACAAAAGGGATCTGAAGTCATAACAGTGAAGTTGCAGAGATCAGCTAATAAGCATAACATTCCAAAATTTTAGCGAGGACAAAGCATAACTGAACTGTGTATAATACGCAAGCCATATATAAATTTTGTAATAGTACACAAACGTTCGTAGCGACTACCCGTGGCTTTTTTCTCTCTTCTTCTCCCCTAAAATTATCACTGCAACAAACCTGCATTTTTTTAGCATATTACAGTAAAACCTGCATATAACGAAATTGACAAATTCTTGGAAAAATTTTTTGTAAAGAAGATATCGCTATATGCAGGTTCGGCATGCAAATTCGAAAAATAAACGCACAAAAACAAAAGGGGACTCACAGCAGAGCTATCCCAAAACACTTATTTAGTGGAAAAACACTGCGAGATTATTGAGATAGCAATTATATGGACACTCTCCATGAGTTTTTGCCATCACCGCCAACATGTTCCATAACAAATTAACAAGTCTAAAATTGATGCCATGCTCCACTCATGTAAAAGCGTGCAAGCGCTGCAGCGAAAGCAGAGATCAAATGAGCCGGCCCATTTTTATCACCTGGAGAACGCATACAATAACACCCCCCCGCATGTTAGAACTGCCGTCGAATGCTCAGGCAGAAAGGAGACTATCCGCCTTGAATGAGCATTAAAAAGCGGAGGTTGGGGGGGGGGGGGGGGGGGGGGCTTGAGTAGCGAAGGTGACCTTTGATTTTAAGGGTGCAGTCGCAATTGCTGGTGTGCGTGCTGTTTTGGTAAGCATAAGTACGCTTTCAACGCGAAAAGAGCACTTCACCCTGGAGCGCAGACCCACCTGTCCACCTCGTGAACACCGGTGGTCTGCAATAACTAGCGCTCACTATCGCCTGGGGGTTGCAGGGGTCACGAGCACGCCGCCGCTGCTTGGCGCTTCTTCGGCGGCGGGACAATCGCGGAAGATAGATGAATTCTCGTGCCGAAATGATAAAATTTGAGGCAGAATTCCTATTTGTCCTTTGCGAAAATTTGTTATATCAAGGATGTCTCTTGCTCTCACTTTCTTACATAGAGGTCGCAAATACATGTGCGCCTATAGAGTAACAGCAGGGAATAGAGAAACTTTGTTACATCGAGGAATTCGTTATATAGAGGTTCATTATAAGCAGGTTTAAGTATATAAAAATTTAACCCTCTTCAGTCGAGTATTCCCATTTTCGAGGTCACTGTAGTATAATTCCACTCACTCCGTTTATCCAGCGGGGGGGGGGGGGGGGGGTAGCAACCTTTACACCTTTGTAGTGAGGTCTTTCTGACTAATTACCTGAGATACGTTTTTACTTGTAAACATCAGCCTGTTTTCAATCTCTGAAAATGCGCATTTTGCATAGCCTGAACTAAGCTTCCAACAGAATCAAAAGTTTTTGTAAAATTTGGATACCTATGCAACCGGACACAACATGATGACTGTAAAAAGATCGAAAGTGGGCCAGTCGGTAAATCATGAATCTTCTGTGTACCGGTGCTTCTTTCTTCGTCTGTTGTGCATTCCTGCCCTCCCAGTTTGCTCAACGATCATGATGATTGCAATAACACCACTTGCCTTGGTCAACGAGTCCTCACATGCCAACAGGTCTGGCAGCGTAGGTGACTTCATTTCACACTTCTTACGGAGCCCACTGTAACAGTACCTGCAAAAATAGAGAAGATGTTTGCTTAGTTAATGCAAACAACTGACATTAGTGTACTCATGATGCCAATCAATTCTTTCAATTTCAGCTCATTTTCCATCATATTTAACAAATTTCGGCGTTGGTTAGTACCAGAATTGTGCTTTCTGCAGATTTTAAAATTTGTCCACGGTCGTATCAAGAAATGAGAAACATAAACAGCATTAGTGGCTTTTCAGCAGCTTCTGGAGCACTATGAACAAGAAAATGAAGTTTCGGCCCTGTGCAGATTCTCTTAGTGAATCTTCAATAAACCAGGCGAGCTCGATGATTTTATATGGTTATGTAAATATGCTACAGAGGGGTATATTCAAACTTTAGAATATTTTTTTAATCGTGCTTAATATTTGGTTCGAGTGATGCTGCAATTTTACTACTCAAAATATTCGAAATTCAACAAAGTAAGGATATTGGTTTCGATTGCTCAAAATGAAATACAGGCCTTTAAAATTATGTGCGAGAATCCAATTCTTATCAAGGAGTTCGACCTATGGTTAAAGTTAATGGTCGTACCGTACCCAAATGCTAATTTAAAACAGGGTAGCTCGATACACACACTCAGACTAGAAAATGTGCAGTGTAATGTTTCGGCTTGCAGTTCCTCGTAGCAGACTCAATTGTGCGTGAGCCTGTCTGCAAGAATGCTTTCATCCTGATATCAGCACCTGGTCGAAAGCACAAAGCACGATGTTGTCCTGTAGGTGGGCCAAGCAGTTCGCTGTGGTCGAGTTACAAGGAACTCGACAGAAGCATTGCGAACAACCCTTTCTTGAGCGGGGTTGAACAGTGTGAGACAGCATCAATGTTGCAGTTCTAATGAGGTCAGCATCTCGACCATCTAAACTCGGCCATTGTCGCCTACACGGGGTTGTGACAAAGCACCGGCGGTTCGGTAGCGTGGGACAGTGTTGCCGTAACAGCTCTTGGGAATTGAGCACCTGAACTAGAGTGTTCTAGAAGGTACCTGAACGCATCCATGAACTGCTGTTGACGTTCGCGTCAGGGGCCATCTACCCCCACAGAAAGATCAACTTTTTCCCTCCAACGGACTCTACCTTTTCGCCCTGCATAGAGTCTTCAAGACGGGGGCCGGGTGCGTCTTTGTGTGGTGCGCTCGTGCTACCCAGTGAACATTTTCGCCCACATTCTCTTTCTGGTGGGTGGACCACTGAGACTTTAAGTCACCTGATTCACGGCAATCGTGCTCACCGATTTCTTCGGACCTCTGCGTTTTGAAACGACGGGCCATAAAAGCCAAAGAGATTTTGTATATATTGTGCCTTTTCTCTTCTATCATGTAAACAAAGCTACATTCTGTTTGTAAGAACGCGTCTTCTCACTGGTGAACATCAACTATGTGGGTGAGGGTGGGGAGCCAGCTACCCAAACAAAGAAACGGCCAAACCGCCAAACCGTGTATAAACGACACTGCTTTGGAATACCTGTGAGTAGACGTTCGTATAAATGTGAATCCAGGTAAGGCTGATAATAATGCTGAAGATGACTAGATAGAACCTTAAGTGGGCAAAAGTAAGTGAAACTCACTCAGACTCACTAAAAAAATATAGTATTTTGCACTTTGGACTCACACTCACGAAATTTTCTTCAAATGAATTCACTCGGACTCAGATTCACAAAAAATTACCTGACCTAGACTCACCCAGACTAAGATTCATGGCTTCACCTGAGTAAGTCTGAGTGAGTCGACTCATAAGCGAATTCACCGACTTATGTCAAACACTGATGCTTATGAGCCGTGCAAAGTCTGCCCGCCATGCGAGGAATCGAAACTATGAAACTAGAAAGGGGGGCTGAGCATGTAGGGAAGGGCATTTCATCTATACTAACGTCCAACCTGGGGAATGGCGAAGGTTGCGGTACGCCTATAGTTAACGTGCACGCTGCGAATCTCTATTGCTCAACTACACACAAGAGAAATCTTCCACTAGCATAACACTACAGGTAGCACTGGATATGGTTATGCAGAGTGTTGCATAACTTTCGCAAGCAAGGGAGCATTTCCATAGTCAACGCGTGCTGTTCGCTTTCTCTCACCACGGGGCGAGTGCTGAGGCGATGATGAAAGAGAGTGAACTTTGTCTTGACGAGGAAAGGTGGTCTCTCTCTTGCACTCAAGAAAATCAACCATGACGACAGCAGACGACCACGACAGCAGACGACAGACAATGTACGCCGACAAGCTAAGACTTTTGTCCCTAAAAAAGGCAAGCATAGTGCACTCTCATAAACAGTGAAACTTATTGTGCTGGCTTTGAGGTCCCCTGAGGAAACGCCTTGATTGCGTGCCTAATCAAGGGCCATTACCTTGACAGGCCAAGTCTATACGAAACTGCTTGAGACTTCCTGCGAGCTTGTCTTCAAAGTCTGAAAATTTTTTCATTTTAGACGTGTACTACCTTTTCCTGGTCAACGTGCTGTTGAAGACTTTCCTTCGTTTGCAGCCCTCACAGACACAAGTTTCGGGCATGCAAAACAGAAGGAATGTTGCTGTCCTGTGCGTGCAAACTTTTTTTCTGACAAGTTTTCATAATGAATGGGGTAAGCACCATTTCCACTTCTATGGGAACAATTGATGTAAACGGAGCATGAAATGAGCCTGGTCGAAATAGCTTTAAGATGCATTTTGTCGCCATTTTTGTGATGGAAATTTGCAAACATCTCACACAGATGGTCGGCTTTTGTTAGTGCAACGAAAATGGTTACAATTTCGTACTCGATTGACATGTTCTGACCTGCTTTACGAATGATGTATTGGTAGCACAAACTCAGCCTGTGATAGCAAGTTCGTTAGTATCACTCTAACAATTGCAGTTATCCAGGACTGTGCCAGTACTGCGTGTTGCCGCTTCACTATGTGACAGCTAGCAGCACAGTTTCGTTTTCACGGTGGAGAGCACGCTGCCATTATATAATGTCTATGGGTTACCGGGCAAAAGAAGTTGTTTTGTTATTAGCCATGTTTTCGGTTACATTTTAGCGCGAAAGTGCACACACGTCCGGCATCCCCGAAGGCCGTGTGTGGGAAAACCATGACATTTCCCACCGTAACTGACGCCGCCAACAACTCCCGCAAAACCACTTGTAGCCGCAGAGTAGGAGAGGGGCATTTCCACGAAAGAAGAGCATCATGCGCTCGTGCCATTGCGGCAAGAAATGTTACACGTAAATAAAACGTTGGTTGAAAATACTTGCCGAGAGTTTCCCCTAGTGCCGAGTCGTCGCGGTCTCACCGTTGGGAACACGTGCTTCATCACTTTGCCGAAGTCGGCAGCACAGAGTGGCTCGATCTTGTTCTTCTCGAAGAAGCTCCTGTGCATCAAAAGCAAATTGTACTGCGGTAAAGCAAACAGAGGGAAAGTTGAAATTCCACGGAAGCTTTGTCGCAAGCTAGAGCCGAATCTAAACTTACACGGCACAAAAGCTAAGACTTATATGGCTGTACTTGGTAGGAGCATTGAAACGTTGTTTACTAAATAGCTTGTATGTTAAGAAAGCACTGCTTCTCATGAAAAGATTTGCATGCCTATGATGTAATACTGTCCATGAACAGCACGTCATGGTGAACCAGCAGAATCAAAACGAAACATCAGCTTAATCCCGACACAGTTACTTGGCCATAATAAGCGCTCAATTACCGTACACCTGCTCAATTCACATGGATGTCATATGCTATGTGCACGAGCATTTTCAGAAACTTACCACCATCAGTTCAGCTAATTCTATTAAGTATGACAATATGACGATGAAAAGAAGTAAAGACAAACCAAATGCACGGATTATTCACTGAACATAAAACTGCGTTTAACATTATTTAGCTAGACCAAAGTGCCATAGCAAAAAAATTATTTTTACACTCTAACAGCCCTAATGCTATGTGCTAACAAACCATTCATGAAAAAAAAAAGCTAAATTTATTTCAATTCAAACAGACATTGTTGTAGAGATTGAACGTTTTTAATTAGTATGAGTCGACGACAGTGCCACAATATGGGATGGCACCAAGGAGCAATGGCGAACATTTTAGATGCTCACCAGCATTTTGGCTCATGAGTTTCAGCATGGCATGTACGCATATGTTTTAATAGGTTTATCAATTGCACATTGCCAAAAAGTGCCTCTTCTTTAACCTTTATAAAGGTACAAATGAGCCTTTATTTAATGAAACCGAATTTATTAAAATTTCTGAAGTTTGATTTGCTGTTAAAAAGACCATGCATCTGCCGGTGTGCTGGCTCTATAACTTGATGTGCCAGCTCTGTTGATGTCGGTGTACTATTTCAGGTGTGAACAAATGTGTTAGCACCTCCAACCCCAAGTTAGCTTCCAGAACGCTGGGCGATAGTACACTGGCCAGAGGGATAACATTTTTACAAGCTCTAAGTTGACAAAATTCTCTTACATTGGACCACGCTGAACATCGAAATGTTACCTAAGGGTAGGGTGGGTGCTGTCCCAAACTTTACTGACAGATGCAGAATAACCTGAGAAATCAAAGGCATACCACAATCATTTATGCCTATTGGTATTTCTTAAAAGAATACATTGATGAGTTGGTAATTCATGATGATAAAAGCAGTAAAAAACAACGTGAAACAAGGTGAATAAGGCTACAAGAAAAGCACCTGTTTTACAGTATTTTGCACACTTTTTATCATACTACTATTAGGGGCACCTACAGAGAGTTATTGGACCATCCCTAACAACCTGCATATTTGCCAGTACTGAAATAACACTACCTGCTTATCTAATGCCTCTGTCAAACTTCAGTTGTCATTATGGTGAAATGGTCAATTTTATGCCCACTGTTTTAAGTTATTGCCCATGCTATCGCAAAAAAGTACTCCACTTTGGACAGATATGACAAGGTGGAGAGAGAATAATATTTAATGTGGCCGCACAGCATTCCCGAGTGTTCACCTAGCGATGTCTAGCAAGCATGTTCCAATATTGTTGCACCCCTGCCAGAACAGCACACTGCGGCCAGGGAATCCAGCCGGTGGCCTCATGCTCACCTGTACTCCTCATAGACCTCCTGCTTTGGCAGCGATGTCTCCGGGTCTTCCTCGAGATGGCTCTGAATCCAGGTGTAAGTCTGTGCCACCTCTGCATCAGCCTTTTTGCCCAGCGGATTGCCCGAACTTTTCCTACGCACATCACGACACCACTCACAGTGTGCCAGATAGAGAGTTTACTCTGTGGAAGATCCATCTTCAACATACTACCATGTTTCACACTTCTGGTCTGGCGAGCCGAGTGGGAACCAACATTTCCCAAGAAAACCCCCCCCAATGTGGAGAAAAATGATACACCAATATTAATGTCAGAAATATGAATGTCAGCAACTTTAATCACAGAGTTTGCAAACTTGCAGCCGCACCTAAATGAGGTTGCCCCAATATTTTACAAGTGTTCACGCATCACATCACAATGACACAGAGGTGTACCACATGACAAAATAAAAGTACCACAAGCTTGCATCTCTAAGGGGAGATGTGATTAAAAAAAGAAGTTATGTGAATCTGTATGCTAGGGAAATAAAATTTTTCGCTGTATATATAAGCTTTTATGCTGATTTCAATTATGAAAGTAGTTTTGCAGTAAGTTGCACACTTCTTGTTTTGTGCTATGACAATGAGCAAAATATAGTGCATTAAGAGGAGATGCAGGTTGAAAAACACGAGTTTTCTAAAAAAGCTGCCAATTCTTCATTTTTACCTGTTTTGTCAAGATTAGTACATCTACTGTTCTGAACAAAATATCTATGTTAAGACTCCACAGGAAATGCTTTAATATTGCACCTAAAGAGCACAAGGTGGCTGTTAAAAGGCCGAAAGTGTGCAGTCTTTGAGTACCATGCCGATGATTATGCATCGCCGCTCGCCACTGTCAATCGCATGAGGCGGAGCCGAGCTTCACTATTCAAATATCGACGGTGTGGTGAAAACATTGTCCTGGAGAATATGCATCGTGCTTTGACGAGGAAGATTAGTATGCTGTAGCGATCAAGCTATGCCTTGACCCAGCGGGTCATTCGCCCCGCCGGACCAGTGCCAAAAGGATAGTCTCGCCATGGCTGGACGGAGCAAGCAACAGGGGCCGACTACATGAGACGGCGACCACTGATGGACAGCGGCGCCAACTGTGTGGAATGTTGCAAAAGAGGGTTATGGAGCCGCCGCTCTATCTCCCGCCTGGGCCACGCATCACGTTGGTGCGTTAACCAGCAGACGACGACGACGGCGCTGGTCAAAGGGCTCTCCCCAGAGGATTCCACGAACTGGCACCTCTCGAAAGGGCGCGCTAAAATCTTCCCGTGGGAACGCAGCGCGAGGCCGGCACCAAAGGGGTCGAGGCGCCCGTGCGTCTTCCGCTCTCCCCCTCCCTGTTCTACGGCAGCGCTGCGACTAGTGGCAAGGGTGTGTGTGTATGTGCAAGCCAGTGTTGTGCCTCTATGAACATACATGACGGGCGTGCACATTTCCGAGGGCGGTACTTCACTGAGAGGAACTTCCACATCACCATTGGTCCGCATTGTTTTGTGTAGTGATCCCCAACCTAGGGACCTAGGGAACGGGGGTCAACAAAAAGGGCGTGCAGCGCCTCGCCCAACTCTCTTCGGTCTTCATCTCGACAACTCACTGTAAAGATGTAAATAAATCCGTTGAGTTTGCTCAAAGCTCTCCCCTAGTCCTTGGCTCGACGGAGCGACGGCGACCAGCCCCGCTACCCGCAGACTGCGGTCGCTACGACGCGCTACAACTGGATGGCAAGCGGTTGGATGTGAGCCTGGAGGACGAAGAATGAACAACATGCCGAGATCATGGAGACTGGCAGCTGTGGACTGGTGAGTGCTGGCTTTAATTTTTTGGTTACCAGGCTGATAAGATAGAAGTGCAATCTTTTCGCTGGTAGAGGCTACCGCAGAAGCAGTTATTTACGGAACTTCTGGGTAGAGAGTGAGCTGCACCACACTAGTTCTCTGTCATGGATTAGAAGCGTTTGTTGAAGAATCAGCTCCTGATTCTGGGGGAGGAGCTGGGAGCAGAAGCAGATGCGGGGATGAAGAAAGACGCAATTGTTAGCGCTATGGATGGCTTGAATCTGAGCAGTGAAGATATTAAAACAACATGGAACGAGATTCAAAAGCAACAGGAACAGGAGCGCGAGAAAAAGCGTGAGGAACAGGAGCGTGAGGAAAGGCGACAGGAACAGGAGCGTCAGGAAAGGCGTGAGGAACAGGAGCGTCAGGAAAGGCGAGAGCAACAGGAACGCCAAGAAAAACGGGAGCAACAGGAGTGCCAGCTAAGGCAAAAAGAACTGGAGATAGAAGAGTTGCGACTCGAAGTGGAAATGAGGAAGATCGCAGGGGTTCAAAGAGTGGAGGTAGCAGGCAGACAAAATCTTTGTGATTTATCTAAACTAATGCAACCCTTCAAAATAGGGCAAGATGTGGGCCTCTTTCTTGTGAACTTTGAGAGAACCTGTGAAAAATCGAAGCTTGGTCGTAGCACATGGGCTCGAAATTTGTTAAGTTTGCTGCCATGTGAAGCAGCGGATGTGATCGCGCGGCTTCTGGTGGAGGATGCAGACAACTATGACAAAGTGAAGGATAGCCTTCTAAAAAGGTTCCGACTTTCGCCAGACGCGTTCCGCCAGCGGTTTCGCAATCTGACAAAGAAGCAGGGCAGCACGTATTCTGAGTTTGCCTACGAGTTGAAGGTCAACTTAGTGGAATAGATGAAAGGAGCCAACGCTTTTGGGCACTTCGAAATGGCTCTTGAAGTAGTGGCTCTCGAACAGTTTTTTTCAAAACTTTCCGAGCCAATGAAGCTCTGGATCCAAGATAGAGCCGGCGTAGAAACAGTACAGGCAGCGGCCGACTTGGCTGACGAGTACGCGTCACGCCGGGTAGAAAGAGACGAGATTCCTCCAACAAAAGCGGGAGATAAAGGGAAACCTTGGACGGCGAAGCAGGGAGCTGGCGCAGGTACGACTGCACAGAAAAAGACGGACTTCGCTGCAAGTGGTCAAGCATCACAAAACAAACAGGAGGGAAAGGTTTCGGGGGATTCTTCCAAAAAGTCCTTTTGAGGCTCGGAAACCACCTACTTGCTACAACTGCAAGGAGGAAGGGCATATTGCCGTAGGCTGTCGTAGGCCCAGGCCAGCCCTTTCGTATACTTCTGACTCAGCCACTAGCGAGGAGCTTCTTAATCCGTACCTTTTTAACCTAACAGTGAACGGAAAGCCGTGCCGCGCCTTACGAGACAGTGGGGCAACCATGGATCTGGTGCACCCGGACTATGTGGCACAAGCAGACTACAACGGCAAGTGCGCATGGATTAAACCAGTTTTGGAAGATGGAAGCATTTGTCTTCCGGTAGCTCGAGTAATCATCACAGGGCCGTTCATAGAAGTGGAGACGGAAGTGGCGGTGTCAGACAAGCTGCCCCCGCAGTACCCCTATTTGTTCTCGAATCGGACCGACCATCTGCTGAGAGAACATGGGAAAAGTTTTCACGAGGGAACAGTACAAGCCTTGACTAGAGCTAAAGCACGAGCGTTAGCAGCCGAACTAGAGCGGCAAGAACAGAGTTTCACCGGAAGTTCAGCAACACCAGCTGGAGTCAGCGCAGCGGAGCCTGCTATCCCGTCGCCTACTGAAAAAGAAAGAGAGGGGTCAGAGAAGCAGACTAGCGCTTATACAGCGGAAAGGAAATCGGAGGAGGGGCTGCTCGTGTTGCCGGTATCAAAAGCACTAAGCAATGTACTGGGGAAAGTGACAAGAGACGAGCTCATCGAGCAGCAAAAAAGCGATCACAGCCTTAAGAAGATTTGGAACATCGTCAGGGAAGCGGTGGCGAGAAAGAATGTCAGTTTTCCTGTCAAAAATAGCATCTTGTGCCGCCACTACCGGACTGCAAAAGATCGCACGTTCGACCAGATTGTAGTGCCGGCTAAGTATCGGCCTGACATTGTGGATCTCTGTCACGGAGTTGGTTGGACGGGGCATTTAGGAGCTCAGAAGACCAAAGATAGACTCCTAACGGAGTTTTATTGGCCAGGATGCTTCAAAGAAGTTGAGAACCACGTAAGAGCGTGTGACACCTGCCAGAGAGTGGGAGAACCGCACGAGAAGGGAAAGGCACCACTTAAGCTTGTTCCGCTCATTTCGGAGCCATTTCGCCGGCTGGTAATAGACGTTGTGGGACCACTCCCAGTGACAAAGTCAGGCTACCGCCGTTTGTCCAGCAACCAAATTTCCTGAGGCCATCCCAATGAAGGAGCAAAGCTCCGCAGAGGTAGTCAACGCACTACTGTCTATTTTTTCGAGAGTGGGCTTTCCTCAGGAGATACAGTGCGACCAGGGCTCAGTATTCACCAGCGTTCTCACTACGGGATTCCTGGAAAAGTGTGGAATGAAAATAATCCACAGTTCCGTGTACCACCCGCAGTCCAATAGTGTAGAGCGGTGTCATTCCGTGATGAAACGAGTTCTGCGAGCCCTTATCTTTGAAAGGAAGTGTCAGTGGGATGCTTGTCTTCGGGCAATGCTGTTTGCGCTGAGATCGGTCACTCATGAAGCAACGGGTTTCAGCCCCGCAGAGCTGGTTTACGGACGGACGCTCAGGTCTGCACTGCGACTTTTGCGCGAAACCTGGGAGTCGAAGAGTACAGACCCTACGGTGGTCGAGTACATTCTGGAATTACTGGAAAGGCTGTGGTGTGCTCGCGACATTGCTGAGGCGAACATGAGAGAGGCGCAAAGTAGAGCCAAGAGCTACTACGATCGAAACGCGAAACTGAAAGCTTATCAGGAAGGCGATCAGGTAATGGTCTTGCGCCTCTCGCGAGCAAATAAATAAGCTGGAGATTCAATGGGAGGGGCCCTTTCGGGTTGTGAAAAAGCTCTCGGACACAAATTATGCACTGGAACGTAAAGGAAGATGCCGAGAGGTTGTCATTTACCACCACAATTTAATGAAGAGTTATGTGGGAGAAGTGCAGAAAGTGAACTTGCCTCTTAACAGCACGGAGGAGCTAACACCTGAAATTCCAGGCTTGGTGGAGGTTGGAAGATCAATGGAGGTTACCGATGTCACGAAAGCCGTAGCACCGGCCGAGGGCTTGACCGAGATGCAGAAAGTCGACTTATGCAACTTGTTGTCAGAACACATCACTGTTTTCTCGGAAAGGCCAGGGCGAACTGAGATTATCACTCATGACAGTAAGCTAACTTCTGACACCACTGTGAAGTCGAGGCCGTATAGGCTAGCCCCACGACAGCAGGAGATCTTGAAAAAAGAAGTAGATGGAATGCTCGAGCTTAAGCTTATCGAACCTTGCGAAAGCACCTGCATGTCCTCTATGATTCTCGTTGAGGTTCCTAGGAAGGATCCACGGCCTTGCGTGGATTACCGCAAACTTAACGCGATCACGAAGGACCAAACCTATCCTATATCCAACGTAGAGGAGCTGGTGGAAAAAGTGAGCGCCGCTAAATACGTCTCGACTTTGGACTTGGTAAGAGGCTATTGGCAAGTTCCAATGTCTAAACGAGCTAGTGAGTATGCGGCCTTTGTGGCACCGACGGACACATTTAGGCCCCTAGTTCTGAGCTTTCGCCTTAAGAACGCCCCATTTTGCTTTTCAAGGCTAATGAACCGAGTTCTGCAGGGGGCTGAAGGCTACGCTGTTCCCTACTTAGACGACATCGCTATTTATTCCAATACATGGGAAGATCACCTGTACCATCTTAGCGATGTCCTTAGACGTTTGACGCACGCTGGACTGACAGTGAAGCCGGCTAAGTGCCAGCTAGCTCGCGCCGAAGTACGGTACCTAGGGCACGTGGTAGGGCAGGGCAGGAGGCGACCTGACGAGTTGAAAGTAGAGACGGTTAGCGAGTTCCCGCGACCAGAAAACAAGACGGCTATCCGCTCCTTTTTAGGGCTGACAGGGTATTATAAGCGCTACATCCCTCAGTACTCAGAGGTAGCCGCTCCGTTAACGGATGCACTGCGCAAGAAGGCTCCAGAAAAGGTAGTTTAGAGTGCGGAAATGGAGGGCGCCTTCCAGGGGCTCAAAGCGGATCTTGTTAGCTCACCCGTACTGCATGCACCGAACTATGATCGTCCCTTTATTGTGCAATGCGATGCCAGCAACAGAGGCTTAGGAGTAATACTCTGCCAGGAGGATGAGAACGGGAACGAGCACCCTGTGTTGTACGCCAGCAGGAAACTCTCGGTTCGTGAGGAGGCCTACAGTGCTTCAGAAAAAGAATGTGCCTGCATTGTGTGGGCTACCCAAAAATTAGCCTGCTATCTCTACGAAACTTCTTTTGTCTTCGTCACTGACCACTGCCCACTGACATGGCTATCGCAAATGTCGGGAAAGAATCCACGACTACTACGCTGGAGCCTTGTGCTTCAGGAGCTTAACTTCACTGTGAAGTATAAGAAGGGTTCCGCGAACGCCAATGTTGACACATTAAGCAGAGCTTTTTAGCTTTTCTTTTGCTTTTGCTTTCTTTTGTGCTCAGTTGAGGGACGTTTTCCGTAATGGTTTTAAGTGGTCTTTTGAGTAATAGAAGTTTTTAGCTATGAGCAAGAGTAGTAGTGTGGTTGCCATTTAAGAAAAAAAAAGCGTAGGTGCATTGTGGCACATTTGAAAGACCGGCCTGGTTGCCGAAAACTCATTGCCGGCGCTTGCTGGTTCTAGAGGTTGGTCTTTGTGGTTTCAATGGTGTTGGAAGACTGCGGTTACTGTGATTTCTCCTGTGATTTCTCCCAGCGGGTCATTTGCCCCGCCGGATCAGTGCCAAAAGGATAGTCTCGCCACGGCTGGACGGAGGAAGCAACAGAGGCCGACTACACGAGACGGTGCCCACTGATTGACAGCGGCGCCAACTGTGTAGAATGTTGCAAAAGAAGGTTATGGAGCCGCCACTCTATCTCTCGCCTGGGCCACGCATCACGTTGGCGCGTTAACCAGCAGACGACGACGACGGCGCTGGTCAAAGGGCTCTCCCCAGAGGATTCCACGAACTGGCACCTCTCGAAAGGGCGCGCTAAAATCTTCCCGTGGGAACGCAGCGCGAGGCCGGCACCAAAGGGGTCGAGGCGCCCGTGCGTCTTCCGCTCTCCCCCTCCCTGTTCTACGGCAGCGCTGCGACTAGTGGCAAGGGTGTGTGTGTATGTGCAAGCCAGTGTTGTGCCTCTATGAACATACATGACGGGCGTGCACATTTCCGAGGGCGGTACTTCACTGAGAGGAACTTCCACATCACCATTGGTCCGCATTGTTTTGTGTAGTGATCCCCAACCTAGGGACCTAGGGAACGGGGGTCAACAAAAAGGGCGTGCAGCGCCTCGCCCAACTCTCTTCGGTCTTCATCTCGACAACTCACTGCAAAGATGTAAATAAATCTGTTGAGTTTGCTCAAAGCTCTCCCCTAGTCCTTGGCTCGACGAAGCGACGGCGACCGGCCCCGCTACCCGCACACTGCGGTCGCCATGACGCGCTACAATGCGAGGCCGATTTATCATTGCAAACCAGAATCACCATGATGGTAATAGTGAAGAAACGAAGCGCGCCAATGCGCATGCTCGTGCGCGAGCCTCGAGGCAAGCTCTCGAGCGACAGGGCAGTACGACTAACCGCAGAGAGAAGATCAAAAATCAGACCACGCCCCAGTTGCTCGTTCTGGCCCTCCCTGCTTGAGCCTCGTCTTGATGTCATAGTCCTTGGGTGCATTCTGGACTGGGCATCGCCCCACCCCCTCAGGTTGGTCTGGGGCTACGTTCTCTATGGCTGGCTGCTGTTACAGAGCGAGACGCCGTCCCGGGTCTGTTCATGGCAGCTGTCGATACACTGTCCTCGGCATGAGTCCACGCAAATCCTGCCGTTGACTACCATACTGGGATGCCCCTGGCGGCTATCTTCTAGGCCACACCCCAAAATGGACTCCACAAGCACAACGCGCACTGCCTTCTGACAACGAGAGAGCCCGGTTGACCGCGACATTTCCGCTCCAAAAGTGCGATGTGAGGGGATGAACTTTAACAATAACTTCTCTTCCACATAAGACGACGAGCATGTATACATATGTGTGAGTTTATGTAGCGTGTATTTCCGTGTCTGTCTTCGTGTGCGTAAAAGTATCTTTGTCCTTGAGCATTTTCTGTCCTTGTCTGGCTAACCTGCGCCTGCAGTTGCCCACAATTTTCGGCGAGCCTGCCAGGGTACACTGGCTTTACCTTATTGCCGAGAGCCACACAGGCGAGACAAATTTAGAGAGATTGCATGCGATCAGAACGAACATGGGTCTAACGATATCCGCACTACACAGGAATGAGTTGACACAGAGCGCGTTATCGAAAAGAACCTTCGAACGCAAGATCGCAACGAGCAGCGAGAAAGGATAGAGCTGGAGGAAAGACGGCTGCAAGCCGAGGAGTGCATTTTGCAGCTGAAGCTCAAGTTGCAAGAGCAGATGACTAGTTTGAACGTGGGAGAGAGTGAGCGACTGGTGAACGACGACGCTGCGTACCCGGCTATAATGGATAGCTGTAGCCCGCAGAAGCTATTGCCACCGTTCAACGATATGCGAGATGACTTCGACGCATATCTGCAGCATGTTGAGCGCGTCGTGGTGTCTCGGGAGTGGCCTTGGAGCGAATGGGCCTTTTCACTCGGCTTGTGTCTGATGGGAGAGGCTTTATTTGTGATTAGCGGACTGGACTCTGCTTCCGCCTCTGACTATAATCAGATGAAGGCAACGCTGCTGCTACGATTCCAGTATATGGCTGAAATATACCGTGAAAAATTTCGTAAGGCGGAACCAGAGGACAAGGAGACGGGGCTCCAATATGCTTTTCGCATAGCAGGTAATATTGATCACTAGATGAAGCTGGCGAATGTCGAGAAAACATATGACGCTCTTCGCCAGGTAATGAGTTCACAGCAGTTCATGAAAAGATGCCCCCACGAGTACTTCTGAAAAAGAGGAATTGTAAGAAATTAAACTCGTTAGTGCAGAACACTGATTGCTTTTCGGAAGCCCAAGGTTTGTTCAATTTGGGCAAAGACAAGCTATGTAAGAAGAGCTCAGCAGATGCTCATAAAACAGAAACAGCTAAGCACCAGTTCAAGGGCCAAAGTCTTTGCTTCCTGTGTAATAAGTCGGGGCACAATGCAGCTGAATGTTGGTCCCGGACAAGAAATAACCAGTCAGCCACAGGCTGGTCGAGTGGCAGGAACAGTTCGTCTGCGGATACAACTCGAACCTAAGAAAAGCAGTTCGTCATGCATGCTGTCGTCCCAAAGAAGCAGGCAACACTGACATACCGGAGAAACGGTATGAAGAGTACGTCATACTCCAGAATGGGGAGACTATCCCGGTCGTGAATACGACATCGACACCAATCTTCTAAGTCAAAGCACGATGCACACTCTCCAGGACAATGTTTTCAACACATCTTGCGCTGCTGCAATACAAGAAATAATCAGGAGAAACACCCGCGCTTTTTGAGCGCCGCGACTGGCTTTTAAATCACACGGTATAATCGAGGACTGCCATTGGCCGCTGCACGCCTGTGCGTGTTGTGAAGCCTACTTGCGGTGTCTGTTTCGTTGAGCAGCACAGCTGACAAGATTTTCTCGCGCATTTATCTCCCTAATGCATGAAGAAAGCCATAGCTCGCGCGATAGCTACGCTGTCAACGTGAAAGCTGTTGTGGTGGCACACTCTGTAGAAAAGAGCTACGAGCAGCTGGTCTAATCTGTAGCTATTCTTGGCTTGCGCAAGCCAATGCATCATAAGTTATTTACAGCTATCGAGCAGAAAGTTTGTATTACACCAACGAATGCCATTTGTGCCAATCTTGCGAGCTCGAGGGAGCTCACAATGATTGAAGTTGGCAGTGACAACATTGCTGTTACGTGTGATGGCACGTGGAACAAACGCGGCCACAAGAGCCACAATGGCATCGGCGCTGCTGAGTCCCTGGACACCTGACTTTGTTTAGATTTCGAAGTCCTGTCGAACTTCTGCCTAGCTTGCAGTAGGCACAAGGCTTTGTCAAATGGAGCGGAAGATGTTTGGCAAGTGTTTCGTGGCCCTGTCTGTGAGCGATATGTCTGTGAGGGGTCAGCTCGAAAGAGCCTTGAGAGACAAACTTATGGTGCTGGTGAATTTTAGTGACAGTGGCCACTACAAGAAGGAGTGTTCTTTTTTTGAGTGCAAATTTTGTCCCATTTATTGATGTCTTTCATAAATAAACATTCAATTCAGGGGCGTAGCCAGGGGGTGGCACACTGGGCATGTGCCCCACCCCCAATTTTTTTCGCATTGGCATGAAAAGCGAAAAATAAGGCGCCTTTCCAGAAATCAAGGTAGTTCCCCCCTTCTCCCCCCAAAAATGTGTAATTGTGTGGCTACGTGCCTGATTCAATTTTAACTTTAAAACTCGCTTTTCTCAAAACACAAATTTTGCCATTTTTTAAATGTGCCCGTTCTTTTTTCAGCTACTTTTGGTGCTCGGATCTGCAGAAAATTTCGCCCAAATTTTTCCAAAAGTTCGGGTAATGCAATCATCTTGTGTAAATCTCAATATTTTTATTATATAATAAAAAAGAACTATATGTAAACCTTTACCACGAAAGGAGAAATTTGGACTTCCCACGTAATAATTTTTCATGTCTAATACATAATATTTCGCAGTATCTAATGAGTTTTCTTAATCCTACACTTTGCTTAAAACATTATGAACCACCAATGGTAAAGAAATTATGAGAATCTATTGATGGAAGTAGGGGGGCAAAAGGCTTATAGTTCTCACTTTGTCATGTTGCAGAACTAAAAGTATAAAACTTGCAAGAAAACTAACTATATATTTGAAATTATATGTTTAAAACAGCTTAAGTTTCATTGCTCTAGGGTGAATATTAAAAAAAAAAGAAGTGTCTTCGAGTACCGTCTCCCCTTAAAGGACAAGCTTTTTATGTCAATAGACATTTATGAACCTGAGCTATCAATGGCTCGTATTACTCTACATTAACTATTGAATGCACATAACTTATATAAGACATTTTAATTGACAAAAAATCATAATGTGAGAATTCTCAGATGTCTCAGGCCATACTAACTGCTTGTTTTAGCTTCATTAATAACACTCGCTCTCTGGATTTCGTGTCGACCGGTCGTGCCCCCGCGATCTCCAACTACAGCGTAGCTCTGGCCAACTGGGCTCCCCCTACGTCATCTCCTGCCGCCGACAAGAGCTCTCGCTGAGCGGTGCCCTGTCCTCGGACTCCTGTGACCGTGTCCATCTTTCCCATCTTCTCTCTACTTCCGTCGCTCGCTGTCCCTGCGCCTCGCTCTCTGCTTCTTCTCTCTATATATACCTTTTAATCCTACCCCCATCCTTTGTGGGCTACTGTTGAGGTGCCGCACTCTGATGCAGACAGTTAGGGGGGCTCGCTTTTCTCTTCATTCCCTTTAAGAATCACATAAGAAGAAGAAGCTTTGTAATAACTGCACAGGCAATATCAAGTTTTAGAGGAGATACTTTCACCCTTCACCTGTTAAGGGCAAAATTTCATCTTGTCTGACTACCGGAAGTATTAAAAGTCTGGCTATCAGAAGTACCAAAAACATGATGTTGCCCAAAAGTAACAAAAACAAGAAGTTGCCCAAAATAGGTTTTAAGAAAAATGTATTTTAAAGGTTATAAAAAAGCTCATCTATATAACAAAGATCTGTTTCTTTAAAACGATTTCTTCCATCATGAGAGCTTGGCAATCCTTGTTATTTTGAGCATGTGGCTTTAATGAACTCCTCATGCAATATGAAATGGCAAGCAGCCAGGTGAACTAAGACATTAGACAATGAGCTCTCTAACATCGATTTCACCTATTTTGAGTTTGATTAGAATCTTGTTTGTTTTTGTTATTGTAATGATATCTTGTTTGTTTTTGTTGCTGTTGTGAAAGTAGAAAAACCAAACTTGTGAGTGTAAATAAAAATGAAAAATAAGTAAGTTTGTGTAAAATTTGCCTTTTTAAACCTTTATCTCCCCTTAAGTCACTGGCTCGTTCAATAAACAATGCTATCCATTTTTATCAATAAAACATTACACAGGCTTTGACAAGCACCACTCAACTCTGTGATGCCAAGGTTTGGGACTCTCATGGTGGCATCAGTAAGCACCTTTCCTTTTTGTGCATTTCCTGGCCTTCCAAGCAACCTCTTACAGCAACGGTGATATATTTGGCATTGTGGAAGGGCAACTTACCGACACAACTGAAATCAGTTTTCTCTTTTGTCCTTTTGAGGACAGCACAAGATAGAGAATTGAGATATACTGTATGTACACACGCAATGGAATTAGCAAAAAAAATTTAAATAGAATGATGGTAACAAAGAAATAGGCCCACAAATTATTTTTGAAGCAGTAATGTAAGCCTTTCACGAAGGCAATTGGACCGTATAGTGCACTCTTGAAGGATGATGGACAGGAAACAAAACGAGACGGGCAAACTGGAGCACTAACTTTGATAGAAGTTCACTAAACTTAATTATAACTGCATTCAATTTCAAGGACAAACTTGAAGTTAACGCTCTCTGTTACTTTCTTTTTCTTGTTCACAGCTGTTTTTTTTCTTCATATCTGCTACAGCTTATCAATGGGTGCATCTGCCCACAGTATTAAGTGAGATGTCCATATTTCCTGACAAGCTTATAGAACATAGAAACCATAGGAGTTGCGCAACTGAACAGGACACATGAGAAGGATATGATGATGAGCGCAGGCACACACTAACAACTGATCTTACTGAAGGAAGATCCCCTCTTTTATAAAACAACATGCAGCACAGGGGCACCGTCACAACACTCAAACCAGGATTGCCACCGACTTTCGAGAGAAATTTGCCGAATGAGCGAAATGTCGCCAAAGGTCGCCATTTTTCTTCAAACTTTGCCAAAAAAGTCGCCCCTCTACATATGTGTGGTGGGCGTAGTCATAAAAATTCTTAATTGTGTATAGCCCCATAAAGTACGGTACCATCGATAAGTATAGTACATCGATAAATCATACTGACGTTTTTCAAAGCCTGGGCCAGTCACATCACCCACTTAACCATTGGAGCACTTAGGGCATGTTTGCACTAGCAGCATCCCTGAATGCATGCTAGCGCCTCATAACAAAAGTTTGTGATGGTTTCAGTTGCAACGAATACAGGATGAAGCAGTCACTACAACAAGAAAAGAATGGCATGCGTAGACTTCCTGCAGATTTAGAGAATTGCATTTCAGTGGAATTATGTGTCTGATAATCAAATAACTTAATTACAAAACAAATACATCCGAAGGTACTGCGTAACCATTGCAATGCCCGCACCACGCTTTCTGTGTGGTCGTGCTTACACTATACATTCGCCTCACTGCAGTTTCTGAAGGCTGCCAATGAAGCCCGATTTCTTGGTCCACCCGAAAAGTACGTTAACAACAAATTTACACTCTACATACCAAATTAGGGGGTGCTACAGCAGTGAAGTCAACAAGTTATTCACGACAGTTGGAGCTGTGGGCGGAACATGCGGCCTATAGCTCTCACCTAGTCCCTTCAGAAGTGATACTTCGAAGAAGCTTAAAGCTATCAAAGCCCCTAAAAATGCAGTATAAGACCATCACCTCGCGACGCGCAAAGCAGTCCACTGACTTAAATTTTACTGGGTGGTTGCTGGCGGACGCACCAGTGTTCCAGTGCCTCCAGGATCTAGGTGAATTAGGAGACACGCACGAAACAGGATAGACGTACTAAATCGTGAGTAAATTGAATCTACTTTAGAAAGGTCTAAAACGACATAAAATAGAGAAAAAAATGTTGTCGCCCATACTCTTGAAGACACTGAGTATAAAATACATAACTCGTCAAAACCTGAGCCAAAAATCGCCAAAAATTAACCATGTCGCCAGTGATAATCTTAGGTCGCCACAGGTCTCTCGATTTCGCCCATTTGGCGAAAAGTAGCCACCAGTGGCAATCCTGAACCAAATGCTAGAGGTATATTTTAGAAGGAAAACAGGGGAGGAGTACGTGATCAACACTTACGTTGCGCTGCACAGTGCTGAAATTGAATTCCTATCGCCCCTTGTTTTGACATTTTTTAGTTGCAGTAATGGTGCGCCTGCACAGCATATTAATGTACGAAAGTATGGATCTTCCTTCAATAAAATCAGTTGTTAGCGTGTGCCTGTACTCGTCTGTTCCTTCTCGTGTGTCCTGTTTAGTTGTGCAACTCACTATGGTTTCTATGTCAACAAACCAACTCGTCAAACAGTGAGCTCTTTTAAAGCTCATAGAAGTTTCTGTGCAACACATGATACATTCACGACTTCATTCTTCCCCACTACTAATATGCAATCGCAATGCTTGATGGCTTAAACTTGCCCCATTGATGATTGTAAGGAAAAATGCTATGATTATAATCATCAATCCGCACCTGAAAATCATAACCCCCTTTTGAACAGGAAACCTGGATTTTCGCCTCGGTACAACCCTAAGGAGGTTAAAACATTTCAAACTAAAACTCACTGCTTAAGAGGGTCTGTGTCAATGGGAGTCCCAGTGGGAAGCTGGAGGTAAAGAAATAGCTTCTCAATGTCTGTAAGCTGGCTGACATCTTCCTGCAAATAACGTGAAGGGAGAAAGCAATCACATTTTGTAAAAAACGTATTACATTTGCATCGCACACGCCTCTACAAATGACTACAGTCCGGCATTCCATCAAATCACAGAGAGTATACGGTGAATAAAAGCACCAGGCATGCCTATATCGCCTGAAGACTTGTCAACCTTACGATTCGAAAGTCACTATGACCAGAAACTAAACACAAAAGCTTTGCAATAACACCAACAGTTTTTCACAATTTAGTACATACGTCAGGAAGTCTTCACAGGCAAAGTAAACTTTGAATAAGCTTAATGCTTAAATTTCATAGTATGTACTCTCTCGGTCGCACTTACAAACCAACGAAGCACTGCATCAGTAGTAGGGTCATGCGATGCAGACCATGTCAAACATAAACCTATCTGTGCAACAGCTTGCATGGAGAGATCCCTGATGTGTTTTATACACCTTCACGACACATGTGTCCATGGCATGTTCATACAGTAGTGTGCATGTGCTAGCTGTTCTGTCACCGAATCTTGAAGGCACCTTTTAACTAAATAAAATTTGTTTGGTTTTATTTATATATTTTAGCATAGTTTATATCTTTATTTTATTCCTTAGTTTCCTTTTCATCTAATCAGAGTGCCTGCGGATATGTCCGTACAAATAGGGCACTCTGCTCCAACACTTCTCGCTCTTTGAGAGGCTTCTAATGATTGGGCACAAAAATATCCCTCAGAATGCTTCACAAGAATGCTGTCAACAGAAGTGCTGTTACAATGCCACAGCTACAGTGACTTGCACTATGAACAAATTAAAGTTTCAAGAAGTTTTTCTAATGCAATTTTCATGTGGCTTCAGCTGAAATTTTGGAGGCCAATTACACAGTGTTTCTGCAAAACAGGCAGCGGTGTCATGAGTGGACTAAAAAATTTCAGTGTGTCTGAAAAAGCAGGCTCTACAAAAATTATTTGGTGACTGTATTTGCATTTGCTTTAAAGGAGTCATGTCCTGAAACATAGGTACGTACAAACCAGCAAAATATTGATTCCACCGAAATCGTAAATGTTTCGAAAATTGAGTCTCTTGTGATAAATCCATAACTGTCCAGAGGTAAGCTCTGGACTAAAGTGCTTCCTTGTTTGGGCTTGAATTTTATATGCATGTATAATGAACTACATTAGGCAATTAATTAACAATGGCAACTAAGTACTGATTAAGCACATTAATAAACACTAAATGATGTCCTTTGTTAATTGCATGTTTTGTCTCAAACAAATCAGGAGTACAGCAACTGGAACTATAAACTTTGAAACAAATGGTACTCAATGTGGCACATTCCATTAACCCAATTCTTCAAATTGATAAAGAGTTTACAAAGGTGGAGGCTTCGTGTTATAACTCAGCTTCAACCAGTAACTAAAACTCTGGATTTTCTTTAAATGTTGGAAAACTGCTGTACATGTCATCTGTGGTGATGACAGACAAGGCAGTGACAACTTGGCAATGATGACTTCGCCACAGTGGCTGTGTGTCACCGATTATCATTGATAAGAAAAAAAAAAACTTCATTATGCTGATCCCGCAAAAAATGCGTTCATTGTTCTATTCATGCTTAATCTGCATACTTTTCGTCTGATATTTGTTTCATCTGCTCATCTGTTTAGTTCTACCTGTTTTTAACCTATTTTGGATGAAATATGGGGAAATATTGTATCAATGAGTGGTAAGAGATCTTACACCCGCAAATATCTACAGAAAATAATAATAATGATAATAAAACCGCAGTTAAAGTGTGTCAACAAAAAAATATTCATTAGGTTATGTTTACATAAAATTACAGACATTATTTTAAAGACATTCACAAGTTATCTGGTGGTATTAACAATTAGTTCATGAAATTTTGTTTTTTATCACTTTTTGGCCTACAAGATGTACTGCTAGGAAAAGTGGGGAGATGATCTAAACTCCAATCAAAAGTTTTTGAAGAAACCCGAGGTTTCGGAACCCACTTGGTTACTTCGTCAGGGGAGACTGCAGGACTAAGTAGCAGCTGCGTTTTCAAAGCACTCGCGAGGCGGATAATGACCCCCGCCCTTTGTATCGAGACAAAGCATTTTTTTTTTTCGTGGGGAGAGGGTCATGCGCTAGTGGCAGTCGAGGCTGAGAAGAAAGAACTTGGTGGCTGCTGTGACCGAAAGTAAACAGTCGTTCACTAGGTCTCGACCCCTTTGTTGTTTCCTATCGCGACAATATTTTGTCTTCTGTAGAATGCGCCACGGGTGGAACCCGCAAGTCATGCTTGGTGGCAGATCACCATGACATTTGTTTTCCAAAGTGTTTAATGAAAGAGAACAGCAAGTAAATAAAAAGGACAAGAAATGACTTGCCTATATTGATTCCGTGGTCTTACCAACAATGTAAGTGCCATGTATGAATATAACCTTTAAGTTTATCGCAAGACCCGACGGTTGCATGACTAATGCCGATAACCTTTTGCAGTAAAGTTTATTGCAAGATCTGACGGTTGCACGACTAATGCCAAGCGGTTTCAGAACAGCTTACTCTGAAAAGCGGCTGTTGAAAAGTAGAAGTTGTGACGAGCAAGGCCGAAAGCCCAAATGCCAAAGAACTCTCAAAGCTAATAATATATAAGCTAAATCTAAAGTAAGTACAACCTGTACTTTGTATGGACACATCAGATTTGCTTTGAACTTGATAGTTATTAAGCACTTTTTCGTTAGTGGTTCAGGATCAGTCCAACCATTTAATCTTAATAAGGATTTCAGTGAAAGACTGAATTCACTAAGAACAATCTTACTCTCCAAAAATCATGGGAAATTCACCACAGAAACTACCAACAACACACAACAGAAAAATGGCAAATTGGCACTTTTTACATTCCAGGCTCTTGCGAATCAAGAGCCTGGAATGCTTTTTTTTGTTTCGATCTGCTGGCCATTCAGCACGTGACCTTCCAATTTGTGGCTATCGCATTCATCGCTTCGCCTTTGTGGCAGAGCTGTGACTTTTTTTTTTAATACACATTACCATGAGGTTACTACAGGAATGGGGTAAACTCAAACATAACAGAAAACATACACAACATAAATATTGTGCCAGTAGGTGTTCATAGTTTTTAGAAATTCCCCTGTTGATAACAAGGGATGAGTCTATGCTTGAATATTGAAGCTCTAGTGTTGACGGGTGGAACGTTGATGGGGCTGAAAACTAGCTGAAGGTTCTGCAAACTTCACAGTAATGTGAAAATGAACAGCATGGAATGTGTAGAAAAGTGAAGGAATAATACCAGCAAGAAGTGTTTTGTCCAAGATTGAGCGACGTCTTCAATTTCGAAAAAGCTCAAGGCACAGGATAACACACTCTAGAATTTGCATGGTATCCCTTAATTACAAAGTGTGACAAGTTTGTGCTATTTATGTTGTTTAGAAAATTATATTATTATACAAATATGTATTTTATAATACACTTCCTGTACACTTCCAGTGCTTAGGATGTATATTATATTTCTTGAATGGTATTAGTACAGTTATTTTCACAAGTTACTGAGTCAAAAGTGATGCTATGGCCACCATACACGAGAACTCGTAGTCGTCAACAATAATTTTTTCTAATAAGTCATCACAAACTACTGCATGATACCAGAGAAAATTTGGTTGAGGCTCTGCTTGTACCACTGATGAAACTTAAAAATGCAATGTTAGCGGAATAAAACTGTTCCATCGTTCCATCCTTACATCGAGACAGCTCGTACATGTTGTTGAACAAAGCTGTACAAAGATTCACTCATCAGAAGAACAAGCCTGGATTGGAACCACCACCACAACTATTTGGGGTGACTAACATGCAAGTATTAATCACTACATGCCTTTTTACACACTGTGAAACATCTCCATTAAGTGCAGATTCTTCACATTGGTTCGCACACGCTGTTTCAACGTCCTCTTCACTCTTGTCGCCGTTTCCTTATCATGACAAATGGAATGGATCTTATCGAAGGTCAGCTAAACTCACCTGCATGCTTCGTAGTTGCTCTGTGCGCAGTGTTTTGAGCGTTAGTGAAGCATGCACAGATAATTATGGGCGACTTCATACCATAGGTCACTCGCGTCACATTTTTCAGAGTCGTAGCATTTCTTTCGTGCTGTTTCCCAAGATCATCATGAATGTTCAACTACCAACCAAAGGCTAGAAAACAGCCGTGTAACAAGCACAAAGGTAAAGCTGCCCAACGAAAATAAAGGCAACAGGGCAAAGCCTGATGCAAAAAAACCATAGAGTTTCCTAAAATTAACCAGAGGGGACTCTGGCGCTGCGATCTTTCAGCGATTATGGAAATGATGGTTAGTACACGGATTTGCCTAGTCTTCATACTTACGGGCAGCGAATCGCACTTGCGGCTTCGTTTACTGCAGGTTTCGGTTTCGTTTTAAAAGAAAGAACGTATCCTTTACGATTTCGTGCCCCGATTTGAAGTGGTAAGTGTAAAAGAACAAAGCGGTGAAGCGCAACTGCTGAACATTTGTTTATTTCTGTTTCATGAGAAAACAGCTCTAAGCCACACAAACACACACGGAGCCAGAAGCAGGCCAGAAAAACGAAGATTAGACAAATCGGTGTACTACCCATCATTCCCATGCTCGCTGAAGCGCCATGCATTGCAGCTCCCATTACACTAGTGCCAGAGTTCCCTCTAGTGTATATTAAGAAACTCTACTGCAAAAAACAAGAACCAGGCGATCATGATGCCGACAGGGCTATCACACATTTGAAAAGAGTGGGAGGATAGGAAAATACGCGTGTATTCTCATGATGATGATAGTGGCAGGTACATGATGAAATTTTATACGTTATTCTGAGGCATTTGGTGTTCCGAAATTCATAGTAGTGAAATATATTCACATTATCTTAATGAACATTCAAAGAGAATTTTTCAAAAAAGTGATGATAAAGTTCTATACGTTATTCTGAAGCATTTGGTATTCCAAAATTCATAGTAGTTCAGTAACTAAATGAATATTCAGAGAGAAATTTTTGAAAAAGTTGTTAGCCTGAAAAAGCCCTTCATCCGAGGTTCACAATATTGAGATTTGGCTGTACTCTGAGGTAGAATCACCACCCATCTATTGTTTCCACGTCATTCCTGGATTACTATGCTGCTTCTTACAACAAGAAAATTTTTTTTCTGCAATGATAGAAAGAAAAACTTGGAGGATGCTTCTTTGCCTTCAAAAAAGGGCCTTGCAGCAGCAGCGGCAACAACATGCTCAGAAACCCGTTCCACTTTATACTTCAGGTGGCAACCATCCTACTGGGCTGCATCGATACCTGCTGGTGCTGCGTTGGAGGGGGATCGTCTAGCGTGATGGTGCTGCGCAGTCTTCAGCCGTACATCGCCGCACGTGGAATGTTCCCTCGCGTCGACGCTTATGCTGATCCCTTCGTCACTGCACTGACATATCGGCCGACGTCGGTGACATCATTCCACGTGACTGAGAGCGTTCCTATAAAAGCAGCGCCTGGACTATGCTGCGACAGTGGGCCTTGCAGCAGCAGCGGCAACAACATGCTCAGAAACCCGTTACACTTTATACTTCAGGTGGCAACCATCCTACTGGGCTGCATCGATACCAGCTGGTGCTGCGTTGGAGGGGGATTGTCTAGCGTGATGGTGCTGCGCAGTCTTCAGCCGTACATCGCCGCACGTGGAATGTTCCCTCGCGTCGACGCTTATGCTGATCCCTTCGTCACTGCACTGACATATCGGCCGACGTCGGTGACATCATTCCACGTGACTAAGAGCGTCCCTATAAAAGCAGCGCCTGGACTATGCTGCGACAGTGGGCCTTGCAGCAGCAGCGGCAACAACATGCTCAGAGACCCGTTCCACTTTATACTTCAGGTTGGTGTTTATCTCCCTGACGGGTGTTATCGTAGCGATGACCGCTTTTTGCTGTTGCTGCCTTGCCCACTGCGCCTGAAATGTTTTTTTGGTTGCGTGAGTGTTTTAACGAAAGATCTACTAGATTGCGGCGATATAGAATCAAATCCTGGCCCTACAGAAAAAGAAATGCTGCGTGATTTGTTAGCTGGCCAGGGTAAAATGCAGTCTTCGATTGATGCCATCACGGTATCCCAGGCAGACATTGAGCGAAAAATGTCTGCTCTGGCAGACCGAGTTGATGGCATAGAAAAACAGCTATCGACAATGAACGCATTGTCAGGAACAGTAAAAGAACTTGAGGCAAATAATGTGAAATTGTCAAAGCAGCTTACAACACTTGAAGCAAAAATAGATGAGCTTGAAAACAGAGGACGCAGGAATAATCTGATAATATACGGTCTAACTGAGATACGCACCGAGACTACGGAAACACTCACAAAGGCCGTAAGTGACGAAGTTTTCCAACTCAAACTTGGCGTATCAGTCAATGGTATTGAGAGAATCCACAGACTAGGTCAAAAGGCTGAGAACAAAGTACGACCGGTTATAATAAATTTCCTGGATCATCGCGAAAAGGTGTCTATCCTGAAGGCAGCCTATAAATTAAAGAACAGTGACCTATCCATATCTGAAGACTTTTCTAGGCGAGTTAGAGATATCAGGAGGCAATTATGGCAAACATCAACTACCGAAAGGGCCAAAGGCGCGAAAGTCAAGCTCTCGTACGACAAACTAATTCTTGATGGGGTAACGTATGGGTGGGACGACATTAAAAAATCCCGTTACCGCATTAAGAACAAAATTAGAGACTGACAAAACATCCCACATGACACCTCGCTTAAAATTCTGAATATTAATTGCCAAAGTGTTGTAAACAAGGCTGTTGAGTTAGAAGGGGTTCTGCTCTCACAGAATCCTGACATAGCTTTCCTAACTGAAACATGGTTAACAGATTCGATCTATGACAGCGAAGTGTTTCCACTGGGTTTCAGTGCATATAGAAAGGATCGCAGCTCGAAAGGAGGTGTATGTATTCTGTTTAAAAAGGGGTTAAAATTAATTAAAATGCCAGATGTGCCTAATGCCGAATGTATCTTTTGTAAGGTCAATCATGGTAACACTAGATATGTATTGGGTGCTTTATACAGATCCCCTGGTTCTTCAGTCAATAGTATCGATGAGCTAAAAAAATATATGGAAAATTATGTAAAGCCGGGTGACCGAATAATCTTGGCAGGTGACTTTAATCTGCCAGGTGTTGATTGGCCAACAATGACACACATTAGTCGCTGCGATGCTTCCGCAGATACCATGATAGACATTGCCTTTCAACATGATTTATCACAGGTAGTTGAAAGTTACACAAGGATTCAAGGCAGCTCGAAATCAATTCTAGACCTTGTCTTTGTTTCTCGGAAATATAACACGTGATTGCGTTTGTGACATTGTCCCCGGTATTTCCGATCACCTTGCTGTAGTGTTAACCGTGTCAAATCTTTCTGTCGGTGAAAAACCTAAGGTGACTACTTTTTATAACTTTTGTAAAGCCGATGATGAGTCGATACTCGATATCCTTTCTTTTCATTTTGATGATTTTGCCGATAGTGATGATAGTGTAAATGATCTTTGGATTAAGTTTACGGGCATTGTAAGCAAAAGCATTGAGCGTTATGTCCCAACCAGGTGTAAAAAGCCCAGAACCAAGAACCCGTGGATAACTAGGGAGACATTGAAATTGAGAAGGAAGGTAAAGCGATTAAAAAAGAAAAGTAAAACTTATTGTGCTGATTTCAGTTGTCAAGAAAGAATTGCAGAATTGACATCTCAAATTAAACTTAAGGTTATTTCAGATAAAAAGCATTACTTTGGTGAGTCCTTACCTAGCTTCATTACTTCATCGCCAGAGAAGTTTTGGAGAACAATTTCTCCTAAGTCAAAGGAATGCGAAATATTTGATGACAATGGCAGAGAGATAAGTGATCATGAATCAATCGCGAACCTTTTTAATGAACACTTCAGATCTGTTTACACTGAAGACAATGGTACCTTGCCAACTTTTGATGTCTCCTTACCTCCCATGTCTGATGTTGTTATCTCGGAAAGGGGTATCTTAAACATGTTACTGAAACTAGACACGAAAAAATCACCTGGCCCTGATTGCATACCCAATGACTTTTTAAAAAGGTATGCAGAATGGACATCAAAGTATTTGTACGTGCTGTTCTGTAAATCATTACTCGATGGTGAACTACCGCATGATTGAATAACTGCCCGAATTAAACCATTACACAAAAAGGAAAACAAAAACCAGGTCGGTAACTATAGACCAATTTCATTAACTTCAACATGTTGCAAAATATTAGAACATATAATACACAATCATATCGTAGAGTTTCTCAACAAACACAATTTCTTAACTAGACATCAGCACGGATTTAGAAAAGGTTTTTCAACCTGCACTCAGCTAGTTGAAACCGTACATGACTTTGCGAAAAGTATTAACCACGGCAAACAATTAGATGCTACTTTTAAGGACTTCGCCAAAGCCTTCGATAAGGTTTCCCACAAAAAATTACTTTTTAAATTAGAGAAAATACTTAAAAACAAAAAGTTAATGGGCTGGCTCTCTTTCTACCTAACTAAACGACAACAACTTGTTTCTTTTCGCGATTGCAACTCAAAATATGTAATGGTTGGTTCTGGCGTTCCCCAGGGCTCAGTTCTAGGGCCTCTGCTGTTTCTTTTGTTCATTAATGATATTGTAGAACAAATTCCTGTTAAAGTGAAACTTTACGCAGATGACTGTGTTTTGTACTCTGAGGTTCATAGCACATCCGACCAACTTCTGTTAAATCAGGCATTTCAAAAAGTAGCCTCCTGGTGCGAGGAATGGCAGATGGTCGTTAACTTTGAAAAAAAAAAAACCTTTGCATTTCAGATACAATGCTAACAACACCTTTTTGACTGAAGTCACTAATTATAAGTACTTGGGGCTTTACATATCGAATGATCTCTGCTGGAACAAACACATTACACATGTAACGGCCAATGCAACTTACAAACTGTTTTTTCTATGTCGTGCTCTCAAACTATCCACTCCTTCTGTCCGCCTTTTAGCGTACAAATCAATTGCTTTACCAATATTAGATTACGCCGCTATTATATGGGATCCTTTTACTAAGACTAACATTAACAAATTAGAAAAAGTGCAAAAAAGAGCAGTTCGTTTTGTCTACAATAATTTTTTGAGGACTTCTGTTACTGACCTATTAAGCAGAGCTAAACTTTCACCTTTATCATTAAGATACCGTAACTCAAGGCTTAAGTTTCTGTACCAACTAATTAACGGCCAATATCAAGTAGACATAGCCGGTATTTTTTCTTTTTCTTCTGGCTACTCTACCAGGCAGAGACATGACCTCACCATAACCCCCTTTCCCACACGCAATAATTGCTTTAAGTATTCATTTTTTCCTCGCACTATAGTCGAGTGGAACAAACTAACTAATGCAATTGTTTCAGCACCCTCATTGGCAGTGTTTTCCTCGGAATTAGAAAGTGCACTAACCAGTTGAATTGTTAAATAGCATTACATACCACTGTACATGCTTGTATAATTGTAGTCTCCTATTTTTTATTGTATGTTATTGCCAGTTGAAGTTTGTATTTGCCCTATACACATTGTATAACCTGTATATATTATATGTCATTGTAGTTGCCATTTGTTCATGACTAACTTCATGTACCACCCTGCTAAAATCACCAAATGGTGATTGCAGTATCTGTAAATAAAGTAAATAAATAAATAAAAGTAGAACGGGGTAGCATAATTGGGACCGATACGCATTGCCCTCTCAACTGCTAGCCTGGCTTTGGTTTTTTCGTTCATAGACAAGATGATTTTTCGTTCACAATCAATGACGTAGATGCTGACGTTGAGATAAAAATTTCAGGCGAAACAGGCTCTTTCTCGCTATCACATTAAAAGTTACCATTACAGCCCAATTTTTCCTCTCCAGAGTCGTTGCTTATAAGGTGCCTTGCCGCACGAAAAAACATGGGCCAACATAAATGTTAGTGTAAATTAATGTATACAACCTTCAAACAGCTGGTATTGTTGTGAGCAGTGCATTCAGGTAATAACAACAACAGCAGATTCTGTGCCTTATAATTAAATGTCATCCCCTCTTGTGAGGCTAATTTTGACACGAAAATAACAATCAATCTTGAGAATAATTTTGTTGTTTTAGTCAACATGTCTGCTGAGGGCCATCTGCCATTGATGTAATATTCCCAAAAGAAAATGTACATATAGTATAGGAAATATATGAACAATTCTTGTAGAGTAAATTCAAACCCAAACTGGTACAAAAAAGAAGCTTCTGAATGAAGGCTTCTCTTTCATGTATCGTGTTATGTGCTGTAATCTTTAACTTCTTCCTGTCATTTAAATAACAAAAAGCTTTATGAGTACAAATAAATGAACACTATAAGTAAACAACATGTAAAAGATAAGATAATAGATGTGCTAGGCATTTCTGCATGACTGTGCCTTCTCATCTATTAACAGATTAGGGAGTGCAAGAAATACTTTGAAAACTATTTTTCCATACTTTCTTATTCCTGGATATGTAAATAGCATATTGTTTTAACAAAGTGTTTTACCTAGTTTCCAGTAAAAATTTGGTCTTTCTGCCTTTATTACAACTTACTGAAACATCTCTTCTGTTTCAAACACTTGCTCACTGTCCAATGTTTCCAATGTATTGGTTTCTCCTAGGAGAGCCAAGTTTGGGGCTGGATGGCTTGAATGTGAATTAAAACACTACTACCAATCAAGAATACAAAGTAGGGATGTAGATGACAAGTGATGTCTGCATCTTTTTCAGGCATTTATGTTGATCAGCACATGTCACTTCAGTGTAGTTTACACTAATCAATCAGACGGTACCATTTCTGTCTCAACACAGTTCTGGGATTATCCCATCTATTGGTATCATCATCATCATCTTGTGTCCACTGCAGGACTCCCCATTATCTCCAGCCCAGCTTTCCCTGCATGAGCTAATTTCATTTTATACCAGCGAATTTCTCAGTTTCATGATTTCGCTCAACCCTCTACTATCGTTGCCTGCGCTTTCCCTTTTGTGATCCATTCCATTACTCCAACTCACCATCCATTGTCTGTCCCTCTCGTGATGTGCCAGTCTCTGTTCATTTTTTCGCTCTCAATAATATCAGCCAAATTATTGACTATCCCTCTTTTTTCTCTAGACTGTAGTCGACTCTGTTGTCCTACAATCCCCTAATCTTAAACCAGTCATTTCTCATTCAACCTCATACAGGCATCACACGGAAACTTTTGATCGCCATCTGGGGCAATCTGGATCAGGCTCAATCTGAAGCAGGTGTTGCTACACTGTGTTAAGTAATCGCAATCAGGACTGACAGAGATCAAGACAATTGCGATATGGCTCCATGATCGCAATTCGGCTCTGTTATCACGATTTAGCTAAAGTCTGTGCCAAACTCGATTTTGATTAGGCTGTACTGTGTTGCACAGACAAACTTGTTATTGAGACTAACACATGCGATCTGGTTCGGTCCACTTCATGATCGGAATAAGTGCCCATGCGACACTGGTATTACGTTGCCTTGTCATCAACTAGTGGTCAAGTTTCTTTGTTAATCTCATAGCTTCTGCCTCACACTAGAAATGGTGAAATGCAACAGTTGTACATTCTTTTGCTTTAGTGACAGCGGCAGGTTGCTGGCCCCCGAGTTGAAAATGGTGAGCACTTCATATATATATATATATATATATATATATATATATATTGTAATGCGACATATAGACACAACGCCTGATCGTTGCCCGGTTGTTCTATTATCTGCCTTCGTCTTCCTCTGCTCGAGAGTGAAGCCTCTCAAGCGCATGCCCGCGCCCCAATGGCGCTCTCATCTTTACAATATATATATACATGCGGCCACATAAATAAACTCATCGCAGGCACCAAATGATAAGTAGTGCATTACACGCCACAACAAATTATTACACTGAATTTCCTCGGTTTTAAGTCGCATGGTTGAACCTTAGTTGTAGCGATATTTTCAACGGAAACGTAATGCAAACACAATCGCGTACTTTGTAAACATGACCATTCAATCAATGTCTCACGTTACATGAAAGCATGCGTGTAGAAATCCAGAAGTGAATTTGTTTAACCTAGCTTCTAACAACATAGCACTGTTTTTTTAAAAAAAATTTTATTTGTGTTGTTCCACCAACAGCCATTCGCAAACATCTGGCAGCACACACAAGATTATACGTACAAACAGGTAGACATGTCAAAACACATAACTCGAGGATTGCTGCAATTTTTTTATCAGCTAGCTATCGCACAGTACTTGATCTCTGGTCCCTTTTAGCAACATTTCTTTCTCGGTTATCAGAAATAGAAGATATGAGGCAAAACCGCATTTTTTGTGAGTCAGGATTTATAGGAAGGGGTGTGTTAGTCAACAAGACAATATTGGTGACAAACGTAATGTTTTCAGACATACCTGGCAGTAATAAAAAATGTTTCATTAAAAAAAATAAAATATACCATAACGGCTGTAAATTCCCCATTTGTCATGTAACGTGCTGAAGGGAACATAAAACTAATAACCAAAGTAATATGCACTACACAATGATGACAAGAGTGCAATATTCATAACTAATAAATAAGCCAATTTATTGCAGACATTCGCAGCTGATATCTTTGTGTTGAAGCATAGGCACTTGAGTATAAATTTGTTAAAAGTCCCGTTTTCTAAGAGGACATTATTTTTATGATACCTTACTATGCACAGAGGGGGAAAAAATGTGAAAACAAGTCTTTCCGAATTCAAAAAAGAAGATGAGTTTTGGTTCAGATTGATTGATATGTGGGGTTTAACATCCCAAAACTGCCATGTGATTATGAGAGAGACACCATAGTGGAGGGCTCCAGAAAGCTTTGATTCAGAGTCAACACTTATGTTGACAGGCAAATGCCGACTTCTTAAATGATCAAAGTTAAAACTGCAAGGCATATGTATGCCGGGAAAGTACAGTTAGGGGAATAGTTAACCAAATAGACACTAAAATGAAAGGTTTGTTACGAAATAGCCTTACATACAAACAAGCATTTTTTCTCTTAAAACTGTTGAAAAAGGAGGCGTGCTCACTGCTGTGTGTTTTAGCTTGTAAGTTTTCGGCAAGACTGCACCTTTTGATCTGAATCATTCGACGCAATACTTGGTAGCATCTTTAGCCTTGCGACTGCCAATAAAAAAATCATGGCAGCTTCGCCCTAGTGGGGCCAACAAGTGTGAAGGAAGTGCAGAGGACCTGGGTAGTCTTTTCTGTTTCTTCTTTCTTTCCTTTTTTTCTTTAAAAATTTTGTATTTATTTATTTTACAATACTGTCAACTCACAAGTGCAAGTTAGATCAAGGTCATGCAGCACACTTGTACAAACAGTCCCCCAAGGTCTGTTCAAATTTTCACAATTCATTTCGTTCAACCGCACGCACCCGCAATTCACCCCACATTTCAATCGTGCTAGAAAAGAAGGCGTATCTGAACCTATCGGTACGAGTCCCGTGCGCTTCAATTGGCCTGTCGTGGTTTGCTTCTTGAGCTCTGTTTACCTGGCGGTAGCAAGTACACTGCTTCGCTAATATTTAGTTGACCCTTCAGTAGTTGAAATAGTAGCTTCCGACAATTTTTCTGCCTGCACATTTCTGACTAATGCAGGCCAGAAAAATGAAGCATTTCTGTAATAGACTCTGTCCTTCGATACCGGGAGCATATAAACCGTGCGCACCTCTGAAATTTTAGTGCTTTTTTAAAAATAATAGTGATGAGGGCTCCATACTACCAAGGCGTACTCAAGAACTGATTTTTATATTTTTTCTTGATATCCCCCTTTCCTTCTTTCTTTTTGTATCTATTCCCCCCCCCTTTCTTTCCATTTTTATACACGGTTTCTCCTGTGTTATGTCAAGCGACCTTGTGAGCTCCCAAAGCGCTCCGCACTTAATGTCATCCTCACGGCACTTGAAGAACAAGGATAAAATGACTTTTCCTTGAATTGGATTGCACGTTTGAGTAAATATAACTCTTAAAATACTGCAAATTTCCCCCTTCACAGCTGCTAACCTCAAGGTACCAGTACAGCGCACATTGCAGGAATGCCAAAAGCACAAGTACAATTGAAAGCTCACTCAACTGTAGCTACAACATTTTAGTGAGAATGAAAGAAATTTCCTTTGGAGAAACTTCTACACATTAAATGAAGGTCTAATGACTGCATTTGAAGGCATAAAAAAGCTTCAGTAGTCCACAAACACGTCTTTTTGATTTAACTTGAACATAGTTCACCAGAATCGAATCAATGAATGTCAACTATTTGGCTTTGGTATTCATACAAGCGTACAAGCTGTATTTGAAATGCAAGGACAGACAAAATGCAGAGAGATGCGCTTCAACTTACGAGGAGAGTCGCTATCCTTTTCCTTGCTTCCTCACTGCAAAAGAATCAAGAGGATAGCTGATTAAGCGAAAGAGTGCACTACAATGATTACGCATATGCCATTCATTCAACACAAATTTAGCTGCTCATAGGTCACAATTCAGTCACTCTACTTACGGTATACCAAACTGAAAAAGAGGAAGAACGGCACGTGATCTTTTGTCATGATATAGCAGCAAGATCTTTTGATCATTTATTTTAAATGTCATATACCGGGGCCCTCAATAAAATCTCAAACGCGTTGGCAGCGGCTGACTACTGTGATCCAGTGTACGCAAGCGAGAAAAACAGAAAGAAAAAAAGAAGGGAAAGACAATAGAAGGCTACATTTCTATCCCCGCGGCATCTACACAAACATTTTCCCAGCAAACGTGAGCCAGCGGACGGCCATCCGACAGCGGGCGTTACTTTACACAGCCGCGCGAACAAGAAGGCTGGGGATGCCGTAATTAACCACGTATAGTTGGCGGCGCGTTTCTAGCGCACGACGCCGCGCAGAAGTTGACCCCTGGCGAATTCATAACACTCGACTCCGTCTCGATTGACTTGATGCAGATAAAAAAAAAAGGCTAACACGATAGATCTCGCGCAGGTTCACGCCGCAGTTTCCGAAACACCCTTAGAATCAAACTCCGTTTTTATTTTATTTTTTTTTTGTTCCCCTTTTCTCTGTGGTTCGCAAACAAAGCATCGACGAGGACTCGGCTAGCTGATGTGTCAACGACAGCAGCTGCCACAAATTAACGCACGACGATTCCAATTTCGGACCGTCGCGTTCCTAGCGTAGCAGGCAATTCGCGACAGCCGCGTTCGCATCGCAGCGCGGGCGAAGCCATGCAAGCACGCTCGCGCTGGACGCACAATAGCTTCGAGTTCGCTCACGACGCCAGAAGAACGGCGAGCGTTAATGACTCCTCCGTCATCGGCGAATGCAAAGGCATCCGTATTCACCCACGACTTACGATGCCAAGCTGCGAGAAATAAGATGTCATTGTTTACGGTATCGAACCTCAAAGCATCGCGAAAGGTTCGCGAGAAGCTGCCATCACCTGATTGATTGCTCGATGTGGGTCTTCATCCAGTTGTTCCTGACCGGCTTCGTCGTGTCGGCTTCCAGCGGTCCAGAAAACATGCCCATGTTCTCAGTTCCTGGCACATTTTCTTTAAAATCAATCCCGTTCGACAAGCGACCACTAACGTCAATAGCACAGTCCGCGGCTTCCACTTCAGGTGGCTCGTCTTTCACGCAACAGCCGACTTCCGATCTGACCGACGCTTTTTCTCGCTTCAGCGTCTTCGTTTTTGCAGGGTCCATAATTTAGGTTAAGATTCAGGAGTTTAAAGCGGAGGACACACTTATTTAAAACGATTACCATTTTGGCACGGGAATCAGCTGGACGAGTTGTTAGAGGACGCCGTAAAAGATGTCACCAAACCTACTCGTCTAGGTGACCGCCTTCGTGTACGAGGCGGAGATTTTACGACCAAACGTCTAAATAATTATAATGCCGAAAAAAATTATTGCAGTAGACTGACGACGTTTCATTAGGTTGATGAATATTTCGTCGCATCATATTCAGATCAGGTTTTCTTTCAAGCCGGTCGATAGCGCGCATGCGCACAAGGCCACTTTCGCTTTTTGCATTCGTCTTTGTGTTTCGCTACGGGCATTTGTGTGTGTGCTTGCATTAAACAATCGATGGAACTGCGGCTGCGCAGCAAAGCACGCTCCCCTGTTGCAAAATACAATAATTAAAAGCTTCTCTGTTCACCTTGGTTCTGCGCCTTCAATAAAATCATGCACTGGTTTTGTGTCCATATGTTTAATAACGTAGTGATGCGCACTGCGGATTTTAAGCATTGTGTCACATAAAGGGCCTCGGTTACCTTTAAAGTAAATACTTCATTTGCAAGCGCGCTCTCTCAGATACAAAATAGCTTTATTATACTATTGCATAGATTCTAGAGGGCGCAGCTGCACCGCGTCCGCAGCATTCACGTTTTTCTTTTTCCCCGAGCTTGTGGGTGGCCAAAATCGGCGGTGTATAAGCGTACCCGTATCGTTCGCTCACTGGAATGTCAGTATCAACTGAATACCGCCCAGGAAATTTTTTGCGATGGAATGAACAAGCGCCTAGACATAGCGTTCGTCCCGCATTAGCATGGCTTAGCTGATGGTTATTGGTGAGCCGATCAGCTGATGGCTGTAGCCGCATTCACCTCGCACGCCGTTAAAGAACTGCACAGATCCACGCATGCAGGCAGCACATTTTATTTTGGTTTTTTTACTACGTTGGCTAAATAAAGATCCCCGGGCATTTTGTTTCGCTTGGTGTTGCACCAGTCGTCTTATTTCACAGCCGCCTGGCAGCTGTTCTTACTGCAGAGCTGGCCGGTGCAATCTTCGGCACGCTAGTTTTTGCCTCTCACGGATACCTCCCGTTGGATAGAATGCTCTTCTGTGTTTCTTTTTCGACCCAATCGCCTGTTGTCTTTCGGGGCTGACAGGATGGGAGACACCGGTGACAAGCTTCCAGATATTGAGAAGTCTTCGAAGGACTATTCGTCGTCGAAATACGGTGGCGAGGTACATATCCATTGCAAATTCTTTGTCAGCCATTCCGCCACGGCTGATGTGATCCGAGTTCGGAGAGCATGTGCGCTTGAGGTGCCTCCGTCAATCGGGGGCAGTTCCGATCACTATCGAGTCCGATCGAATTCCTTGAACGTGATTGGCTCCCGCTCGCGCCATTTCGCCGAAGAGCCAACCGCGAACGAGCACTTTGATGCGGATCGCAATTGAGTCAGGTCTTACTCAAAGTTTTGTGCCAAGAAGCCAATCGCGATTGGGCGATTTGGTAAGGCCTGCGAATGAGTGCGATTGGAAACTTCATGTGCGCCGTAAGCTTAAATTAGATCGATAATGCGCACCTGAAATTGCATGCGTGCTGGGTCGATTTATGATTAAACTGACGGGGTGAATGATATACAGGAAAAAGCCATGGCCGAGCTTTTGGAGAAGAACCAGCAGCTTGAAAAGCAAAAGGCTGATCTGCTTGCACTCATCAAGAAACAAATGAAGTTGATTGACATACTAAAGAAGCAGAAGGTAAATATAATCAGTATTCATCCTCCCTTTTCTGATGTCACATAACATGTATAGTAAGTATTGTTTCATTTTATGCTCTGTTTGTACTTTCAAAACTAGCGTGTGGCGAATTCCTCTTTGGGTATGAGCCAATTTTCCTAAAATACATCGTAATTTGTGTGCAAGGTGTCGCCCACAGCCATTGCAGGAAAATGCCATGTTTCCAGCAGTCATCAGCATAATCCAAGCCTACAGCTCACTTACAATGCCTTCATTCTTTCCAGATCCACTTGGAATCCACAAGGATCATACAGTTCACCGAAGATGAATTGATACACGTCTTTGGGATAGACAAGAAGGACCAAAATCTGTAGAAAATGCGACACTGCACTTTTGCAGGCAAATTGATGTGTGCACCTACGCAATAGGCATGTAGACCAGGGACCAGGTATTCGTGAAAGATTGAAAGCACTAAAGAGCCATGCGAAAAGTAGTAAAAACACTGCTTGTTGCGTTGATGTTAATACCTCCATGCATGCTGCTCTTAGCCTCTTCTGTAGATATACCTCATTGTGAGCTTTATGCCAGCACTGGTATGAGAAATCTGGATATCCTTCTCCAAGGTGCAGCCTTGCAGCAACCATGAAGCCTGTGTAGACTATTCATTAGAAGCGAAATTCCATGGAAATTTGCAAGCTTGTAAGACTGTAACAGTGTAACAACAGAAATCTGAAAATTTCTTGTACCAAGTCGGAATATGGTGCCAGGATATTTTTTTATGGAGGGGCACCCACAACAAACGATTTCCTCCAGGGAGGCAGAAAAATCAGGCGATCTGTTTTGACTACATTAGGGGGGGGGGGGGGGGCAGATGGGGGCTTCAGCCTTCTTCGCACCCCCCCCCCGCTCGCCCCCTTGTACATAGCTTATAAATTTCACATTGTCGTGGCAGATGCTCAAAGAAGGTGTAGGGTTTTAAAAGCAGATTTTCCTTGGAGTTAGGAGAGTACTCTTTTCTCGTCCTGTCTTATTTTAAACTGACCATCATGAGTGTGTTTCACTAGCCCAGTTTGCTACATTCAAGTGTTCCTTTTCCTTAATTTATGGCATCATGATCAACAGGTATAACATTTGCCGATGAAACACAAATAGAGTTGTACCCCCGCCCCGCCACGGTGGTCTAGTGGCTAAGGTACTCGGCTGCTGACCCGCAGGTCGCGGGTTCGAATCCCGGCTGTGGCGGCTGCATTTCCGATGGAGGCGGAAATGTTGTAGGCCCGTGTACGCAGATTTGGGTGCACGTTAAAGAACCCCAGGTGGTCAAAATTTCCGGAGCCCTCCACTACGGCGTCGCTCATAATCATATGATGGTTTTGGGACGTTAAACCCCACAAATCAATCAATCAATCAATCAGTTGTACCCAGTTCTTTTACATTTAACACCAGTATATTTGATTTACAACCTTCTCGTATTCTTTCATCTAATAGAAAAATATTATACACCAGGACAAACAAAATGTTCAGCAGCCAAAACAACTTTGAGGTCATATAATTTCCAGTCTCCTCTGTTTTCCAAACTAAAATTAGAGTTGCATAGCTTTCACTTGTGACTACAAAATCATTACAAAAATAACTTGTAACAGGCCTAATTGCAAGGATGTTGATGTGCTGACCATAAAAGCAGGTAACTTGCATTCATTAAAGAAAGCAAGTGCTTAAATTCATATTTGGCACAGGTTAGCACCTATGAAGAAAGAACACCAAATAAAATGTTGAAAAGTTGCAATGTCTTGAAGCAATTCACAGACTATGACTTCAAAAAACCGCAGGATGGGCAAGATGGAAGCTTGCAATGAAAAAATCTGTAAACAGGAGTTGTGTGCTTGAGCTGACATTTTGACAAAGTTTCAAGCTTCAAAGCTTGAGGCCTTCAAGTGGTAGCCTTGAGAAAGACAAGTCCACCAGTCGAAACGTCCGCTCGAGCACACAACCCCTGTTCACAGACTTCTTCATCACAACAGACTATGAACGCATTCTTTGAAAACTATTATTACAGCTGTCACAGTAAAATACTATCAATCATGAACGTAAGGTCAAAGTTACAACTTTCGAACTCTATGACAGTATGCCAGTGTGACATTGTAGGCTTGAATATATATTTTCTTGTTTGGGTGGCCCTGTACGGGTAAACATTCTTGATGCTTCCTAAATGTTTTGCTTTTTTCCCCCTAAAGGATTCCCATCAATACTGCCAACAAAAAAATCGTATTAGGTTCGATGGCACTATGGTATCTGAAAGAATTGAGCCGCAATCTAGGGGTCAATTCTTTGTTTTTGTTTTGAAATTGTGTAGAATTAACAGCCATGTTTTCTAAAAGCTGTGCGTGTCAGCCGGATTCTGGTATATTTACAGCGCTGAAACAGGGTACAAAGTTTGGGAGCAGTCCAGGGAGCAGACAAAAGTGCTTTTTGTAGCAGGCTTGGAGCAGCCATCAGGGCCTCTTCGAGCAAGTTTAAAGCAGTGAGACCATTCGGAGCAGACTTAGCACCATTGAAAGCACTAGTTAAGCTACATTTGTTCAAGGCTGCATTTTTCAAACACTGAACCAAATTGTACTGCGATAGTCTCATTATTGCGATAAGAGATTATATGGACACGCCCGACGGGTTCCTGCTGTTGCCGCCATGCCCTGTATGACTTCCAAATTTATAAAATACCCTCACGCATCGTATGTTATATCCGCGTGTCGAACCGCACGAGCGGGGGCGACCAATGTGGTTGAAGCAGACATGAAACGACCCGGCCCATCTCCGCCGCTTGGACGGCACGTGCGATAACATTTGATAACCCTGCCCAGGAGGCCTGTAGTCAAAGTAGAAAAAAGGTACTCCGCCCATCTAGAAAAAGCACGAAAAGAGTCACAGTCTCACCGCAGTGGCAATGCAATGAATGTGATAGCAATAAGCTGGTTTCACCGAAAGGGGGGCGCACAATGAATGTGATAGCAAAAATGGAATGCCATGCGAAGAATGGCAAGCAGATCAAAATGAGCAGTGCACTGCTAACACACAAATGACGCATAAAATGTACTCACAGGTGCAGATAAGTGCAAAATAACAAGTGTCACAGTTATTACTTTTTTGTGTCTGAAAAGTGGTATTTTTTTGCAAACGGGCACTGTGCAGTAAATCAAGTGACCTTTGTACACTTGGAAACTAGAACGCAATTGTCCTGGTGAAAGCCCAAGGCATACGATTCTCCTCCACAGTGAGATCAGCACGCACACGCACAAGCGTATGCCCCCTCCCCCGCCCTGCTTTCTCCCAGGATTCTAAGTACGCATGGGAAATGAGCACCCGTCACAACGATCGGGACGCCGAGGGGGCCCTTTCCACCATCTCTTTGGCGACTGAAAACACACTATTTCCCTCCGAGATAGGGCACCGCCAGCGGTAAGTGGTGTGAGCATTGAAGGATGTATGCTTTCGTGGCTAACACCGCGTGCTCAGGCACGAGAGGTTGCCTTCCGCCCGTCGGAAGGAATTTGTCTGAATTATTTTTCTTTGTAGTTTTTCTACTTATTGCCACAATGCGGAAACAGCAGCAGCTGAATACCGGACAACTCGTTTTAATTGTATCAGAACACTCGCAAACTGATCGGATAAGAACCTTGCCTTTCTCTCTCGCTGCGAGTGCTCTTCGTTGTTCTTTTGGTGTTGGATATTAAATGCGGCATTTGCCCCCCTCCAGAGAGCAGCGTCCCGATGCTCTTCTACAAAAGACGGTGCAGTAGATGTATGGTACAAATCAGTCAGAAAAATAGGGCTTCATTCGCACAACGTGCACGATTTCTGGTTTTTGCTGGCGAGTTGTCGAGGGGCTGTCAGGAACGACCACGTAATTAACGTACACTCAGGCATTGTAAAACTGTGTAGGGGCCAAAATACCTCTTCAGCAATTTTTCAGACAGTCCCTGGCAGTGGATAGGACTCCATACCCAGACTTTTTCACCGGGCCAATAGACGACATGTCTGTGTCGCAGATTATAACGCTGGCCGTCGTAATATTGCTGCTGGTTGATTCGGACGCAGTGCAAGCTGCCTCGCTTCTTCTGATCGTTCGGTAAAAGATGCAACGTCTAAATCAATGTCATTGCAGTCGTGTAGTAACATGGCGTCAAGCATCGTCGTCACTTCACGGCCATAAAGGAGACTGAACGGCGTTCTTCGTGTACTTTCTTGCTTTCGCTGTATTATAGGCGAACATGATGTACGGTATGTCGTCCCAGTTCTTGTGATCCACGTCAACATACATACTCAACATGTCGGCAATAGTCTTGTTGAGGCGTTCTGTTAAGCCGTTGGTTTGTGGATGATAGGAAGTGGTTTTCCGATGGGCTGTTCCACTTAGATCAAGCACTGTCTTCAGGAGCGCGGCCGTGAAAGTGGTACCTTGATCTGTTATTATGATTGTCGGAAGCACCGTGCCTCAGGATGATATTTTCTATGAAAAATAGTGCAGTTTCAATGGCTGTGCCACTTGACAAAGCCTTTGTTTCCGCATAGTGTGTAAGATAATCAGTAGCGACTATCAACCACTTGTTGCCAGCATGAGAAGTCAAACGGAAGTCAAGTGTTCAAAACAGTCACCTGTGTCGTGCTTGGGCTGGACATGTTGGGGCCAGTGCTTCCAGGCGCCGTCATGCTTTCTGGAACGGTCACGCTTTCCGGCAATAGACCGAACTCCGGGCTGAGGCCTAAAAGCCGGCGGCTGCTGCGGTGAACGGGGGTGTCGATGCGTGGAAGTCTTTCTGGACTAGATGCGGGGCTGTTGTCAGGCGTTCCGAACATGTACCCAGCGCCTCCACCAGTGTCACAATGCAGAAACAGCAGCAGTTGAATACCGGACAACTCGCTTTAATTGTACCAGAACACTGGCAAACTGATCGGATGTGAGCCTCGTTTTTCTCTCTCGCTGCGGATGCTCTTCGTTGTTCTCTTGGTGCTGCATATTCAATGTGGCAATATATATATATATATATATATAATACATATATGGAAAATGACAGCAGCGACACTGACAGCAAAAACCAGCCGAGAGTGTCCACATATTTGCTATCGCAATAAAAAACGAGAGAGGGGGCACAACTAAATACGCACTTCTAAGAACGTGGTCGCGCACGCTAGCTCCGCATCCATCAGTGGTCTACTCGCATACATTTCTGCATGCTGCACTCTCATCGCGATGAGACTGTGCAAAACATTTTGTCCTCTTTTAAGAGGCCGTATTGTCACACACCAGCATTTTGTAGAGTTGCAGGAGATCGGATCGAAAGGAGTTAGCTGCCACCCTCACTTCGTATACCATAACAAATTTGCTGCTATCGCACTCATTGCTTTACCACTGAAGTGCAACTGTGACTTCTTCAGTTATGTACAGTCACTCAAGCTTCTTCCTTTTTAGTTTACCTGAATGTGCGAGTGTCAGCATCCGAGGCACTATGTACAACAGCCAAATGAACGAGAATATGCACATATGCTCTATGAGCACTTATGTGCACTTGTCTTAGGCTGTTTCGAGAAACTGACACCCTTCCCCTTTTTTTTTCAAGCACCGCTACTGCCATCGTTTTTCTTTTCTGAACGCTGCCGTAGTGTAATAGACAGTTTCACCAGAATAAAGAAATGAATGAGATAGCAACAAACTGTATGACTGGCAGCCAACTTGTGTAGATACAATATCGCGAAACTACAAAATGCTGGTGTAACAGGATACAGCTATGCCAGGGTGAGATGCTCTTCTCGAGTCTCTTCGCATAGACGGGTCCACGAGCTAGCCGCGCTTATGTCTGCCGTGATCACGCATGCATATCGATTACAACCACGCCCTTAGAATCAAGGTTCATGGCTTGACCTGGAGCGATCACTATCTTTACAAAACCAAAACTAACTGTTTCGATGAAACCAAGAAGACACTGTTTCAGCCACGTTTCCGGGCACGACGCTTGATGGATTACACACTTTGCGGCTAAATTCAGGTACTGCGGAACAGTACGGCCCTGATAGGAGAGTTTGGCGCAGGAAGGGTGGTTCGGAACAGGTTAGCAAGTTTGGCGCACAATGGCACAGCGGTTTCACCACCTATACTACCCTGTACATGTAACGTTTTGGTCGCCATGGTTTATCATTTATTCATTAATATTGTATATAAGTTTTTCCGCTTCTGTAATTCTAAAAACTGCTCCTGTATTTTTGTTCTTGTTTAGATTCATGTGTACTCTGCAATACTTGTGATTCTAATTACCACCTTGTGGGATTGCAGTACCTACAAATAAACAAATGTGAGAAAAATTACTTAGTGTTGCATTTAATTACCTTTAATTGCCTTGAATTACCTTCACAGCCAGCACCAGTTCACAGAGCCGGTGTGATGCGCGAGTAAATAGACAGGCCATTTACGAGCACGAGCAATCGATTGAATTTGCACCAACTCACTCTCTGATACCTTTTTCCGCTGTACCTCTGAAAATGTTGACACGTTAAAACAGTTGGTTGAGCGAAAAATACGAACCACTGCAAAACATTTGGCACAACAGCTTAAAAACGTTTATTGAACCATCGTATCACAAAACAATACAGTTGGCTAGGCTGCAAGCAAAAGCTTCAGAGAGCATCAAAGGCATTTTTGCAGGCTTCAACAATGCAAGCAATAACTCGCTCATGGAATGTGGAATACTACACATACTGCACAGAGAGAGTGTGAGACTCCTCCGTCTTACAAGCTGTAAATGGTCTAACAAAACACAGGCAAGAAAACTGGCTTGCATGTTCCACTCGGGGCGATGGACGCTGTCACTGACGTGTAGAAATACTTGCAAGGCACGCTTATAGTTATCTGTAGATGACCAGAAGTTGACTAGCACTTCTGCCCACTTCGCTTTGCTCATCACCTTTGCATCACAGAAGCAGTGACCTTGGAAACAAGTTCATCTCAACGTAGTCCTCGACTATCTGCACAAAAAAGAAGCAACATGGCAAAACTTGACACTTCTGAGAAGTTCCACAGCCTCTCTGTGATGTCGATAGTTCTGAGAGAACTTGAGCAGAATAAGGAATTGGCAAAGTACGTGCTTTTGAACATTCGGGCTATACAGATATTTGATATTTCAGACACAAGTTCTAACTTAAAAATTAAATTTGATTATAGATGAACATGCAGAAACCACTGCTGCCATTATGTAAGCCCAGCTGCCTAGTAAAAATACCTTGGCAATAAGTCCACCAAAAAATTTAAATGCTTGTTTTTAAGCCATCCAGTAACTATACCAGTGATGTGATCGACTGAAGCAACTTTGACACAACTTCAGAAGCAGCTAAAACCTTGCCTTGTAGCTGTTGAAGCAAACATTTTTAAACACAAAAATTTTCTCTAAGCTAAAACAACTGTACTACGTGTTCAACAAGATTTATCAATGCACAAATACTGGCATATTAGCTTAGCGTACCCAAAATCAGAAAATTAGGTTGCCACTCGTTTTTCTGTGGCCAGCCCTAAGTTGCTTTAGATACGCGATTACAAGCTCCCTAGCATTTTTCCAGAATCTACCTCATATTTTTGAATGGGTGTGACTTTCCCTGATGCTTCAGTTACAATAATGCAAGCACAAGCTACGTATGTATATTTGCCATGCATTCTATTCACTATCCAGAACTGTTGTGATAAATTTCATACTTTCAGAACAATCTAGTGCTTCACTATCTGGTGATGAGCCTGCTGTGTTCTGTTTTACGGAGAGAATCATTAAGATTTTGGTTCATCGACGGTGAATAAAATGGAGAATGTGTAGTGGGATTCTTACGGTGCTGGCAAGCGAGACAGGAACGTATGTAGCGACGAACGAAGCGATACGTTCCACGCCAGTAGTAGCAGTGAGACAGACGGGTGTAGGTCTTTAACACTCCAGCTTGGGGACATTGTGGGTTCACATGAAAGGAGGCGCATATGTCTGAGCGGAGACGTCTGGGAATAACTAGGAGCCATTGGCGTCCTTTGGACAGATAATTCCATCTGTATAGCAAACCATCTCTGATAACAAAGTGCTGTATTTGACGGCGCGTACCTCTAGGGATGTTTTGGGAGGGAGTTCGACTCAACAAGTGGATAAGTGAAGCAATCCAACGATCTTTTCGTTGCTCTTGAAGCATGTCACTGACACTAAGTGCAGATACATCGGGGGCAGGCGAAGACGGCGACTTGTCACTACATCGTAGAAGTGATCGGGACAAAGCATCTACGTCCGAATGTTTTCGTCCAGATTGGTAAACGACGTGAATGTCGTACTCTTGTAGCCGAAGCGCCCAATGGGCGAGCCGGCCGGTGGGATCTTTTAACGAAGAGAGCCAACATAATGCATGATGATCTGTAACCACGCTGAATGGGCGCCCGTAATGATAGGGTCAAAACTTGCCTATGGCCCATATGATGGCTAGACACTCTTTTTCGGTGACTGAGTAGTTGGCTTCTGCTTTTGTGAGTGCACGGCTGGCGTAAGAGACGACGTACTCATCAAATCCAGGTTTACGCTGGGCGAGCATAGCACCGAGACCAGCTCCGCTAGCATCTGTGTGTATTTCTGTCGAGGCAAAAGGATCAAAATGTCGCAGTATTGCAGGTGACTTAAGAAAGTGGCGGAGTGTGGCGAATGCATCATCACAAGCTGACGTCGACTAGAAAGGTCGCTGTTGCCGGCAAGAAGGTCAGTCAAGGGCGATATGATGGAGGCAAAATTGCGAATAAAATGACGAAAATATGAAAATAAGCCGAAGAAACTTCAAAGTTCTTTTAAGGTCTTCAGCTTAGGAAATTTGGCAACGGCATGGAGTTTCGTCGGATCCGGAAGTATGCCATATCTAGATACAACATAGCCCAAAATTTCGAGCGCCAAAGCAGCACTTCTTCAAGTTGAGTTGTAGACTGGCGGAGGTGAGGCAAGTGAGCACAGTCTCGAGGCGCTAAAGATGTGTTGAAAAGTCGCTTGAAGATATCACGACATCGTCTAAATAACACAGGCCACGGAGGATGTTGTCAATCATGCGCTCGAAAGTGGCAGGCGCATTGCAGAGCCCAAATGGAAATTTGTATAAGCCATCGGGGTAACGAAAGCCGTCCTAGGGCGATCACTCTCAGCCATGGGAACCTGCCAATAACCTGAGCGCAGATCTAGCAACGAGAAGAACTCTGCACCTTGTAAGTAGTCAAGGGCATCGTCTATGCGAGGTAGTGGGTAAACATCTTTGCGCGTGATCTTATTCAACCAGCGGTAGTCGACGCAAAATCTTATTGAGCCAACCTTTTTCTTGACTAGAACAACTGGGGAGGCCCACGGGCTGTTAAAGAATAACGCCGCGCTTCAACATGTTGTCAACTTGTACCGCGATTATACGACGCCCAGATGCCGATATCTGATACGGTCGCTGACGTAAAGGAGCGTGAAGGCCAGTGTCGATTTGGTGAGATACTGTGGAAGCACAGCCTAAAGTCAGTTGCTGGTGGTCGAAGCTGGCGCGGAAGCGCTCGACGAGGGCGATGATGTCGGCGTGCTGCTGGGCCGTAAGGTTGGTGTCGATGCAGCGCAAAATTGCGTCGGTGAATGATGGGGAAGAGGGTGATGCGGAACAATCAACAGCGTCAATAGGTAGCGTAGTCTAGTGGTCAGGAACTACACGTGCACTCGAGGGATCAATGTCATCGGCAAAGCCCAGGTACTCTCCGCACAGTAACTTGGAAGGCGAGCGAAACGGATTTGAAACATAAAGTGCACTTGCGGTGGAAAGCGGTTTCAGAAGGTGTAAAAAGAACAATTGAGCCATTAGAGACATCACAGGAAAGCGGAACTAAGGCAGGTGACAACGGGGGTATAGAAGTGTCGGCAGCAACGAAAACTTTTGCAGGTGAAAGGGGCAGTCGAGTGAAGCAGCGTCGCATAACGGCGAGAACTCCACTTCGGCCCAAGCATAGCCGATAACGGCATGATGGGAACACTGCGGGAGCACTACAAGCTCGACGGCATAAATAACGTCAGCAATAACGACACGTGCTGTGTATGCAGCAAAAGGGCGAATTGTCGCTCGCTCGCAGTGCTCAAAATGAAGTCGTGAAGAGGCATTGTGACTTTTTTTAGTCGACGGTAAAGTTTCTCAGTTATTACAGACACTGCGGCGCCAGTATCGACCAATGCAAAAACAGGTATACCTTCAACGGAGACTGCAACGACGTTGGACGGTGAAAAGCAAGGTCTTGTGGAGTTCGAAAGATTTGCAGTTCTTGCCCCTGGAACTGCGGCTCCTAGTTTTCCTCAGGGACAGGGCGAGGTCGACATAGCATAGGGGAAAGGAGACAACGTTGAGGTGAAGGCGACTGGTGTCTGTTGAAGTTCTGGCAAGGTGAAAATGTGCCCATGGTGGCAGGCTCGCCAGATACAGCAGGCTCAGGTCGTGGTGGGAAATCGTAAGTGTTGGGCCGGACATCGTCACGCAGGAAAAACTCACGCAGTCGACGAAACCGTGCCATGTGACCCGAAATTCCACAAGTGAAGCATATGGGGCGGTTCTCTTGAGTGCGCCAAGGGTTCTGGAAGCACAGTGGTGGTGGTCGGGAAAAAGAAGGGCAGCCTGGTGCATAGGCTCAGGCGATACGACAAAGGGGCGCGTGGACGTAGGCGTTCGCGACAAAGAAACGTGGGCATTTGCGACAGGCGGACGTCGGGTTCCATTCAGTGCTTCGGCATAGGTCAGTGCAGCAGCCACAGGTGGTGCATGAACTGTTGGTAGCACCTCAAACAATTGCTCCTGGACGACTCGGTGTATTGATGGCGCTAAAGTAGATGGGGCACCTTCGAAGGTATAAGGCACGAGGGACATCTGGCGTGCGACTTTTTCTCATACAAATTGCTTGATCTCGAGAAGCTACGTTGAGTGGTCTACAGCGATGCCAGCCGACGTTAAAGTGGAGATTGTTGCACATGGCGTGCTGGCACGACGAGTGGTGAAACGCTGTTTCCAGAGCTCATCATAGTTCTGACAAAGTTGGATCACTTCCACTACCATTTGCGGGCTCTTGGCGACAAGCATATGAAATGCGTTGTCAGTCACGCCTTTTAAGATGTGTTTAATCTTCTCGGCTTCTGTCATGGCCGAGTCGACACACCGGCAAAGGTCAACCACATTTTTGATATAACTGGTGTAATTTTCACCATTCTGCTGAGCCTTAGTACGCAAGCGCTGTCGGCCCGTTGTTTGCGAAGCGCTGGAAGGCCAAACAAGTCCGCAAACGCTGTTTAAAAGGCCGACCAGGTGGGAAGGTCTCTCTCGTGATTACGGTACCACAGACTGGCGATGTCGGTCAAATAAAATTGGACGACGGTAAGCTTGTGCGCATCGTCCCACTTGTTTCGTCTGCTCACCCGGTCGTATTCGTCGAGCCAGTCTTTCACGTCCTTGTCATTGGTTTCACTGAAGGTAAGTGCATTGCGTTGCCGAAAAGAGCTGAGATAGACAGGAGCTGTAGTAGTTGGAGCCGAGGCGGCCGCCTGCTGATCGTCATCCGTGGACATAGTAGCAACTGGAGGCAACGTACGGTTTCGCAATTCCAAGATTATGCGTTATTTTGCACCTCCACCAATTAAAAGGAGGCGTTTTAGAGCGGCCATGACAAGTCAAGTGGTAATGGCAGAAACAGCCTGGGCATCGAGCCAACAAAACGTCGTCTTCCTCACAGACCGAGTGATACCCTCTGTCTTTCTAAGTAGCACTCATCTTCACTATAACAGAAATTAGTAATTGGTCCTTTTGCCCAAAACCAAATTTGTACTTCATGAAACTTGCAGTGATTGGAGGAACTGTATTTAACTTTGACAAGTTCACAAACGCAAACTGTTGCCATAGTCGAGAAACAGAACTGAGATACCAGAATGCTGGGACACCATGCTTTGACAGCAAGATACCAGTTCACTGCAGCATGCATAATTGTTGATGAAGTTAGTCAACTTTGTGGTCAGACTGAACTTTAATTAAAAATAAGCACCCAGCAGGAGCTTTTATAGAAGCATATATAACTAGAAGTAGTGCAGTTTCTGTGAAATATATAAACTATAATGAACTGGTCTATCCAAGCACAAACCCATGTAATGCTCACTGCAGTTAATGGAATCAATCAAATAGCTTGGCCTCTAGCTTCGCTTGCTACAGTTGGAAGCTATGTTACTGCACTCAATAAAGTAATCTTGTTATATGGTGCAACAATAGAAAACTTCATTTACACAGTATGGGCCTGTGCAAATTGTTTGGTAGGATTGCGCTTAAGCAACACTTAAACTACACAGTATACTAGCCAGTATGCTCCAGTGACCATTCGGAATTACTGATTAATTTAATACCACTTGCAACCATCCCCGGTGTTTTCTTTCCTTTGTTTTTCTGAAAGACAGCAAGAACAATGCCTTCGTGCATGCTCTCCTAAATTATGAGATTTTTGCAATAATGTAGCAGGTTCTGCCTTTTGGAGCAGTTTGGCAGAATTGGCACAGCTATCCCATCACTGCCACAGCGAACTTTCATTGAACAAGCAGTGAAATGTTACTCAAATCCAATAAATGCTCTTAACAAGCTGGAATATTGTGAGAATCTGCCAATGTGAAAGTGAGTTCAAAGTCATAGCAGTTGCTGAAGCCATTTGTATCTTTCATACTCTTAAAATTGCAAACAACTACACTCAAACCTCAATATAACTAAACCAGATATAACGAAATACCGGTTCTAATGAAGTAAATTAAGTCTAGCCTTGCAATAAATATAGCGTTAAGAGTATACCTCTATAACAAATTTTCGGATATAACAAACTTATTTTCATGTAAGATGCAACTTTGTTATAATGAGGTTTGAGTGGACCGAGTCCAACACACACAGTGCGTATTGACGGCAGTGAACAGAATTTCATTGCACCACCTTTAGTATCTAGCCACATGTATATCAGGGGGTACTAAATAAGCCCACGTTTTGAACGCACTGACGTTCAGTTAGAAAAATTCCGCTACTCATCCCTGCTTGCAATGACGTCATGAAATGCAGAATTCTGTAGAAGTCTAAGAATGAAATGTTGTCGCAGACTGCAGAAGTCCAAATAAGCATAGAAGGTTCTTACTTCGTCAATGCGTTCCTTCGTCACCTCAGGAACGAGGTATGTGAAACCGGTGCCAACAAGCTTGCTCCCGTCCAAGCACAGGCTCCGGTCTGATAGAAGCTCCTGGAAACGAAAAACATACACAAGGGTGTAGAAGAGCTAAAGAAGCCCTTTTTACAAATTCACTCAAGATAGAAATGAAAGAAAAAACATAGGATCTGAACCCACAACCACCGCAAAGTACATTGGCTTGGCCTCCACGAGCAGTCTTTTTTCCTCCATCCAATTTCACATTTAGTTTGCTTTAAATGTGGCGAATCATCACATATGCCGTATACAGCCTTCATTCATCAACCTACAGCAGATGCAATGGTGCAGAAAGGAGAGTGCTTCTCCTCCTCTAGACTAGCAGTGGATTCACTAGTTAGTCTGTTAGTTGAGCGCCAGATACATGTATTAAATGCACACGCATGAAAATTGCGTCTGCATGTAATTGCTACTAGATTTAGTGCAAAAAAGTATATATTATGTAGATTGAAGAAGCAGGTAGGCATTTCATCTTGTATCCGTATAAATTTTCTCTTTGTGATAAATCTGGTAATAACAATGTTAGACCAACTAGTCCAACAGTAGGAATGGGTGTAAGGGCAGGTTAATGTAATTGATTACTCTTCTGATTGAGGTAATTGATTGATGATTGATTTGTGGGGTTTAACGTCCCAAAACCACCATATGATTATGAGAGACGCCGTAGTGGAGGGCTCCGGAAATTTCGACCACCTGGGGTTCTTTAACGTGCCCCCAAATCTGAGTACAAGGACCTACAACAATTTCCGCCTCCATCGGAAATGCAGCCGCCACAGTCGGGATTTGATCCCGCGACCAGCAGGTCAGCAGCCGAGTACCTTAACCACTAGACCACCGTGGCGGGGCTTCTGATTGAGGTAGCTGTAACCGGTTACTTTTATTTCTCTATTCTGTGTAATGAGTAAAAGTATGCCAAACGTACATGTGGCCCACGGTTCCCCTTCTTGGAAGGAAGGTGCAGCGAGTACGGGCGCCAAGGGTGTAGACAATTTTTTTTTTTTTTTTTTTTTGGGGGGGGGGGGGGGAAGGGGGTTGTTGTAAGTTTTTGTTCTGAAGTGGGGGCTTGGCAGGCAGATGTGGTCGAGTGTCACTTTGTGCTCTGTATAGACTATTTTACCTAAGACATATGGGTGCCGTCATTTGGGCTGTGACATTTTCTTATTTTTGTACATTGTGACGAAAATCAATAAGATCATGAAACATGGTAGTCCACTAAGCCCAAACGTTATCATGCTTATGCAGTCCAGTGTAGCACTGTTTGTTTAGTTGTTAAAGATAGAAAACAAAAATATGACAGCACTGAAATCCATTTATAGAGAAGTCTATACCATGGGAAAAATTACACCATCTCCCCGAAGGGGACCATAGGGTGATGCGGAGCATCATAGTTGTGTAGCGCAAGCAGTTAGTTTTTTCAATGAAGAAACTCGCTAGCAGACGCTGCCTGTGTCGGCTTTGTGAGACACCGTGAGGAGGAATGCCTAGAAGAGAGGGCCAGGCACACTCATTTGGTTCCAACTCACATGGGATGCACTGAAAGAGCCCCGCCCAGTCTCAATGAGTCGGCCCATAGAAGTTGCGTGAAGACTAGTAAACCGCAAAGCTATCGGGAAGTGTGGCGCTGATGTCTTGGAAAACTGGAACCCTCCCATCCCTTACAACGAACTGAGAAAGCATTTTTACCTGGCACGCGACAATATCCACCACCACACTAGAAAACTAAGCAGCGCTCAAGCTCTAACACTCGGGCTTCTTCAAGTCGGGGTGTACACTATTCTACAAGATGCTGTGGCGATGCCCCACGTTATGCTGTGGTGAAGTCATTACGCCGTCCAATTGAGGGGCTCTTTTTACCAGCTCCGAACTCGAACAACAGTTATGGGCAGTCCAACGGGCCCGGGACGCAGCAGTGAGACTTGGTCTTTCTGTTCTGACGTGGTAGCTGCCCCCCTCGTGCTAAAGCGCGTTCCGAAGGACCAAATGAAGTGCATCCATTCATTCATCTATCCATCAAATCATATCTGGAATAGATACAGCCACTATTTAGAATGATATGTCTATGCCACATTGCCTTTATATGAGGCTAACACAAAAGCGAATGCACTAAGAAATAACATGGTTTTTGTTTTAGACCACAGTGCCCTTTTTATATCTCAGACCCTACCGCCACCAACTTTGCTTGCTTCTGTAATTTTCTTTGAACATTGTGCTTAAAGCAAAGTGCCAGTTTATTGCCATTGGGCAGTTCATGAAAATACTACAATGATTTGCCACTTTTTCTTATCACCATTCAAAATTTCTTTAGAACAGACTTCAGTTTTTCGAGAGGTATGAAGCAACTATACGCAAAACCACAGAATGGGCCAAAAGCCTACCGTAAACTGCATGGAAGATATTGGAAGAGTGAGCAGGTGTGTTGCATGAAGGTGAGCGACTGCGAGGCGTGTGCACTCAAAAGTAGCAGAGGTCCACAGCTGCTGCTTTCGCAAAAATTTTTAGACTCCGTCAAGTGTGAGCGGAGTTGCACGGGCTTGTCGCACGCTTCAAGCACTTTCCTTTTGTACCAGCGTGCATGCTGAAAGCTGCGGAGAGGGATGACAAGTGGGCAAGAAAATGCGTCTCGTAGTGCGCGTCATGACCTTGAGCACTTCCTGTTCTCTTTTTTATTCAATTGTGTGGCTTACTTTTAGTGCGATCGCAAGCCCATAACGGCATTCTATGGTGGCCACGGTAACTATGAAGCGCACAATGCTTCAACAAGTCAACGTCTGTGGACTCTGGGTATATTGTGCAGTAATTTGAATATATGGCATCATTTGTAGAGAGAAGAGGGAGTGAATTCTAACTAACCAGGAATTCATTGTAAATTCCAGGTCATGTGCTATGCTATAATGTCTGGCTCGTGTGTTCCCAGAAGCGTCGACAATAGATTGGCAGCGTTTCATGACCATTCTTAAAGAAGTGTTGCAGGGCCCCAAGGGCTTAAAAGAAAAAGAAAACAGAGGCAGATTATGGAGTGGAACATGTGTGACCGTCCGTCCCTCGTCTTCAGAGCGGACTGGTAGTCGTATCGCCTGCTTAACCCGCTGCTTCTGTACCGCAGGAATTTCAAGAATGCACGGCTTCGGGAACAACTCGTCTCCAGTGGCTAAAAGCGGCGGATCCTACACGAGGCGCAGGCGCACTGACACTCGCACCCTCAGCGTTTGGAACTGCCGCGGATCCTCCCGGCAGCACGTGACGATTATTGCCCGAGCATCCAGAGGCGTTCCCAACACCTATAAAATCGAACGGCATCTTCGCTTGCCACTTCAGAGCGGACTGGCTGTCGTATCGCCTGCTAAACCCGCTGCTTCTGTACCGCAGGTGGGTTACTTTTCTACACTATGTTAAATCCTTCCCTTACTGCCAGTCTGCTCTGAACGTTTCGTGCGTATATGTACATGTGTCTTTTCTTTTTTCTTTTTCTTTGTCGGTGCAATGGACGAGTTGACGAACTTCTCCAAGGCTTTGAGTGAAAAAGCACCGGATTCCATTAAGGAGCTAGCTAAGATGTTCAAGGAAATGACAGCAAAGATTCTCGACGCAGTGGCAAGCCTGAGGGTAGATATAAAAAAAGTTGCTGCCTCAAACAGTACAATAGCTGATGAGCTTGCCATTGTTAAAGAGTCTATGGGATTCATAAATGAGGGCTTTGAAGGTTTCAAAGCTGAAATCAAGACCCTCCCGCAGGAAGTCACTGAGGCTACTAACCGTAGCCTGGGACGCCAGAAAGAGTGCCAAAGGCTAGAAAGAGAGTTGAGGGAAACCAAGCGAGAACTCATAGCATTAAAGCAATACAGTAGACGGAACAACATTGAACTGAAGGAAGTACCATTGACCGAGGGAGAGGACGTTACCGATATAGTTCTGAAAGTGGCAACTTTCCTCAAGGTCAAACTTTCCGGGCAAGACGTTGATGCCGCACATAGGGTGCCGACCAAGGGATCCGGGCCGCCCAACATGGTAGTAAAGTTTGTTGCGAGGCATGTACGAGACAGCATTCTGACTGCGGCCAAGAAAAACAGGCTGAATGTAGGATCCCTTGGGTTTCAAGGAACTGAGCCAGTCTAAGTGAATGCCCACCTATGCCCCAAAAATAAGGTCCTGCTCGGCAAGAGCATTCAGGCCCAAAAAGAAAAAGAACTGGATTCGCCTGGTTTGCAGACGACAAAGTATTAATGCGGAAATCGGTAAACTCCAAAAGTTGTGCACGTTACATGCGAAGATGACCTGTCCAAAATTGTGTGATCGTCGGCACTTAACAACCCCTAAAAAAAGTACCTTGGCCATATGGAGGTTCAACAACTGCGCATGACAACCACAAGCCAAACGATAGTATATCGTTTTCACAGCAACATTTGTAGCTTAAATAAAAACGTCAGCTTGCTTATCGCCTATCTGTCGCAGCACACTACTTATTTAGATGTTATTGCTACATCTGAAACCTGGTTAAAAAAAGGCGAGAACATTACGATCCCCAGATATGCTGCAGTGTCAAATTGATGTCTTTCCAGACCAAGGGGAGGGGGAGTAGCCCTCTTTGTTCAAAATCGTCATACATACTCACAGCTATCGCCAATCACATTCAGTTTCTCTGAAATGGAATTTTTATTTATTAGACTTGACTGTTCTCTTGTTGTTGGCATTTTTTATCAGGCTCCCAACTCACCCATAGCAGTCTTCTTAGACAAGCTTGAAGTTATCTTTCTTTACTTAGCGAATCACAATGACCAAGTAGTTATAGTTGGGGATACCAACATTAATACCCTTAGGTATTACAACTAATAACGAATACACATATCTGCTAGAGTCCTATAATTACTTGAACCTAATTACCGCTCCTACGCGACAAACGGCTAAATCTGGAACCCAAATAGACCATAATTTAACAAATGTACCCTCACATACCAAGGCTGACGTGTATGATGTGCCCATTTCTGATCACCTTCCTATCTTCGTGACTATAAGAGAACTGATCCAACCAAAGCCACAGAAAACAGCCCCTTCAACTAGAATCGACTATGCTTTAGCACGGAACAAGCTTTTGTCACTAGACACTAATTTAATATACAACGACGATGTTAACGTAGAATTCTGTAATTTTATTGACAATCTTACAAGCATCATAGTCAACAGTAGCAAAACCATATCTACTAGGTCTTACCAGGAACCACTGTGCCCATGGATGACTGATTACATCCTCTCCACCCTAAAACAAAATGACTACTGGTATCATAAATGGAAGAAGAATAAACACAGTGGGTATTACCTGCCTAATGACAAAATGATGCGTAATAAATCAGTGTCGGACATTAGAATACGCAAAAAAAGAATATTATAGCCGTCTTATACAGCACGCAAATGGTAATACTAAAAAAATATGGGAAATAGTAAAAGAAGTTACTGGCAACAACCCAAAACAGCAGGTTCTTCCCGACTGCATAGACGCAAGTATTGTTGACAGGTTTAATCTATATTTCACGAGTGTCGGCCCTGCCTTAGCAGCAAAATTTGACAATTCGACCGAGTACCACTTTCACGGACACTCTTTACCCAACACTTTCTGTATGTATGATACTGTATTGAATCCAAGGATATTGAAGCTATTGTATTAAACAAGTCTACGAATAAGGCTGCCGGACTAGACCGAATCACGGCGCAGTTTCTAAACAAAAACATAGATATTCTGTGCCCTATGTTATGTAATATCTTCAATCATTCTCTGCATGCCTCTACGTACCCATGTTCTCTAAAAAAGCTAGGGTCGCACCAATATACAAAGACGGAGAGCCCACTGACCCATCTAGTTATCGGCCAATATCCGTGCTAAGCGTCCTTAACAATCTACATGAGAAACTTCTTGCAGCCCGAATACATAAATTCCTAGATAAATACCACATACTTTGCCCACAACAGCATGGTTTTCGTTCCGAGCACTCAACATCAACCGCGGTGCTGTCTCTAACACAAGCAATTAACTCTGCCCTAAACAATAACAAACTGGTGGCTGTCGTGTACTTCGACCTAAAAAAAGCATTCGACACCGTAGATCACTCCGTACTCTTAGGCAAATTGAAACACTACGGTTTTAGAGGTACATCGTTCGACCTATTCCCAAGTTATTTTCGTGACCGGTACCAGATAGTTCGCATTAACAATATATATTCATTGCCTCAACGTATAGAAATTGGTGTTCCACAAGGATCTGTCCTTGGGCCCTTATTCTTCTCCAGGTATATAGATGATCTGCCATTATCTTTACATTGCTCCGACGTTCTGATGTACGATGATGACACAGCTATAATTATTACAGGTAATAATATCGAGGAAGTTGAATCTAAAACAAACTCGGAGTTATCAAGAATTTCTAAATGGTTTTGTGCCAACAAATTAACAATTAATACCAAGAAAACTAAATATAGAATTTCTCATTCTCGTAACAAGACCATAAATGTTAACTCCATCAATATAGCTATCAACAACCACTCTCTTCTTCATGCAACTTCTTACAAGTACCTTGGTGTTTACTTCGATAACCACTTAAACTGGCAAAACCACATAACGGAAGTTTGCACTAGGTTGGGGTCCGGATGTTATGCTTTATTGCAGGCCTGTAACTACTTCGATAGAGACATTTTACGAACATTATACTTTGCGTTCATCCACTCTCACATTACATACTGCATTGAATCTTGGGGATGGACTTATATGACTTACCTAGAACCTATTCAAATATTACAGAAACAATCTCTAAAAACAATAACATACTCTAAGCATGATCATCCCAGTGAACCACTGTTTAACGACATGCAAATTTTACCTTTTGATGCATTGTGTAAAGCAAAGTCTGCTGCGTAAATAATATCATACGGCACAACAACCCTTTCGATGCATCCTTGTTCTACACTATTTCTCGGCCCACTAGAAAAGCTGCATGTGGTAACTTCAATCTGCCCCCACAAACAACGCATATGGAGAGCGTCAGTTGCTGTTTATAGGAGAAAAAATATGGAACAGCTTGCCGCCTGAAATAAAGAAAGCCCAAAATTTTAACACTTCGATGAAAATTTTATCTAAGGTTGAATGATGCGAGCTAACTTTGCGATTTTTTGTTTCCTGGCATGTCGCGTTGCAGTCACAAAAACATCATACGAGCTGGATGGTTATTTGGTGTGTGCAATTTTCAAAATGCGTGCCGCTGTTCTGGATTGTGAATCTTGTTGTGGCCTAGCAACGAATGTTGTATTTGTATTGCATTTGGGAATACAGATACTGGTATTGTTGACTACTTAATATGTCCCCGAGTTGTCTTTTTTATGTTATTATGTACGCTTTAGTGATTTGCTTGCGTTGGTGCACCTTTTGACACTATTGCGATTATATATTTTATTGTCGTTTGGCACGAAGATCGCATGCTAAAAAATGCTTGTAGTACTGTACAACACCCTGTGTTTCTGAGTGTTAGTTTCTTTTTTATGTAACAGTAAGCCTCCATCACTGTATCATTTTCTTTTTGGACCCAGGACTAGCCATTGGCTACGGGTCCAAGAAGTATGATGATATTTTGTGTTGTATAATTCAGCAAATAAAAAAAAATAAAAATAAAAGTGATACTAAGTCCTGGCAATTTTTGACACAGTAGCGGCACTTGCGTCGCTTTGCTGGCCTATGATGTGCAGGGCCACAGGCCGAGGATCTTTTGGCCTGTGAATGGTCTATGGGCTCACCTGACAGAGGTATGGAGACAGTGGCGTGTTGCTGATGTTGTCTTTGACGCACGCTTCTGCCCAGGGAGCCAGGTGCTTCTCGTTTACCTGTTCCACTGCATGTTGCATGTCGGCCTGCACGTGGTCACAGCGAGAGAGATAACCAGAGTTAGAGAACATAGATCGTCAAAATACACATTTCAGGAAACTGGTACCAATAACATCAAAGTTCATGCTTGCATTAGCACATTATATTAAGAGAAAGAGAGAAAAGAAACGTTCATTCATATTTAGGCTGTTTACAGTTATGGTGGGTGGCCTCACTGGCTATGGCGGCTCGCCAGGCCTAGTGAAGGGTTACCAGTTAACTTCCAATTTTCAGTTCCGTGAGCCATACTTCTCCTGACCAGCACAGGCGAGGTGGAAGCCTCCGGGAATAGTGTGAGGTGATAACCAGAGCAAATTTATTGTTCTGGCTCATTACATTGTATTGTGTTTCTGCTAATTTATACAGGCAGTTGCTGTATGTGAGGGATATTGGTCAGCTGCGAGCTTGGAAAGTTTCTTCCAAATCGTTTTCCTTTAGATGCAACTTGTTCCTCATCAAAGCCCCCGTCGCGGAGTCCCAGTTTCTTTCAGAAGCTGCGTCTGTGACACCACGTGCAAGCCATGTATAGGGCAATGTCAGTGTTGGACGTGCTTGCGATGAGCATCCATTGGAGAATAAGCATTCAGGCACACATTGGAAGTGAATTAAAATATATTCTAAAAATTTCAGAGTCCGAACGTTCGTGTGGAGTGTCCTTGCATACAGAGGAAATCCACATGACACTTGCTATAGCGTTGTGGCAGCCTCCGGGCATAGTGTGCTGTGATAACCGGAGCACAACATTTTATTGTAGGCTCGTTACATTGTATTGTGCTTATGCTAATTAATATGGGAAGAGCTGTATTCAGGAGATTATTGGTCAGCTGCGAGCTCAGCAAGTTCAAATTTGATGGCACCACCCCATTAAGAGCATTGGCTTGTGCACAGTTGACACTTGCAGCACTCTGTTCAAAGCATGCTTCAAGTGTCGACCTGTGACAGTTGTTCATTAGCACTCATCCTGAGTGCGTCCTTTTCGTGCGTCCTTTGTGCTTGAGGAGCACGTTGCATGTATAGAGTTGCTTGCCCCATAGAGTTTCCTAAAATTTACTAGAGGGGACTCTAGCGCCGCGATTGTTTAGCGACCATGGGAATGATAAGTAGTACACACGTTTGCGTAGTCTGATTCTGATTCTTTATTTCTGCATTCATTTACAACAAATGCTAGGACAGGAGCAAAAAAACCACAATCATAGCGGCTTGACGAAGGCCCCTGTCCCTACAGAATTTGCCAGGAACCAACACACATACTGAAAAAACTGAAATGCATCCATATACAAATTATCTTTCGAGAAAAAAAATATAATCAAACTAATAAAACACTGAAATGTGTGTTTCAAATTGACAGCACAACAAAGGGTTTCCTTTTTTCCTTAAACAGAAGACACTTTTTTTTAGAGAACGGTTCACAACGTTTACAAACACAGTCGTAGAAAATATGCATCATGGTGAAACCACACAGATTTTCAAGTACATAAGAGCATGTAGGAAGGCTTTAACACACACCACAAAAATAAAAGATATACCATACTTAAGACACAAGAAAGAAAAAGCAAGCGCATATGTGGCATAAAATTACTCACATAAAGCCACACGACTAAGAAAATACTGCTTTCACATTCGACGTGAAGTAGTATTTAAATTAATGTTTTCTCCCTCAAGATCGTTAAGCAGTAATGATATACGGTAAGGTAGCCGGTCTCTTCCATGATTGGTTCGCAAAAAGGGGACAGCCCAAGCTTCACACTCTCTGATGTCATAATTGAGTTGGTGTGGTTTGTTTAACTTACAATGATGAATAAATGCACCATGGCCTCGTTTAATGTTTTCTTTATGCTTCATGGCAAGGTTAAACTCATAATGGTAATGAAATGGGAGAACATTAAACTGAGCAAATAATGGACTTGTATGGCTGCAAGTCTTCGTACTTGCAGGCGGTAAATCGTTCTTGCGGCTTCGTTTATTGCTGTGTTATGGTTTTGTTTTGAAAGAAAAATTTAACCTTTTTGAACTTCATGACCCGATTTGGATAGGTAAGTTTAAAGAATAAGGTGGTGAGGCACAACCGCTGAACATTTCCTGATTTTTGTTTTGTGATAAAACAGCTTCAAGCCACACGAACACATACGGAGCCAAAAGCAGGCCAGAAGTACAAAGATAAGACAAATGTGTGTACTACCCATCATTCAAATGCTCGCTGAAGCGCCATGTGCTGCAGCTCCCTTAGAGACTAGCACCAGAGTTACCCCTAGTGTATATTAGGAAACTCCATGGCCTGCCCTTCATCGTGTGATATTATAATTTCTTGCTAACACATTCACTGATTCGCCCTTGCCACGAAACACTTTTATTTTTTCACATGCATTTTTGCAAAATGGGACCATGTGCATCTGCGCCGTATTACTGCTTTGGAAATGGGGAGTTTGACAGGTTGGCACACCGATCTACCCCATTAAGAGGTCGCAATGGGAACGTGAAAGTGCATAGCTGAGAAAATTCAAGGATTTTTCAAAGAAGGCAGAAAATTCCAGGACTTTCAAGGGCCTCGAAAATGCATTTTTCGAATTCAAGGGTTTTCAAGAAATTCAAGGACACACCCTGTTTTTGAGCTACCTGCATAAAAGATCAGATAGTTGACTGTGAAGTTCTGTACTTACTGTGTCAACTGCTTTCAAGTAACCAAGAACGAAATAGAAGGAGAGAGAGAATTTAGTGTGGGGTACTCTGTTAGCTGAGCCTTCTACGTACGTCACCACAGATACTTTATGGAAGTAACGGTTAGCATACGATATTGGCAGACTGGGTATCCATTCACCGCCACAAAGCTTTACATCCACAGCAGGAACACGTGCTCTCTACGTTGATGCAATGGTCAACAGCACAATCTGAGCTTTAATGTATCATTCATAGCACTTGCAGTTTGGCACTTTGAACTATGAAGTTTCGTGCAGTGTGTTAGAAAATATTGATAAAGCTCAGTACCGTGGAAATTCGTGAAGTGGCAATAGAAGAACAATTTTTTAAAAATCATTTCCAGACAAAGCTACTTATCTAGTATGCCATATATGCTGCGCTGAATGATTTAGACCGAAAAACAAAATACAACCTCGCTGTGAAACATTCACACAATATTGGGGCCTTTGAACAGTGTGTTAATTCCTGCATTGCATTATGATAAACGATGAGGCTTGATAATATTTGACTGTTCAAGGTAAAATGGAGAGGTTAGATCGAATTCACACCTACTGGCCATAATACCCCCCTCACATCAGCATACCAAAGGTCCTTTTAAGGGGTACTGACATAAAATTTTTGGCCTCGCATATTTTTACTAGAATATGTTGCTGGGGGTTAATCATAACGTGGTACACCGTTTGCTACAATGCACTACAGATAATTAAATTAATTATAGGCTGTCGTAAAGAAAACATGATCACTCTGACGTCGATCCTTGCCCACACAGGCCCAGTCTACCCATGCTTCCCCAACCTCAACGAGGTCACCCACTCCCTTGCACGAAGCCTTGTCAACTGCGCTGGAACTACTAGAGACGAGATGGACACCAGGGACAACCTGACTACCTACAATGATCTGGTTAAGAACTTTTACCTCAGACGCCAAGCCTTTCCCCCACCTCACCCCAAGCTCAACCGGGCACAGGCCACCACTTAGCGTCTACTTCAAACAAACACGTATCCCTCACCTCATATTCCCGAACGTGTACACATCCCACTGCCGATGCTGTGGCGCTCACCCGGCTACGCTTCCACATATGCTGTATGAATGCCCGGCAGAGTATAGACACACTAACGCCACGACCCTTTTTTCGAAGCTTCATGAGGCTCTGTGGAGCCCCGCTCTTACCAACCAAACCTGGGCGACCCAGCACCCCCAGGAGGCGTCGTCGAGGCAAGCCCTTGATGTCCCCTCATGGGAGGCCTAGGCCCGGCCACCTACACCTGCTGGTTTCTTATAATAAAGTTTATTCCTCCTCCTCCTTTTACCGACCAGTCTCAGTTTCGATTTAAGGGAGCTCCAAAAAAAGATAAGCCGCCGAGCGCATCTATCACCACCCACTGTGTGCAACCCTCGACCACGTCAGCACACAGAACTGTGACACGTTTCCGCTTGGTCTGAATCAAGAATTCTTTCGAATGAGAAACAGGACTGCAGTGTCAACAAACACATGCGTCGTGGCCACGGACTCCCGAGCAGCCACTGAGTAGTACTCTGGTGGAGCAAATGCAGCAAAAAAAAGAATGGCAGCTATGATGCCATCGTAACTTGTTGCATTGACAGCAGTGTGGTGACGTAAGAGAAGTAAGGGGATAACCGTGGATAACTCAAGGTGTAAATATTATGAGGTGCTTCATTACGCATGCAAACATCAAAATTCACATAAAATACCTCCCAAGTTATGTACACTGTTGATATACACATGTTCATGAGAATTGATCTCGCAGGCTATCTCGGCCGTGAAATTTTGTGTCAGTATCCCTTTTAAAGTTGAGTGGCAAAGAAAATTCAAAGCAACATTAGCTCAAAGGCAAATCGGTGCTACACGGTCCGCTTAAATGTTTAACAACAACTACTATGCACCTATGGTGCTTGTGTCGTTTCAAAGTGACTAAAGAAATATAAGCTCTAAAATGCCCACTTTTTTTTCATAACTAAATTTTTCAGTTCATAGTCAATAGTACTAATAACTAAATTGCCTTTCACTGAGACATCAGTGCCCCGAATATGGAAATAATGGTTGCAGTGATGGCCACAATGTCTACTATGCAACGCAATGCATCTTGCAACGTCCTTCACTACAATATTTTGCAGCTATTCTCGGCCGATTTTCAGCCTCAACGCTTCTAAAGATTACAGAGACGATAAAAATCACTCCATTTTTTTCCTGATTTAGACAGTGGCTTTCGCTTGGCTGCTGGTTGCGTGGAATCGCAGTCACTCAGCGCTTATTGTGGACATCTTTTAAATACTACAGCAAGCAGGCAGATCAAACAAAAGCTGCGAAAGAGACGAGACAAAACTGCCTCGATGCGCAGCAGTCAAACGCAATGTTTTAAATGACACTAATGTGTTGCTGCTAAAGAGCTAGAGCTGACCAGCTATGTTGAATTTCTGGTTCATACAGCGGAACCTTGTTGTACGTTCCTGCTTCATACGATTTCCAGACCCTTAGATTTGATGATTTGATATGTGGGGTTAAATGTTCCTATAACCACCATATGATTATGAGAGACGCCGCTAGTGCAGGGCTCCGGAAATTTCGACCACCTGGGGTTCTTTAACCTGCCCCCAAATCTGAGCACACGAGCCTACAGCATTTTCGCCTCCATCGGAAATGCAGCCGCTTCAGCAGAGATTCGATTCCCGCGACCTATGGGTCAGCATTTCCCAACTCTTAGGCTCAGCACTGCTAGAAAATGAGGTCTGCAGCCAGAAGGTGTGCAAAAAAAAGGACCTTTCGTCTTCTTGTGAGGTGCCATGAGACAGGCAGCCGGTGTGCAGCGACGGTGACTTCTCTGCACAGCAATTTCCCTCCTTCCCCTTCACACAGTTTAGCTTAATGGTCCCCTCAGCGTCTTCGAATGACTCAATCATCCCCTCAGTGTCTTTTCTGAATCGCTCGATCGTCGCTCTCCGTCAACCACACACCAACCTGAAGGGGTGCTCTAAAAGATTTTGACAGCCAGCGGCGATGCTGGATGTCTAAACCACAATTTCGCTGAGCATTACAAATCCTACATCCGTAACAATGTAAATAAAATGCACACTCATTCCACACACGCTTGTCAGAACCCATTGCTGCAACAACAGCCGGGGAAACACTGCAGAGCTAACAATGTAGCACAAATAATGGAGGCTGTCACTCCTCCAGTCCACCACGGTTCGGTACGCAACTTATGAAAGCGCACCTGCCGCTGCCACCATACAACACGCTGTGCCACAGAACCAGGTCAACACCGCCAACATACCGAATAAATATGGCCGCTGTGACGTCATTAACTCCACTGTCACAAACAAGCGCTCAAAAAAGGGGCGCGCCGCCAGATTTTCGCGACCAAGCACCAGAGATACACCTCGAGGTCAACGATGAAGAAAACAAGCATCCAAAGACTTCCCGGGCGCGCCGTCTCTCTCCCCTCAGAAGCGTAGGTTCGCCGACGAACCTCCTCACATCGGCGGTCGAGCAGCCCTGGAAGGTTCTAGAGGGAAAGGGGCGCGGTGATGCAGAATTTCAGTCATGTGTCGCAGACGGCCTTCAAAACATCTCGCTCTTTCCCCAGCCTCGGCGGCGCATCGCGCTGACGGAAACGATGAGAATTTTCTGGAATCTAGCACGAAGGGTATTTACCTGAGCAGCAGAGATGGGAGATGAGGAGAAGAAGGAATTTCACGCCAGTGTGCGTAGGGTGTTTCTGCCGTGTCGTCGGCGAAGCCTTTTGTCCTCAGTGACAAAGGTGAAGAAGGAATGTAGCGCTAGTGTGCGTAGGGCCTTTCCGCCGTGTGGGCGAAGCCTTTTGTCCTCAGTGACAAAGGAGGAGAAGAAGAAGAGGATTTCCACCTGAGGGGTGAAGACTCGTGCTACAGGCAGGAGTGCGTGTCTACTGCCAGCGAGCGAAGACGCGTGGCAATAGCTGTGCGTGGGAAGCCGTCGTGTTACCGGCGAAGAAGTTTGGTGCTTGGAGAGCGGCCAATTGAAGACGCGAGGTTTCCTGGTAGAGAAACTTTGGGGGACAGCAGAACGACAACAACACTGGACTTTGAGTGAGTGATTCTCGGAAGAGTATCATTCAGACTTTTGTTCCAAGGACTTTGGACTGAATAGGTTCTCGAACTCTTTAGTCTTTAAGTGTCTTAGTTGTTCGATGCATGCGACTGCATTGTAGTGCGTGTTGTTGTTTGTGCCTGTTGTTTCGAGTGTGACTGATTGTACTGTGTAGTACGTTGTTTGATTGGTGACATATCGTATTCAACTATTGTCGAGTGTGTATATTTTTGTATCGATTTGATCTGCCATAATTGAGAATATAATTTTGTTTTGTTTATCAACTCTTGGCTCTGACTTGTTCTTTGGGCCACAGCCGGCATCCGCTGGCGCGCCAAATAGGACCACTTCTAAGTTGTCCACACCTTCGTGGTATAGTTCGCGGGGCCGATATTTCGGTCCTTGGAATTAGCCCGGCGATCGCCTCCCTAATTAAGGGGACCCGTGACATCCCACACTTTTCTCCCAGAGCACATTCATTTTCGGTTTGCTCTGCCCATCCCGCTCTCTGTTGACATCCATTTTTTTTTTTCTTTCTGGATGATTCTGCGTACCAGCGGGTTGTAGGAATATGCTAGGACAACTTTGTTCTAAAAGACATCTGGAAGGTTGCTGGCTATCAGATGCCAAAAAGAAACTATGCGCACTCGCTGCCATCTTTGTGAGCACTCGACGAATCGCAATGCAGGTGCTTGGGGACTTCACCTTTTATTGCTATTATACGTACCTGACTTTAGCTTTCAAAGCATGTTAGACAACACAAGATATTAGAACAATTACGAATGACTGTGAACATACCGCCACATGTCTTAAATTAAGAGAGATTGCAAACTAATCAGCACGTATGTGCGACGTAATGCGTGATAGCCATGAGCAGATGTCTCTGTGAGAGACGTTTATTGCTTTAACGAGGTTTCGCATATCGTGTTCGATGACTATCGTTACGAGCACTGCACGAGAGTTGAGCTTGTTAAGCCGTTAGTGGGGCAGTAGTTTGCTTTAGTAACGGGGCGAGTTGCGCGTGAACTTGCACATGATCGTATCCCAAATGCATACAACCAAGACCATGACTTGCACTCTTCAGCAAACCTAGTCCCTTATTTCGATACTGAAAAAACCAACACTCAAGCGGTGCATTTTCTGCCCTGGTGGTAGCGTTTCTTTACACTTACGCTGGTTGTCCCAGCGTTCGGTTTTGCAATACTTGGATTGTCTCGGAACGATTCCATTCTCCGGACTTGGGCATATGTGACCACACTTTGTTTCCTGTTTGTTGACTGAAACTAGCTGGCTGGCCTTTCGCTGCTCTTGAGATACCAAAGTTCGAAAGTCAAGAAGTCCCTCTAAGTTTCTTTTCTTTTTTGAGATGTAAATGTACTTTGCCCTTGCAGGTCAACATGCGCTCGTCAGCCTCAATTTGATCTGGGTTCAGTTGCATGTTGGATGTTTTTTCGGATTGTGCGTTTATTTTCCAAGTTTTTTTTTTTTTAAATGCATTAATAAGGTTTTGCTGTATATGGTCAAGATTTTGCTTTTGAGCAATGTTTTTATATTCCATACGTTTATTGAGTGCTGTGAACATTGCTTGTAATAAATAAAAAGCCGACTTTATTGACTACAATATGCAACAATTTTTGTGTTCTGTACCCTCTGAGAACAAGAGTACTTCTTTGAAGTTTGAAAAGACAAATTCACTCTTTCTTGACTCATAACTCCTATGAACTAATCACCTTAGGAGAGTTTGTATGACGGCACTTTTAACTCCTTTAATTAAAGTAAAAGGTCTTTGGTTGAAATCACATTAAAAATGTCCGTGTGACAAGGGTATTAAAAGTACCGTATTTACGTGCATAATTTGTGCACCCCTGATATTTTGCCAGCTTTTCGAGAAAAAAAATTTGCTCGCATATTTCGAACTCCCTGACCCGCCTGAGCCAGCTCGCCGGCGCGCACACCTTCGGACCTTTCGATGCTTTAGCCGGGTGCGCGCCTCGCCGAGCAGATGAGCGCAGTCAAACAGGCTGCGAGTGCGGAGTCCCTTCTTCTGAGGACTTCCCCCGAAGTAGGGATCCTAAATACTGCACCCGAACACAAACCTGCTGACGGGTAACCGGACCTGCTGGAGCGTTTGCCTGCGCCTGTCTCCCAATCACTATCACCGCGATAATGGCGAGAATGCACGCTCGTGTGACGGCACAGACGACTTTCTGCATCGAAGGCGTGCAAGGGACATCCACGCCAACTGTTCCCCTCGTTCCCTGAATCCGGCTGCAACGGACGCTTGGCCGATTACGGAAGTTTAGGTTTCGCCATCCGGCACATGTGTTTTGACGGTTCCCTTGCGATGTGCTACAGTAATTATAAATACAGTGAAACTGAATCTCAGCTGTTGTAAATTTCGCCGAAGAAAACGGGAAGCATGCTACCGCAACGCATTTCAACGGGACGTACTTCATTGTGACAACCGACGCGACCGGTACGCAAGAAAGCAGTGCAGTCCACGCTTGCTAATGCAAGTTTCTTGCCATTGAAGTAGGCCTTTTCAATTATGTGGAGATGCTTAGTTCTTCTAGTATCGCTGTGTCATGAGCCTAGTTTCTCCCATTGTCGAAAGAGGTTCAAGAAAATCTGGCGTGTGAATGCATACGACGGAAATTAGAGAGGTGGGGGGGTGGCAGCGACCTAATTGGACTTCGCTATCATTGATTCCCGCTAGAACACTCGTGACAGGATCTGACATGTTAAAGTATGTGCTAATTATTTAAAAATTAACAAGTAAACTTTGTTAGTGCTCCAATTTATTTCTTCTTTGTTTAAATATATATATTGTGCACGTTAGGACTATGACACAATATTTGTATGCGCTCGTGAAACGCCCGCACAATTTGCTGCACCCCCTTTTCTCAGGGCTCCCAAAATCGTGAAAAAAACTGCGCAAATTATGCGAGTAAGTACAGTAGACACCCAAATTTCTTTGTGCGCAACAGTAAACTGGAATTACGAAAAGGCACAAACTCACCTTTGCCAGCAGTGAGGCAGCCGTGCCCCAGTAGCTGTGATTTATCGAAAACCTTTCAGAGATGATTTCAGTCACTTTTCCTTGAGCTATTAAAAAGAAAAGGAAACATGCATCAAGCCATCTTTGGCATTAAGTGTCAGTGCACAAACAAATGAATTAAGCTTAACCACTTGAATTTTCAAGTACCATGCTTTCTCAAACCGAAAGCGTACCAAATTTTCGCAAGTTCGAAATAAAAAGGTATGTCAATGTAATGTTACAAGTGTAGTTAATCGCATCTGCAATTAACTACAGTAACCAGCAACAAACTAGATCCCAGAATTGTAAGCGATTTCTGTAGGAACAGGAATGTAGGTTACGTACAGAGCTCACATATACTAATAGGAATGCATGCGGCGTACGGACAATTGAAGACACGCATTCTGTGGCAGCTAAATCAGCAGAGACAGGTAAGCTCCTTCGCTCTCGACTTTCTCTCACTTTCAAATAAAAAGCTTCCAGCTCGCTTCTCTTGCTTTTATATTTATGTGGAGAAATAGAGCGCTCTGGCTATATCAAGCTACACCCTTCCCCTTTTCACAGAGGTACATACTAAAACAGTGCAGCAGCCCTTTTCGGAGCTCGATTTTAGACTTAATGTTTTGTCAAATATATATTATAAAAATGGTTTTTCTGACAATACTGCACATTATTTCTGCAATCCCCACATTCATGGATATGCTTTATTGTAAGAAAAAGTACTAAATCTGGAAAAAAAAATGAAAGTTAAAAATGCTGCTTCCCCATTAAATGAGTACTGACAATATTTTTTTTACTTTTCAATCTTCTTGTACCAAGTAAGGTCCCACACTTTTAAGCCTTACCAAGAATACTGGCGAACCAGGCAGCATCCTAAACAATTCATTATAATAGCTTCACTTGCCATGGTGGCCTAGTGCTTATGGTCTTCCTACGGCAGACCAGAAGGTCATGCGATTGAACCCTGGCCAGGATGGCTTGATGCTCGCGTACTTGCTTGATGCTCGCGTACTTGCTTGATGCTCGCGTACTCAAATGCTTGATGCTCGCGTACTCAAATTCAGGTGCACGTTAAAGAACCCTAGGTGGTTGCAATTTTCGAAGTTCTTCACTATGGTGTCCCCCGCTATCATATCATGGTTTTGGGATGTTAAACCCAGCAATTATTATTACTATTACTATACAGAGTAATTTCTTTATATGCGACAGTGGTGTAAAAGAATGTTAGGTATAAGAGACACCAGTGCGCCTACATTTAAATACAGGTTGCTCGGGAAATGGGAACATGGCACCCTGCTTGTGACAAACACCTCGTATAAGGGACAAGAATTCCTCCCTAATGTATGTCTTTTATAAAGGAGCTCAACCGTAGTAGTTTTTTATACAGATAGTTTTTGTTAGACAGTTTAGCAGGGCACTGTGTTGAAATGTCATGGTCCAAGTTTGTCATGTCACAATGTTATTGTGAATTGTAGTTTATTGCTCATGAAAGCATGATGTCTATTCTGAGTGAAGCGCATAAGCATATGTTTCAGAATGCGGTAGACCTTATTGCGAGTCAAACCCAGAGCATCGTGATCAACAGCTGCATGCCTTATTGAGAGGACCGCTCACTTGTGTTCCCTTGGTCGACGACGTTGTAGATGTCTCCCGACTTCCCGTGAAGACACACATGCCAGATGGCACGGCACAAATCTGACACATGCACAGTGTCCATCTTGAGATCCTTCGTCCACAACAGCTGCAAGACAGACAAAAGACTCATCGGGCTTACTAGTGGCGAAACAAGCTAGTATAAAGATATGACAGGGACGCAGCCTAGCTGCTGCTATTAAAATTTTTAAAAACAGATGATGTGCTTAGAGTGAAAAGCAAAGATATGTGCCTCACGTAGAAAGGAAACATTTGCTTTTCAAAGGCAGGAGGGATTACAGAACTATAGAAGAAGAAATAAACAACGAGTGACGGATGCATGATAGACTGAGACAATCAACACTGGCTAAAGAAGTAAAACCTAAGTGAAGAGCTGTTTGGAAAACGGGAATCGAATTTGTCAGGGTGGGATTTTGAGTTAGTCTCTCATTGATCCATGCTGGAAAATTGAATCTATGCCAAAGAAAAATATTCTTCTATTAAAATATATTTCAAGTATCAAAACCACAGGCCTAAGATGCATGCCGCAGAATGGGGCTCCGAATGAGCAACGACCCAGAGTTCTCGTATTGTGCACCTAAATATGGCTGTACCAGTGTTTTAGCATTTCACTCCCATTGGAATACTGCAAAAAACAGGTGGGATCAGACCTGCAACGTTTTACAAAATGCATTAAAACTGTCCAGTCAAGGCGTAGTGACATGAAAGGAACGAGAAAAGGCACAGTGCCTGCTGGAGAAGAATCACCACATCAAATTTCAGTGAATGCAGTGCTGAATGGCAGCAGGAAACTCGTGCTGCAAGCTTCTATTCCAGCATGAAGCCACTTCTCCAGCACCACATACAGTCAAGCACACACATACAGGAGCTCCCCATAAAGGAACAGACAGCTGCTCAGAAAACGAACTGAGATAATCACCCCACTAATGAAAAAACTATCGTATTGGCTAAAACAATCCTTGTTTTTCTTATTAGACGAGTTTGATATTCTATTTCATAACTAATGTCGCGAAATTTTACTTTTAGTGCCTCATGCGGCAGGATGCGAAGATGTAGAAGGGTCTGATCATATGACCTTTTACTGGTGTATGCAGTTAATGGGCTCTATATTAGTGATGAAATGCAGTATACATTTTTTTTTATTGTAATCTTTTCTAACTTCAAATGTGAAGATACGCCTTCGTTTGTAATGAGCAGAACAATCAAACCGCCTTTGCTTAAAGTACGATCCAATGCTCATGGGTGAGTGGCAGCATAGTAGCGGTTGGCTGAAAGACTATAGCAGAGCTTGTTAACGAGTTGGAGAATCAACAGGAGCATCCGGCTTATAAGGCAGACTTCATGTGATGACAAGCATTTGGAAAACTTATTCTACCTGCTTTTATATTTAAAAAAAAATGATAGAAACTGTCGAAATGAAGGTAGTTTTAACCACAGCTGCACTCAACACTGTCAAAGCCGAACACTGACAGCAATGAACAGTTTGCAAGTAGGCCTATCGGCACCATTATCGCTTTTCAGCATTATGTAGTAGAGAGTAACTCTTCTTTAGTGGCCTATCAGGCTAAAATATTCAAGTACTTTTGGAATCAACCCACTGCCAAGCGGGAGCTTTCCGTGGTTGTAAAAAAAATAGGTTGAGAAAAATAGGTTTCCAGTCGCTTTAAAATAAGTTTTCGGCTTGTACATGAAGAGTTCTTCAATAGCCAGAGCATTCTGCAATGAGTATATGAATGTTAAAGAGATCTTCACCTTTTTCCCGAACCGTCGCGGGGTCTCTGACCGACACTAGCCAATGCCCACTAAAAAGAAGGTGACAGGGACCTCTGCGTCTATATCCGGGAAGCAGGATGACTGCCCTTATACTGAACAAGACTGATCCTAGCTAGACTTGACGGCACAGCCAAGAATACAGAAAAAGAGTGGTCGGTGCAGGGATTCAGTGGCAGGAACGAGAGACGTGTGACCTTTTGACAAAGAACGAACATAGATCCTAGTCTCTCTAAAGCAGTTGTAAATAGTGTAAATAAGTGTCTTGTACATAATATGTACAGCTATCGCAACAAAGTTACCGAATAGGACATTTTTTATAACAATGAGAATGCTTTGGTGCCTTCATACAATGAGTTACAGAGAACAATGAATAGCAGCATGACATTGCATCAAAAGCTTCGAAAGAGATAACAAGCCAAATGATTATAGTTGTACAGAAACTCGCGTTCAGCTACTGAATCAGCACCCCGTAAACGATTTCTGCTAGCAAACATAGTACATGCACACTAATTTCTGAAATTGCAAATCGCCTCTCCGAAACCTTGCAGAATTTCGAGGGCAAGTCCCACTATAATGAGCTTTTGATACTGTGAGCACATCTTGTACAATGCAGGTGTTCATAGGCTTCATGAATGTAAAGCTCAAAGTAAAGCTGAAAGCAAGAGTCAATGATGAAAACAGCATCGACAAATGAAGTATAGCAAACGAACGTATATGAAACAGTAATTGAGTTCCTGTAACATCAGCGAATCAAGGGTGCCCATAACGCGAACTTCTTGCAAAGCTCTCGTTCTTGATCACGGTGAAACTTTCTCCGTTGTATTTCCCTTTCCCTTGTCTTTCTCATATATATTGTATGTTCAATAAACCAAGTTTCAGTCTGTGCTCGTTTGTCTCCTCTCTTGTGTCTTGTTAGTTTGCACTCCTAATATTTCATTATGAATATATACCAACTAGCCCGTCTATCAACCCCTCTACTATCTTGGATAATATTTTGCAGAGTATTGTACATCTAGATTTCTTCGAAATGTTTTAGGTTTGCTTAACTATAGCTATAAGCTGATTGGGCATGGCATTAACAAAGCAACAATGTAACAAGCTTTCTAAAAGCAGTGTGGGTTAATTGCGTGTAAATTCACTCACAAAATAAAAGCATCCTCAAAAAAAAAGTATGCAGAAAAAAACTTTACCTTCATAGTTTCCTTCAGGTGCTTGTAGACAGCACCTACTAGAATGCGCGGAACTAAAAGGAAAATGAAAATGAGGAGGAAAAACATGCTCAGTGCTTGAGAAGGACCATGACAACAAAAGCATGCAGCAGAAAAATTCTTCCCCTCCCAGACAAAATGCATTCCCACCAGAAAAGGCAAAAAAAAAAACACACCCAGAAACACACCAAGCAACGCTGCCCCGTGAGCAAAAGACACATGAGAAAAAGAACGGCACTAAATGTTTAAAGATGAAAGACCGGAAAAGACAACAGATTAAAAAAAAAAAAAATCTGGCAAGAACACCGTCGATGCCAAGTAAGAGTTCGACCTCGAAAAAAAAAAAATTCCTAGAAACATTTGTAAGCGAGAACCAGCCTCACCGATGCCATGCTTGTCAGCAACACCATAGACAATGGCAGGTCGCAATATTACATAATCGAGATCTTTCATTTCTTTCAGATCTTCCTCCACTGCTCGCTTTAGCTGAGCTGTAATGGTCCATGGGTCCAACGAGGAATTTTCTTGAGCTGGTTTCTAAACATGACAAGAAAAAAGAAAAACACAAAAGAGTGAGGGGTACAAATCCTCCTATTTTATGCCCTTACAGAACTGCTGTCAGCATCACAACTGCAGCATCATGCAACAAATGTGATAACTTGATGATCAGGCAAGAATGCGTGTAATAAAGTGCATCTCCAGGGCCTAACGTTCGTTTACAAGACACCTCTGTCCCGAGAACGCCCCTTTCCATCACAAACTGTGACCAGTCAAAGCCGCTGTGAATGGTCATGGTGGTGGTCACAAACTGTGAATGTTCACAGTTTGTTATTCAAGTGGTCACAAGCTGTGAATTCTTTCCATGAATTGCCCCGAGATGTGGGGCTAATGTGCTTCTGTTTCGCATGTGTTCGTGTTTCCGCGGTTAGTGCATCGAGCAGACACTAGTCCTGGGAACGAAATTAATGGACTTGCGCGTTCAAGCACTCATTATGTTCACCTATTCTACAGCGCCTAAGCCACTCTTTTTAAACAAGTACCACTGAGGCATACCACTGAGGCATCTATCTGCAGAAGCAGGTAGTAGACCACAAAATAACATTTATAAACAACACAATGCCGCTTAAGTGTTCGACAGATGGGCTTGCTCGGGCACGTCATGCGCACGTGACCTCTTGCTCGAGTGTAGGAGAGGGAAGGGAAGAGATTTGGGTTGTGAAGGCTATGCGGGGCGAGCGGCAAGCGTTTTAAGCTTGCCTCCTTGCATCGTGGTTTCGCACCGCTTCAAAATACCAGTTTTATCAGCTTATAATCCGCCAATTGAAAAATTTTTGTGGCATAAAGCTCTTCATTTGACACACAACTGCCATGCTCTAACTGAAATAGGTTATGGGGCCTGGTAAGGGGCCCTTCAAAACCAACATGCTTGGTCCTTTAAGCAAAGAGGAAGGGAGGCAAGAATCAAATGATTGTGCAGGAGGGGCTCAGTTTGGGAGTCTCGTTCCCCAATAATCAACAGTCACTTTTAATGCAAAACATTCCACGGTAAAGAAAACAGATTTCACAATATGCTCAAGGGTCAACATTATTAAAACATTCAAGAAAAAATTCCAAGACTCTTAGAAATTAGGAAAAAGAAAACAGAGTAGTGAAAATTAGGAATTAATGACATATATAAAAATTTAATAAGGAGAGCATACACCCTATAGTATTGATTATACGACTGTCTGGTGCTGCACTGCTGATCATGATTAATCTCAAGTGGCACCAAGTTTCTCAATGATTGGCTCACTTTTGTAGCTTGCATAAATCAGCATTTAACGATAGCGAAAATCAGTCCGGATAAGGCCTGATCACGATCAAAAGTGATCGTGTGACACCGTAATAATTTTGAAAAAAAAAAGAAAAAAAATAGTTTAGTGAAGCTTGCCAAATATACTAAGTGCCAACGATGACTAATGTCTGTTATATCCTCTGCTAAGAAAGCAACAATACATGCATATTATTACGCCTCTCTTTCGCTGCATGAAAGTGATTCAAACACTACGCTAGTTCCCACTTGGGGAAATTGGCCATAAGATTAGTTTTTTTTCACTAAGATTTCTAGTGCGCAGACACTGCTCTTTCGTTCCAGCAAGTTATGTTGCCTCTAGTGCTGAAAGTGCAACACAAAGAAAGCTATTCATATGAAAGATGAAAAGAGCAGTTACCTTTCCCTCGGCATACATGTGACCGGAAGAAATTTCGATGTACCGTTTGGGATGGTGAGCAAGCGCCTCTTTAGCACAGTTCCTACTTAGTTTTAAAATTCCTTCTTCATATACCTGCAAGACAATTAACACTGAGTACACAATCTTAACAAGAACCACATGGGTGACATGCACAAAAGTTCGGGATTGTACAGGTAACCAGCATTCATGAGAATTCAGTCACACAACAAACGTGATCGCGGGCAAATCCATCCCATGTCATGTGATGTGATTCAGACCACACCGCAGCTAGCATTCACTTCACGAAACTATGTGGAAGCCACATGACACGGCATGAGTTTGCTATTTCTCACCAAGAATTCAATTGTGGCTTGAGTCTTTTTGGTTTCGTGAATCGCTTCGCCCAGACTGAAGGTGTGCCGTTAGAATGTGTGGCACATGGTCATGTGATATGCTATGCGGGAGCTCGGAGTGCTATTTTGTTTCCTGATGAAACAAGCGCCAATACGTACAAACACTCAGAAACAGACACGCATTTTTTTCGGACTGAAAATTTTCATTTCGGAACGAACACTTTTATATATGCATGACACGCATGTATGTCACCACAAGCCACCCCAATTATCATCAACAACATGACTGATTGATATGCAGGGTTTAAAGTCCCAAAACCACCAAATGATTATGAGAGACGCCATAGTAGAGGGCTCTGAAAATTTCGATGACCTGGGGTTCTTCAACGTGCACCGAAATATGAGCACACGGGCCTACAGCATTTTCGCCTCCATAAAAAATGCAGCCACCGCAAACGGGATTCGATCCCTCAGCCTGCGGATCAGGAGTACCTTAGCCACTAGACCACCCCGGCGGGGCCTTCAACAACATGATACTATAACGAAACACCACTGCTATAAACGATGGCATACAACTGAAAAAAAAAAAAAAACACGTGTTAAGCTCAGTTGCTAGTAAGCACTCGTCCTGTGTTCTTTCCGAGTGTTCGTACTTATTGGTGCTTGTTTCATCATGAAATCCTACCAACATGCCCAACTGGCAGTCATGCTATTTGGTTTGTTGTGTGAACACAACATTAGTGTCATCTTTTCGTAGGGCCTTTCATATGTTGATGCTCCTAAACATTCACCATTTTTTCAGATTTAAGAAACTTGCCAGAATGCCAGGCAAAGCGTGTTGGACATAAATCAGATAAACAAAACACAGAACTGATGCTTCACAAAATTTTCTTTCACAGAAATCGTAAGCTATGCAGACAACATGTGCATGCTCTGTTCGGCAAAGAATTCGATCATCGAAGCGAAAAGTGTGAACGCTTCGCCACTTCACATTACAGACATTAAAGTTTAGCAAACACTGCCTCCATTTTTTGTTGCGTTGTCGGAGTTATCTGCTTTGAAGTTTTCAAGCATGTGCTAGAGATTACATTTTT